>OY720675.1:233682686-234282686 GCA_963170755.1 Amphimallon solstitiale | reverse complement strand
AAATCGTCAGCCGGTAACCGCAGAACTTTGGCAGCAAATTAAGGGCATATGGAATACACTAAAACAAGAACAAAATTTAACCTTTTATATCTTCCATGCCTCGTCGTTTACAGAGTGCTATCGACAAAAACGGAGGAATGATTATATGTTAATTTTATTATTCTTTGCTTTTGTTCGTTGTATTTTCTGACATTAAAAATTAAGTTACATAACCTCATATTATTTTGTGACAGAAGTGCCAAAAGCCCGAATGACATTAGCACAATTGGCAAATTTCATGGCTATTTGAAGTAATATTTGTCCTAGTTTTTTTATGTTACCGATAGTACTTCAAAAATTGATTTTTTAATTCAACCCAAAAACCTCTGCCCACATTTTTTTTTCAATCGGAGAGGGTTACTAATTATATCATAAAAAATATTACTTTTTACATATGTATATCACATTTAATAATTGCTATTTTGTTTAGTAGGCAAGCATTGTTGTCAAATTTGTATTGTTTTGATGACAATTATAACAAACACCAAACAATAACTATGACACATGTCAAAAGATGTATAAAATGAAGTTGTCAACAGTAAGATCATAAGTGCTCAACTCTTGTCGGCAAGATTTTTATTTTGTATGAGCATTGGTTGCTTGGCAATTAAACTAGATCAAATTGACGAAGAATTTGATCGAGTTTAATTGCCAAGCAACCAATGCTTGCCTGACAAGAGTTGAGAACGAATGATCTTCGGTTGGAGAATTAACTGAATGAAGCGTTAAATACGTCAAATTTTTAACTACTTTATTTATGAGAACAATTAAGCGCGACATTTTTACTTTTGTCAAAATGACATTTGATTTTTTAAATATTAATGGTTGCTAAAATAATGCTAAAACAATGAGGTATCGGCAAGAAAAATAGCATACATTCTTTTCAGTTAAAGAAATCATTTCTAACTTGTGATTGGTGCATGTGACACTGTTTTTAATGTCTCATTGGTCTACAACACTATGAAGTTAATTATCAAAGATAATATAACGAGATCTTGACAAATAGTCGACTATTTCATTGTGATCAATTTTTCGAGTGTGCGCTACGGTCAATTTGACGAGACCAAAATTGGCATTAATAATTTGACTAGAGCACGAGAGCTTTAGCTCGAGGGCTTTAGTCTTTAATTATTAATGCCAATTTTGGTTAAGTCAAATTAGGAGGCACACGAGAAAAATTGAAACAATGTAATAGTCGACTACTATCCGTCCATCGGATCTTTTGAGTCACGTGATTAATTTTGATCCGCATGAATTAAATCAACACTTCTGGCTCAAATTCATTACTTACAAAATAGAATTAAACATTTAAAAATAAAGAACTTATGATGCTTATATCTAATATTTTTTATATTTTATACCATGTTTTATTCATTGCTTAAAATTAGCTAAATCTATCATAATGAAATTTTATAAAACAATAATAAAATTTGGTTATGGTTATCAACAAAATTTATCGGTCTGTCATTCATTCACCTTGCAACAAATTGGTTATGTACAATTCCTTAGTATGTATTTATTAAAAAAAACATAGTAGTGGAATAATATCTCAAAATATTTAACAACAAATCATGTCAGTCTGAATATAAAACACATAAAATGTTTAAATGCACCTCTACCTATTTTCTAGTGACAATTTTTTAATGGAATTATTTTGTGGAAAATCAGTTCAGTTCAAAATAATTTTTGTTTTATGGTTATTTTTACAATTTGTGAGTAATTATCATTGGAAAACCAGATAATAATTTAGCTCAGCAGTAGTACTGTTCTATTTATAAGCACGATAGAAATTTTAATAGCAATAACTCCTCAGTGAAGTATATGTTACATTAGTGAAGCTCGGAGTGACATACATCTCAAAAATGAATGGAAGAAGTCATTTTTGCAACAATCTTAACCCAGGATATGTTGTTCTAGGAGAAAGAGCATTTTTAATAAAGGAAGCACTCGGAATTCTGCAAGTGAATTTTAGTTATTCTAAAAGAAGACCTCGTTAGCACCTTAAAATATCTCATTTCTTAAAAAAGTGTAAGAATATGCAAAAATTAAACAGTGTAGATTTAATTGTGATTGTATTTAATGTATGTAAGTTGTAAATAATTTTGTATTTATAATTATTTATGGCACTATACAATATTAATTTATTCCTGCACAACGTGGCCATTATTTTAGAATTTAAATAGGCATTTCATTACAGACAAAACACAAAAATTTAATAATAAGTTAAATTTATTTATTAATATATTTGAAATCTATTTACATTTTTTTTTACTGTTATTTATTGTATGCTAAATATCTATAATAAACTTTTATAATCTCACACATAATATTTCTATATGATTAAACTTATTTTCTTATTGCTATTTATTAACTATTGCTTTTATTATAATTAAGTGAAACTATTTTAATAAATAAATCTTATTAAACAATCCTCTGATTATTTTGTTAGGTACTGTAAATTTAAATAAGTGATCCTTAATCAGTGCATGAGTGGCTTTCTTTTTCTTCGTATACTAGAAATAATAATGCACCAACATAACTACAATGTTCGGCTGTTACCAGCCATGCATGTAGAGTGAGCCGAAAGTATTGATTCACATTTCATAATAATGCACTCACTTTTCATCCATTGGTTTTAAATTAACTTCTTATAAATGTTTCACCGAAACAAAAACACATCAATTTCCACATAAAATAAAGAAGTTGTTAATAAATGGATTTTCAGATAAGAATTTCTTCAGGTAATCACTGCATTATCATGTTTATAAACTCAACAAACACATTGTTTTATATTATAAAAACGTCACTCAGATTCTAAATCTGAATCTGAACTGGATGTTTCATTAGGATTAAATACAGTTTCTCAGGTTTGTTTCTCCTAACTAAATCCAACAATTCATATTTTGTGAATTCACCGGAAAAACTTATTATTGCTGGACAGCCAGTCTATTATTTCCTGTTTTCTCGATGTAGAATTTGGGATTTTATTTAATACTACACTATGATATGGTGTATTGTCCATTATCACAAGTGAATTGTTTGGTAAATGTGGCATGAATTGTATTTTAATCCATTCCTCAAACTTTTTACTGTTCATTTCAGCATGATAGTATTTTGCTTTGGTTTTCGATGCAAATATCAAACTTGCACCTTCAATAAACCCTGATTCACCTCTGGCATGTAAAACTATAAATCTTTTGCCATTATAACCTTCTGGCTTTCGAACACTTTTTGTAGATGTACATGTCAAGATCTTCCTCAATTATCTTTTGAATATATCTATGTTTCATCAAGAAATATCACCGGTCTTGGAGAATTTGACTTTAAATTATCTGTATACTTCCTCAAAAAAGTGCGTCGGTAAAGGGCTATATCATGCTTTTCCACCAATGCTCGTCTGTTGTCTTCCTTTTTGAATTTAAATCCAATCTTTTAATAAATGGGACAAAGAAAATTTTCCAATATCGATTACTGCTTTGGTGTGTAATTCATTTTTCAATGTAAGCAGAGTAACATGTTTCTCTGAAATAATTTCAAATATATTAAAATTGTGAAACATAAATGAAATACCTAATAACATACTCTCTTTATACATGTTATAAATAGTGTTTCGTACTTCCATCTTTGTAGATTCTCGCAAATCTTCTGTTTTGGCTTTGACACGAGGTTTTTTCTTACCGGGCGAAGAAAGCACTGTGTTTTGTCCTTTACGTTGTTTTATATTTCTGATAGTTTGTGTGGAGATTTTAAGAACAGCGGTTGCTCTCTGCAATATTCAAACCTTTATTGTGATTTCAAAAAATATATCTATATGATTCTTACTTCAATAGGTACATTTATATTTATGAGAGGTGCACGACTTTGTTTTTCTCTTTCAAAAAAGTCATTTAATACAAGTTGTTGAGATTGTGAATTCAGAATTCAGACGTTTCCCAGACATGTTTCTGTAATAAATGTAAATTCTTAACCTCCAACCAATAAATTTAGTGATTAGAATACTTACAGAAAATGTATTAAATTCAGTTTTTTTTGTTCTGAATAGAACAATTATTGGCAAGATAGAACAAAAACGAATTAGAAAAGCAATATAACAAAAATAAAACAAAACGCAGAGAATAATGTTATATGTCAAACTTTAATAAGTTGACTAACGTAGTAACATGTCATGGCGGTATATTTTCTCTGTCTGTCTTATTACTCTTATGGAGAAGACAACCCCACCTTAAAGTTTAAAATTTCTATCCTTATCTAGTCATTGAGATTGGAAAGAAATGAGTATATATATATACATTCTAGGTGCGGATGTCGTTGATAAAGCACGCAATTAATCATGTGACTCAAAAGATCCGATGGACGGATAGTACTTATCAAGCTCGAGCTATATTTGTTAAGATTATTTCCGAAACATCGCTAAATCTCTTTTTGTCGGACATTTTCATCTATTTGACACGTTTGCCACTTAATGAAAAAATACATACTTGACTTGTTACCTACATTTGAATAGTCGATTTGTAATAGTCGCTGATATCAAGAACCGGTACCGTTCATTGGTTAATTTACACTTCAGTTTTGATTGTGATTTGACAAAATTTAAATTTGACAGGTGAAGGAAATAATCAGCATAAGTGACTTCTACTTGCAAATCTGGCCTTCTATAAATATCGCGAGATCAAAAATTATATTGATAACGGTTTGCCATGGAATGTAAAACGCCTGTCTTAAGTTATATCATTAGGTGTCATACTGTCATTAATATTTCTCATTATATTTTCTCTCTGACATCTTGTAGTTTTTCAATTATGGTTTACACTACAGCACACAAAACTTACATGATTGAAGCGTATTTTAGAACAGGTGTGCTAAAATACGCTTAAACCATAATTGAAAAACTACAAGATGTCAAAGAGAAAATATAATGACAAATATTAATGACAGTATGACACTTAATGATTTAATTTAAGACAGACGTTTTACATTCCATGGCGAACCTTAATCAATATGATTTTTGATCTAGCGGTATATAGGCCATATGTAGACAAACAAATTATTCATTTTATTACATTCACTACTACCCATACGTAGTATTGTAGTATATCCCTACCAAATTACTTGTATTTGGTAATCAAATGATTGTTTACATGTTTATTAATGTGAATTTTACGGATAAAAAGTGGTATCAAGTCGTTTTTTAAAAATAAACATATGTTATGGTCATAATGTGAAAATATAATATAATATAAACACAATATTAGAGTGATTAAAAATGGTATAGCTTTCTCTTTTGCCTGAAAAGAAACAGAAGCTGTTTCTGTAAAACATTTTCCACATATATGGTCATTATTCGATATGAAAACATAATTGGTTGTGACTCATTATTTCACTCCCCATGTCCTTGGTCTTCATATCTATATGCATATATAATATATGCAATATTATTCCATTTCTTAGAAGAAAAACAAGCTTTTAACTCAACCTCAAAAAATGTGTAATACATAATATTTAAATACATAACGCAAGTGTATAAAAGACGTTCCATTTAAAATAACACTGGTAACGCTAAAATTTAAACGGAACAACCTCATTTTTATTATGACAGTTTTGGAATGAAATTTGTAGGTTATATTATTTGAGAGATAAAACCACTGAGAAAGAATAGGTAGGGAGACGACATCACGTGATCAAACCGGGTACAGGTCCGCCATATTGATACTCCACTTACGTCAAACAGGTAGTGTTGGTTAAAAGTGGCGTGCTTGTTACGTGCATTGTGTATTAGAGTTATATAATAAGTTAAATATTAGAAGACATTATGGTTTCTTGTGGTCTACGTAGCTGCAACAGCAGAGACGGCGTTAGTGTAGGCCTGACAGGTGTGGGATAACAGATTATAATTTTGAGTAGTCCGTACTAGGTGAGGCGGCCATATTGGTCCTACACTTAGCCCCGCCCAATGCTCCCGTTTTGAGAGTACAGCAAAGAAGCTTTACAGCGTCTCCATAGTATTTTTCCTCAATGGATAAAACTTCTTAAATTTGACGCCAGTTTCATTTATTACCGCATGTCGGTTACCGAAACGATTCTGTTTAATAATTGTATGGTTATCAAAAGTGAACACATCATGTGTTCCAAAAGTAAATTTCTAAATTATAAAGTAATATTTTCAAATATACGTACTGTATGTATTCCCCTGATGAAATTGGTTTATGTGATTCTCCAAGTTGCTATATTCTACATGTATGCCGCATTTCAAACAAAACGTCAAAGTTAAAGTCGCTGGAACGAAGTTTTGTTTGTGTACCAAACCAAATTTACTTAATTGCTGAACATATTCAATAACACAATCCTTTGGATTTCTGACATTCCTATTGTGTAAGACAGTTTCGTGCTTTTCTTTCTTACATTTGTCGCGACAGTACACACAATAATATATGTTATTTTTGATTAATATAAAGTCTAAAGGTTTAGGAAGGCCAGAATCTAAAAAATACATAGAAACATAATTAATCAAAAATAAGTTTACATGTTTTTTAATATAAAGGGCTTATGTATAAAAGTATCTTGAAATAGGTAACATTTTATGATGGATTTTGCAAATCATATGTTAGGATCTTAATATGAAATTGATAAAACATGTGGTAACAATACGAGACATTTGGTTAATTGTTTGGCGAATAAAATTAAAAAAAATTGAATTAATAATATATTGTTAATAAAATTTTGCAAATTAAAGATTTTAATATAGTCGGATCATGAACATTTTGTGCGACGCTTTAACAAACTACAATTCGATAAAGTTTGCTAATTCATCCTGAAGAAGTAGTTGACATTAGATGTACCAGCTAAGTTTAAAAGTAGAGGGGTTTAAAGAGCGTGAAAATTAAGAAACAATTTGCCTTTGACCAGGATGACAAGACAGTTCAAAATCGTGAATTAACATTTAATTTAAAAAAAATGCATGGAATAATAAGAAATCTTCAAGAGCGTCATATCAAAAACATCAAAAGTTATGTTCACGTGTTTTGGATTCAATCCATAAAATAATAGTTGGCAACGATTTAATACAAGACAGTTCTATCAATATTATGATACTACTGTATTATCTTATATTAATGCTTTATTACAATACACTATTAAAATTATTGTGGACCATTCATGTCCTAAAACTTATAGACATACACACATACCTTTGACTATGCCTGTTTCAATATACTTGCCAAGGGGTTTTCAAACATACTTTTAATTTTTCTATTATTTTAATACAAGCAATAGCATGAAAGAGTATTTATTTTTCTTTCACAATTGACACGATTCAAATTTCAATTCAAGGTCATTGTAGTGAATAGCAAAAGCATAATATACATTTTATATTTTTTGGCGCCCTAGCTAGGTGGGCTTTTATTGACAAGAGAGATTTGATGTTGAGTTCAGCATTAAGATGCTGTCAGTAATTGGTATCATCTTAGAGTGTATGGAATTATGTGGTCTAGAATCGTTCAATATCATTTAAAAAGATATTAAAATGAAATTCCTTTTTAGATGAAAGATAAGTCTGTTCGATTTTATTTAATAACTTTATTCAGCTGATTACATTTACAACATGACATACATTCTCTGCCTTTCTTTTAGTTTATATGTTATACAAAGATCTGAATAGTGTGGTAACTAACATAGAGAAAGAATATTCAGTAGCTTAATCCCATCACTATAATACGATGAATCAAATACATTAAAACAATCGTTTATTTCTGCAATTACTTCTTCATTTGAAGAACATCTTTTTCCACCAAGCACTTTTTCATATTCGGAAACAAGAAAAAGTCGAACGGAACTAAATCTGAACTGTAAGGTGCATGAGGAAGAATTTCGAATCCTAATCGAACTAGTTTTGCCGTTGCAATTGCCGATGAGCGGGTGCATTATCGTGATGGAACAAAACTTTTTTCTCGCCAAATGCTGTCTTTTCCTTTAATTTTTCATTCAGCTGGTCCAAAAGCGAGGCGTAGTCCTGTGATTCTTTTGCCCTTTTGGAGATAATCTATAAAGATAATACCACAAGCATCCCAAAACACAGTGGCCATAACCTTGATAGCTGATGGAACCACTTTCGCTTTCTTCGGTGCACTGCAACCGGCTTCTACCCATTGTTTCGATTGATTTTTGTTTGGCGTGTGTAATGGCGTATCCAAGTTTCGTCAACCGTAATAAATCGACGCAAAAACTCAGTGCGATTATGCTTAAAAAGGCTTAAAACAGTACTCTGAAGTGGTCCTCAGTCAGTAAACGGGGCACCCATCTTGCTGACAATTTTCTCATATGCACCTGTTCATGTAGGATATGGCCGACACGATCTTTTGATATGCCAAGAGAGTCGGCTATCACACGCATCTTCAATCGACGATCATTTAATACGAGATCATGAACTTTGGTTATCATTTCGTCAGTGGTAGCCACTTTTGAACGTTCTGTGCTCTTGATTCATCTTCGGTGCTCCTACGACCCAAAAACAAACTGTCTTAAGTGATGGTGCAGATTCGCCATGAACACGATCTAACTCCTTTTGATCTCGTTTGGTATTTTCCCGTCAATATGAAAGTGTTTAATAATAGCACGAAATTCTTTTTTATCCATATTCACTAAACTACCGAACTCATTTATTGTTTGTAACTGTACAATTCAAATGGCGCAACGTTTTGGCTCAAACTTTCACAACTGTCAAAATAAAGGTTATAAATATCATAAATGACACTCATGTGTTCATTGTGGTGCCATCTCTGTATTACTTCCCTCACTTTTCAAACCACCCTCGTATATTACATATATCAAATAGTTGAAAATTTTTAAACAGGCCACAGAGATGTTTTAGATTTAAATTTATGTTTTGCTCCATATATATAATACTACTATATCGCGTGTAGACAAGGAAAACTTCGCTCCAACATTGTGAAATAAAACATATGGTGCTATGCCGTTTAAGAGTCGCATTGTCCAAACTGCGCATGCGTTATACATAATTTTTCAAATTTAGGTCTGTTTGTTTATCACATAGATTTATTACTATAAATATTTGATTAAAGTTTGTAAATCGTCAAACAAGCATAAATAGTTTTAAAATCGACAAACCTCTTTATAATTAATAATTGTGCCTTGTTAAATGTGGAAAAAGAATTTAATTTCCTTTAATGAATGAAGAAATATCATCGTGGCATCATATGCAAATCATTGACAAACAAACGATCATACCGCAGAAATATATTTGTCAAAAATTTTACGAATTGTGGTTATGTTTAGTAAAAATTGTAAACTAATTAACGAAAACTCGCAGTCAGTTCAATTGCATTGCAATTGTGTTTCTTTGAAGATAGAAAGAAAAACACCTCTATAGGTACAATAATTTGTGATATAATAACAGCACTAAAATTATTCAACTCAACATGCAAGAATAATAAAGAATTAGATAATGTGGTATTCTTGTATTCTAGAATTACTGTCATCTACATCGGAGAAATGTACGCAAATAACACAGTAAATTGTACTTGTTTTATTGGAATTTATGCTATGATGCATCACTGATTGTGAAAATAACTTGAAGGATGAACACATTATTTATAAGATAGTGAAGTGAATTAATTTGTACTTTGCTGAATATGTATCGTAATTTCTGTCACTAAATTATAATAAAGCACATATAATATGTATTTTATATTTAAATTTTCAATAAAACATGTTTTAGTTTAAAACAACTTGTGGATGGTACAGTATAAAGATAATATTCATTTTGGAATTTGCCAAGACAGTGTGTGATGAGTTCTGAACTTTTCCCAACATTGTGGAAGTAAATACTGCAGTGTTATGAACGGCAAGGTAGGCACAATGTTATTTTCTATTACTATCTGGCTATATCTGACTATATTTTTAACTATTTCTATTATAAAAACTATTAAGCTGTCAATATGTCACTCTATATTTTTTTGACAATATCAAAACTAAAACTGACATTCGAAAAGGTCTTTCAACAACAATAACAATTAAATAACAACTAAATAAATGTTCCATTCTTGTCCATTCCAAGGTACGTTCATTTATTAACATTTCTCCCCCTTGAAATCACAAAACATTTTCACCTTCAATTAGGCCAATTGGACAAATCTTTGATACTGATCTTCTGTAGGTCCCTGTATTTGTTTTAATGTCTACCACACGCACTTTCTGGTCTTTTCCTGGATAAACAGCAGTTATTCTTCCTAATGGCCAATTGTTTCTTGGTAACTGATTATCCATCAGTACGACTACTTCACCTACTTCTATATTTCTTGTTTCTTGCAACCATTTGGACCTAGCAGTTAGAGTAGGCAAATATTCCCTTACCCATCTGTGCCAAAATCTGTCTACCAACTGTTGGGCAAATCTCCATTGCTTTCTCAAATCAAATTTTTGTTCAAATATTCCTGGTGGTTTAACAATGCTCGATGTTCCGATCAAAAAATGATTTGGAGTTATACTTTCAAAATCATTTTCATTTGACGACACATAAGTCAGAGGTCTGCTGTTAACTATGTTCTCTGCTTCTACTAAAACTGTCTGTAAAACTTCTAATTTTGGAATTCTTTCCCTTAAAATAATCTTTAGTGTTTGTTTTACTGTTCGTACCATCCTCTCCCAAGCACCTCCCATGTGAGGACTTGCTGGAGCTATAAATTTCCAATCGATATTTTGTGCCAAACAATTTTTCTTAATTTCTTCATCATCTACTTCATTTAAAGCTTTACGCAGTTCTCTGTCTGCTGAACAAAGGTTAGTTCCATTGTCACTCCATATACAAACTGGTTGTCCTCTTCTTGCGATAAATCTTCTTATAGCTAAGATAGCCGAACCTGTATTAAGAGATTCCGCAAGTTCTAAGTGGACAGCTCTGACAGATAAACAAGTGAACAGTACACCATATCTTTTTTCATGTCTTCGGCCTATTACAACATCTATTGGCCCAAAATAATCAATTCCCACAAAAAAGAAAGCTCTTGGGGGTTGTTGTAATCTTTCTAATGGAAGCTGACCCATTTCCGGCATTATAGGCTTTGCTTTCTTAATTTTGCAAAAATTACAGCTATTTATTACTGAGGCTATAAGTTTCCTTGCTTGGGTTATCCAATATTCTTGTCTTATTTCATTAAGAACTAATTGTGTCCCTGCATGTCCATTTCTTTCGTGATATTCCCGTACAAGGAGCCGTGTAAAAGGGTGACTGTGACTTAAAATAATGGGTCGTTTTGTCTCCATCTTTAATTCGGGGCAGTTATCTATTCTTCCTTTTAAGCATATTAGATTATCATTTAAACATGGTGAAAGTGGGAAAAGCTTGCTATCTTTATTAACTGATTTTCCTTTTACTAGTGTCCTATATTCTTGACAAAAGGAGTCTTTTTGTGACTGAAGACACCAAAGTTTTTTCGCATTCTGAATTTCTGAACATGTTAAATATTTTTCTTTATCTGAAAAATATGGTTTCTTTTGGACTTGTCTTATGAATCGGAATACATAGGCTGTGGAATTCAATAGTTTTCTTAAAGATGAAAATTTTGATATGTCAGGTAGGTACGAATTTTTAATATTTTCTTCTGCATGACTTAAAAGGAGTATTTGCGATTCTTCAATGTAATTTTTGCTTAGATGATGCTCAATATTTTCTTCTGGCCAAAAACATGGTGACTGATACAAGAACTCAGGACCTTTTAACCATGGGCTTCCACTTCTAAGATCAGCTTCTTTATCGTCTCTTGTCGCTTCGTCAACTATATTTAATTTCGAAGGTACCCATTTCCATTGTGAAACGTCAGTGTTTTCTAAAATTTCTCCTACTCTGTTACTAACAAAAGACGGTAATTTCTTTGAGTCCGTTCGTAACCAATTTAGAACAGTCGTGGAGTCTGACCAAAATACAATTCTATTTATTTTAAGTGTATGTTGGTGTTGGATTGTTTTTGCCAAACGGCTTGCAAGTACTGCTGCTTGTAGCTCTAAACGGGGTATCGTCAGGGTTTTTAGTGGACATACTTGATTGCGAGACATAACTAATGAAATTTCAATTTTTTCTCCTACTTCAAATCTGAAATAAGCGACTGCTGCAAAGGCTTGTTTACTTGCATCACAAAACAAGTGTAGCTGTATATTTTTTACTTGAAAATAATTGGAAACATAGCATCTTTGAACTGTGAAGGATTTTATTTTCTCCAAACCATTAAGCCAAAGTTTCCATTTTTTATTTTGTGCATCTGAAATCTGATCATCCCATTTTATTCCACTTTTCCAAATATCTTGCATTAAGATTTTCGCTTTCACAATATAATTTCCAAGGATTCCTAATGGGTCAAACAAAGACATGATAACGCTTAACATTTCTCTTTTTGTAGGTATTTTTTTTCCATCTAAAATATTTTGATCTACTTTATGTAAGCTAATGCAAAAGCTTAACACATCTTCTTTTGGTAGCCATCTTAGTCCTAATATTCTTTGGGGTGCAGAATCTTCAAATATTTTTTCTGCCGTACGTAATTCTTCGGGTATATTTTGAAAAACTTCCTCCGAGTTAGAAATCCATCCTCTTAGCTCAAAACCGCCCATCTTATGGATAGCTATTACTTCATTTATTAATTTTGATGCTTTTTCTGGAGATTCTGAACTATCAATGTAGTCATCCATGTAGTGTTGATTAATAATGGCGTCAACAGCTTCAGGGTACACCTTTTCATATTCTAGGGCATTAATATTCTTGATATATTGGGCGCTGTATGGTGATGACACCGCTCCAAAAATCATCACCTGAACAACGTATGTCTCAAAATCGTTTGCCGGGGAATCTCTCCATATAATTCGTTGAGCATGCTGGTCTTCATCATTTATTTCAACCATATGAAACATCTCTCGTATGTCAGCTGAGAAGGCTATGGGCTTTTCTCTAAACTTTGCAATTACGCTGATAAGTGAATTAAGCAAATCTGGACCTTTGTATAAAAAATCATTTAGACATTTTCCGTCGACTTTTGAAGCAGCATCCATAACTAAACGAATTTTACCAGGCTTATTTGGGTTTACTACACCAAAATGAGGTAAGTACCATATTTTTTTGTGAGATTCTTCTTCTTCTTCAATAGATAGTTTTCTAATGTATCCTTTCTCTTTATATTCTTTTATTTTCTGAGAATAAGCTTGTCCGAAATCTTGATCTAAACTCATTTTTCTTTCTATAAACCTAAAGCGTTGAAGTGCTACATTTTTACTGTCGGGAAGTGTTTCTTCTGTATCTTTCCATAACAATCCTGTTTCCCATCTACCATTTTTTCTTCTTGAAATATTTTTTATTAAGTTTTCGGCTTCCTCATCTTCTTTTATTGATTTTGTGTCTTGATATTTTACCCCTAAAGATTCAATTGTAAAAAAATATTTTACCATATCGTGGAGATCTTCACTGTGAGCTTCGTCGTCTCGAACAAGGAAATTTACATAATGGTCTAATCTTCCTTTAAATTGGGCTACATTTCCGTGGACTATCCATCCGAGCTTAGTACGTGACAAGGCTGGGGAATTTTTGGGGCCTTCTATAAGTTCTCTGGTTGTTATCAGTTCCCAATAGTCCTGGCCAATTAGCAGTTTTGGTTTAATACTCTCAATGTTTGGAAAATTAATATGTTCTAAATGTTTCCAGTTGCTTTTAATGCGCCTTGAATCAACATTTTGTATGGGCAAATCTAAATCTTTTGAGGTATATATATTTTCCATTGGGTAAAATTTATCTCTGTCAATATTCGAAATGCTGAAGGACACTTTTCTTGATCTTGACTGTTTTGTTGTATGCTGGTCAGTCCATTTTAAGCGCAGAATAGTTTCTTCTCCGACCAGATTAAGTTCATTTGCCAAACTTTCATCAAGTAGACTGACAGTGGCACCATCATCTAATAGAGCATAAATTTCAATTTCAATTGTTTCTGTTCTTAAAATTACTGGAACAATTTTCAGTAACACTTCTTTTCTATAATTTTGTAATGTATGTCCCACTATATGATTTCCTGTTTCAAAAATATTTTCATTCTGTAAATTTCTTGCATCAGCTCTTGCTCTAGGTTCCGTTTTATTTGTTTTGAAGTGTAGAAGTTTATGGTGAATTTTTTGACAGTCATCAATAGTACACTTTCTTTTATTTCGGCAATTACTAATTCTATGGTAGCTTTTTAGACAACAAAAGCATACCTTATTTTCTTTGACTATTTTCCATTTATCTTCTATTGATTTTTCTATAAATCTTTTGCACATGTCTAAGTTATGATTTTCTTTGCATAAAAGGCATTTATTTTCTTGTTTATTTCCTGCTACAACTAAAGTCCTTTTAAAATTCGGATTTAGCTGTCTTTGTGATGACATGCTTTGAACGTAACTAGCAGCATTGGCTTTTTCGTTTACCCATTTCTTAAAATCACGAAGTGAGTATTTACCTTTATTGTTCGCAACTTTCTCACCCCATGATAGCTGCATACCAAATGGTAGTTTCTGCATTAAGTCGTCCATTAACTGGGGGCATGACAGGTAGTTTTCCATACTGAGTGATTCAAAAGTCAGGACAAGATTTGATACAGTTTCCGAAAATTGGGTAAGTGCAACAAAATCATTGTTTTTTACGATAGGTAAGTTTTTAGCTTCACTTACCATGTTTCTGACAATAATATCAGGTCTGCCATATTTATTTCGTAGAATATCTATTATATCTGTGGCAGGAACCGACATGGAAATTAACAGACCTTGTACAGATCTAAGGGCATCACCCTTTAGGCTTTTTCTTAGCCTACAAATATTTTCTTCGTCTGATAGTCCTAGAGCTTTTGTTGTGTAGGTGTAATTACTATAAAAGCTTGGCCACTCCTTACCATTTCCCGAAAAAATTGGCAGTTCTTTATCTATTGTCTGTCTAAGAAGAATTTTTTCTAATCTGTCATCTTGACAAAATGTCTCCATTTCTAAATCATTTTTACTAGAATCTACTACATCTCTATGGCTGCTATTACAACTTTCTGTTTTTAAATCATTTTTGTTAGTTTCAAGCCAAGTTTTTACTTTCTGCAAACTACCTTGTTCCTCTTTTTCAAATATATTATTCCTACCTTCAGAGACTTCTTTCAGTCTTCCTCTATTTTCAACAAATTCATTTATTATCGAGTTTCCTTTGCTTAACTGTATTTGTAGTTCTAAATCTAAAAATTCTTTTTCTTTCCGAAGTCTTGCTTCTTCTAATTCTCGCTCAAATTTAAGTCGCCTTTCTTCTAATTGTCGTTGTCTTTCTTCTAAGTCTCGTTTATATTTAAGCTGTTTTTCTTGTAGTTCTATATTAGCTAACTTTTTCTGATGTTCTAACTGTAAACATAGTATTTGACTAGGTAACAATGAAGATTTTTTCGTACCTTTACTGCTTGAGGTAATTGTGCTATTAGGTTTATTTTTACTACTGGTACCTTTGTCATCATTACTTTTCATCATATTTTGCATTAAATGTTTTGAATGGAGTATAGAGGCATTACTGAACCCAAAAAAATCTTCGGTACTCTCTTTCTCATTCCTATTTTGTAAAGTTTCTCCTAAATTTGACGAATTTTTTCTGCTGTCGGACATGACATCATCTGACTTTCTCGATCTATTATCCATAATTCTTCTATCTGTACATCTATAGGGCTGAATAAAGTTCGTCGAAGGACCACAATGTTATTTTCTATTACTATCTGGCTATATCTGACTATATTTTTAACTATTTCTATTATAAAAACTATTAAGCTGTCAATATGTCACTCTATATTTTTTTGACAATATCAAAACTAAAACTGACATTCGAAAAGGTCTTTCAACAACAATAACAATTAAATAACAACTAAATAAATGTTCCATTCTTGTCCATTCCAAGGTACGTTCATTTATTAACACACGGCATCAAACGGTATTCCTGTTTTTATGATATTGTTACATTCTCTAAATCTTTTTTATCATTTTATAAATGTGTATGTATCTATTAATTCATACAAAATAAAATTTAATTTTTTACTTCGTAAGTAGAAATTGTACTTTGATGTAATTATTGAATCAAATACAACATCAACATACCTTTTTTACAAGCAATAATATAAATTATTTGCAAGTCTCATTTCTACTCATCTCAGTCTATGAGACATAGACATCAAGAAAAATGTATTGATTATTAATGTGCTATTAGATACACTACAGAAATTCAAGTGTATCATAGTAATTGTTTGTTTATATTCTTTGCTACCATATGGGCGTAAATTAGGCTTCATCACGTTTTTATTTTCATGAATGGTTTAATCATTCTAAATTTAAAAAAAAAGTTAACAACAATAAAAATTATATTCAATCACAAAAATGTAATGCTGATTAATTCCACAACTTTGTCTAAAACATTCATGTTTCAGTGTACATCTCGACACACAATTAAATAAAGGAACACAACAGGAATTTAATTAGTTCTTTACATTGTTGATTACGCAACATTATATTGAATAATGGAGGTACGTAGACAAATATAAAATAGATGTTTTATTCTTATATATAGCCAAAATACTAAATACAGTAATTTAAGTAATTTTATTTGCATTCTTAAGCTTAAAATACATAGCAAAACTATATGTTGAAATATAATACAATCTGACATATAACATACCTGAATCTATTCGATTGTGTATGTAAAACATTAATTTATGCGTTTTCTGTAAATCAAAATGAAAGAAGCAGTATTTATATTCAATAATTTCACATACACCAATAAGCATACACAAATCAATGTACACAACATTTTCTGTTCAAAATCTTTTCAATAAGACGAAATGAAACGATCGGTATTTACATTTAATAATATAATTTCACATATACTAATAAACACGTACAAATCAATGTATTAGTTGTAGGTAAGTTCACAAGTTTTTCTGTTCAAAATCTTTTCTGTTAATCAAAATGAAACGATCGGTATTTACATTTAATAATATAATTTCACATATTCCAGTAAGCACGTATAAATCAACGACGAAGTTATAACTTCACAAGTTTTTCTGTTAATAATTCACTGGAATCAGGCTTCATATCGTTTATTTATTCTACCGCGTATTTTCTGGGTAATTCTACAAATTCACCGATGAACTAAACTTGCACAAAACTGAATTCAATAAAAAAAACAACCTTGCGTATGCTTTCAGTAATATATAGTTATAGATGTCAATTTAAATCAGAGGTTATAATTATGTTTTCTGTTTATCTGTCATTTCGTAAATTTCAAAATGGACAGTTTGAGTTGACGCATGCGCAGAACACGCAAGACGGCCAATTCTATCTCTCTTAGTTGGGACGAAAAATTACACATTATCAAGATACAACACACGCAATATAGTAGTATTATATATATGTTTTGCTCACTCTTTTATAGTGTAATATCTCTATCATTTTACTAGCACTTAATACAGGATAATGTTTATTTATTTTAATATTCTGACATTAATCTTATATAGTAGCTCTCACCAAATTTAAATTTTCATTTTAGAATGGGTCATTGTGGCGTCATTTATTATAAGTTCTATTTATAACAGTAAAATATACTGCTACTTCATTGTTGCTTACAAAATATTGAGACTATACATTACATCTGCCCAGGTGTTTTCTGCATTTTTACTGATAATTTACAGTATGACAGGCAAATTATTTAAGAAACACATAAAACGTAACTAAAGTGTCAAATAATTTCTAATGTCAAGAATGCTCAAAAAACATGCAACGGTATGGATTTCACTGTATGAAAGAAATCTACTTGCTGAAAATATGAAGAATCAAAACAAAATAATTTGTGATGATATTTTACTTACTTTAATTAATTCAGTATTACATTGTATAAATGTTTGTTGGTTCTATCATTTCATATTTTAAATCAAGAGTGATTTTACTTTTCACACATAACCCAGCTATCAAAATATAACTATGCTAAATAATGTCAATTACTGTGCATAACGAATTTGTCAGAGCATGCAATTTGCTTGACACTAACACTAGAATTAGTCCATAGAGTTTCAATTGACGTAAGTCGACTGGTATGTAAACTAGACTAGGTTATGTTAATATAAAATTTCTGCAGAATTCTTGCTGATGTATGATATTTTGTACAACGTAAATTGGTATCTCTGCTTCACTTTTTCTTCTAAAACAACGAAGTATATATTCTATTCTGGACGACATTCTACCAAATGCGAAAATTGGTGGAAGCGCCTAGGATAAATATTCACTGCGCATGTTTGGTTTCCCCGTTTTTATAAACAAAAATTAACACGTATTTACATATATGTATAATCATAAAATTTAAAATGTTCTCCGAGGGGTATTAAGATACTTCCGTTATTATGTACGTTGTATTTACTTGTACTGCTATTTATATAAAAATCAATACAAAGCCCTTTGTTTTAGGGGTGAAAAAGAAAAGTATTTCTAATATTACATACAACAGTTCATATTTTCGATTGGCAGACAAAGGATATCTTATCAAATGATATTCTTAACTCGAATCACTTTCTGTTTTCTAAAAATTACCTTTCACATTCATCGGGATTTTGATATTTGATTCCAAACTGGGAATGTATGATTTTGTGCTAGCTTCTGCTGATTCTTTGGTTATTTCTACTGTCGGCATGGTAGAATATATGTAATACTTTACACAATTTGATTCTTGTGAAAAATATTGATCGTTCGTCCAGTCCAAACTCACGCTTTCATCATTCAAAGGCTCCAATTTACTTTTTGATTTTATTCCAAGTCCTCGTGACTCTAAGTTGTGAATAATTTCAGTTTCATCACTCGGATTTTCTTTGTAACCTGCTGGCATAGTCGAGTATACGTAATATTTTACCATATTAGTTTCTTCCGAAAACGGAATGCATGTGTTTGATTCGTTTCCGTTTTCTAAACTGCTTATGGAGTTATTCACATTTTTAACTTCAACAGAAGTTAACTTAGGATTTTTCTCTAAAAAAAAAGAATGCTTTTAATTTAAGTAATTCAGTCCCTAGGTTGTTAAGAAACACACTATACAAAATATACTAAAAACACCGTTACCACACTAATCACAAAAAGCTAAATACGTATTTCGACGACTATGTTATTAATAACATCAGTAGCATTGGCTGCTAGGAAACGCTTTGTCTGTACACCGTAGGGCATATAGAACAAAGTTGATGATGACAGTATAGTTGTCAAAATATATATTATGTATGGTAGCTGTGTTTTTATTGTATTTTGCCTAAGATGTTAATTATGACAAGCTGGTTCATAATAGAATCCAATACAAATATGTATATTCTCCCTCTTATCAACAGAATTAATTAGCGAAATTTAAAAAAAAATTCGTCTCAAGCTGGAGATCGCTAGATAGACCATGCATGCACTGGCGGCTGGTCGGTAATAAAATCGCGCGGCACACGACAAAAACGTATGTATTTTTGTAAATAACATCCATTGTCAAACAGCACAATGGATGTTATTTAAAAAAATACATAAGTTTTTGTTGTGTGACCCGCGATTTTATTACCGACCAGCCGCCAATGCATGCATGTGCAAGGGCGATAGATACACAGATGTTCAGTTTGTTATTAGCCGCCCGCCGATGTGAGTTGACACATAGTTATCGACATGGCTTTTACGACGCAAGAATTATGGGATATGGTGTATCTGTACGGTGAAGTAGGTGGAAATGGAAGAGATGTTGAACGTTTATACGTCGAACGTTTTCCTAATCGCAGGCGTCCGTCGTATCAATCGTCGTATGGACACGGTGTTTAGGTTACGCGAACAAAGCACACTACACCCACGCTACGAAGGCAGGGGTCATGAAAGAACACGGAGAGTTTTACATGCGGAAGAGCATCTCCTGGATGTGGTAGATAGGGATCCAGGTATAAGCACGCGATCTGCAGCAAGACAAGTCGGAGTGTCCCGATCGACAATTCATCGACTCCTCCGCGAGAACTTGCTGTACCCATACCACCTGCAACGGGTGCAAGCTCTAGCACAACAGGACCGTTCCGCACCTGCTAGATTCTGTACCTGGTTTCGACGAAAACAAGCTAGAGATGTGGACTTTTGTGCCAGCATACTATTCACGGATGAATGTAGTTTCACCCGAAATGGTCTGCTTGAACCACACATACTACCTGCACGACCGACCGGAGAGAGTTATTTAGAGTTTTTGCAGAATACGTTGCCGGAATATCTCGACGATGTGCCTCTGCAGCTTAGAAGACAACTCCGGTTCATGCACGATGGCGCGCCTCCACACATCTCATTGGCAGTGCGCAATTACCTCAATGTTTCATATCCTCGATGGATTGGATGTGGAGGACATACACCATGGCCGGCGCGCAGTCCGGATTTAAATCTTTTAGATTCTTTTTTATGGGGGTATATGAAAACATTGGTGTATGATGGGGATGAGATTGCCACAGAAGATCTTCGGCAACGTATTTTTATAGCTGCAAAACGTATACGTGGGGAACCAGGTACCTTCCAACGACTGCGTGGTAATCTTCTCCGACGGACTGACGCCTGTCTTCGTGCGCACGGCGGACACATAGAGCACCTTCTATAAATATCCACCTGCTTCACTTACACAATCGGTTCTTTTCAGGACCACCATATTACTTGTGTTAAAAAAAGGAGGAGGAATAGATACTTCACAATAAATATCATACCATTAATTACTTTTTTGACCTGCTAGAAAAAAATAATTACATTTTGATATTTACTACGATTTATTGAATATTCTAAAATAATAATAATCAGCTGTTTCCGACTACAAACACATTAAAGGGCAACAACCTTCCTATTTTAAAAATAAAAATAATCTTTTATTGTCTGCAATAAAGTGAGTCAATCGCCCATCTGCGTCAACAATCGAATACATAGCTGCGTTATTTAGACGCATCCGGCAAAAAATATGTTTTATTACGAATGAGTATGATTTAATATTTTTTTCCCGTATTATACAAATAAAAGCGAATTTTTCTTTGAATGCGTGTTCGTTTCTATTTACAAATGAGCATTCTTACGTGTGCCAGGTCCGTAATGCAATTTTTTATTTAAAAAAATAACAGAAAATTACATTTTTAATTTCTTCGTTATTGCGGCATATTTGGGCCTGTTTCTGTTCGGACTTTACATACCTGCTACTCCGTCTTTTTATTTCTGCGACACCCTGCATCTTAATTTAATCATTTCAAGTTAGTGTGAAAAACACTTGTCTTAGCACTTTTTCTTATTTTTAACTAGTGGAGGAAATATTGAAAGTTCATGTAAATAACGGAGGTGATCAAAAGAAATTTTATAATTATAAAACTGTGCCCGATAAAGATATAAATCTAAAAATAAAATTTGCTTACCCTTAGAAGTTGTAGGGAAATTACCGAGATCATTGGTGGCGATATCTTGATTTAAATCTATCAGCAAATCTTCGACCATGTTGTTATGTTGAGTGATAGTATCATCGATTGTAGAATGAAAATTTATTAGGTCATCTGGAAAAGATTAATTAAAGTAGCGGTTATGTTACTGACGAAGTGAAAAGTTACAGAACAAGAGTGAAAATTTATAAGATCCATACAACTATACGCCAGTGAAAAAGAAATCTTTCTTATATATTACTGGAACAAATATTTATATAATTAAATGCAAATTTATCTCATTTACCTATTATAATAAAATTTAAAAATAGAATTTAATTAGCCGGTAAATACAACGTAACAGATTCGAAACTTGTAAAAAGACCTGCTGGGGACTATTACTAATTCAGAGCTTGATCTTCAAGTAATCAATAGTCCGAGTCAAGCTGGGGTCAAAAAACACGATGTATTTATAAACATAATTACATATTGTTACACATACGACTATATTTATAACCAATCAAAAATTACGACAGTAAAAAACATTTTTTTTGAACAGTAACACAATAATACCAATCCTCTAAAGGTGGCTACACACATGCAACAAAACATCGTGTCGAACTCCGTCGCGCAACATTCCTTGTTGCGCGACGAAGTTGCGGTGTGATAAAGTTTTGATATGCAACAGAACATTGTCGCGCAACATCAACGCGAACATAATGCCGAACATAATCAGTCAGGCCCGTCCAGACATGCGAACATGTGGCGCAACGTGAACGCGCTACGTTTCTTTGATGCGACGGCAGAAAACCGACAACTGATGGGACGCCGTTATGTTGCGATGTTGCGTTGTTGCAATGTTGCGTGGTTGCGTCCACACTTGAGACGCGACGGAGTTCGGTACGATGTTTTGTTGCATGTGTGTAGCCACCTTAAGACGTAATTTTATTATAACCATAGCGCAATACATTCAAACACACTTCAATATTTCGTAAAAATTTAATTGTGTTAGACATTCTAAAGGCTGATTTATAATGGCTGTAGCAGTATTTTGTAATCTGTAAAATAATTATCTGGGTTTAAATTTGCAGATTTTTTTGATTGTTTACATGCTATTTAATGTTTATGTTGTAAATAGTTAACGACAATATTAAGAGTGCAAACTGAAATACTCAATACAAAAACTATAACAAATTTACTCACCATCTGACGACGAATTTTCGACGTCGTGAAGATTAGTTTCCGGCTCATTCTGATTATCAAATAATTCCAATAAATCTTGTTTCTCGGGAACATCACTTTCTTCAGTTGATTTTCCACCCTCTTCAGTCAGACCTGTAATTTTAATATTTACAATTTGGAGAAACAAGTCAAATTATTTCTTTAGTAGATTTATTGAAATCGATGACATTAAAACTGATTACAATTTTTGAATGTCATTAAATGGACATATACCACAAACAGATTATTGTATAAATCAACTTTCCGTGAATTTTGCATAGTTATATACAAAATCTCCTACAAATTACACTTTTTCAGTTTTGAAAAATGTTCATAGCGAAGCGATTTCATTCAAATTTTCGTCAGTAGTGTAGTTGATGCAAGTTAATTTTGTAATAGAAGGCTGAAGTCATGATATTAATTATTCTACGACTCAAGCTCTATCAGGAATTTTTTTCCGTTCTTAAAAATCTTTGTTGTAAATAGGAGGGGTCCAAGGAACAACCTATAGACATTTCGGCATTTGTTATTTTGAATTTAAATTATTCATTTCATTGGTACACATTAGGCGCTTTCCTTTTACAAGAGATCTGAGCTGAGCTAAAGTGATGTGAGTGTCTCTGCTCACTTGAAGTGAGGAAGGTTCTGACCAACCTCACTTCGTCTCAATCAGCTGATTACAAAAGGAACGCGTCAAAATATAATCTCAGCTAAAGTGAGGTGATATTATCTGAGATTTATGTCAAAAGGAAAGCGCCTATTATGTCACTATTTGCATTATAGTGATGTCATTGGCTTGGCTTTGTCATGGCTTTTCTTGCTACTGAAAAGGTATGTACTAGCTAATGAAGAAAATGCCCTGAAGGCGGTAGAAAAAAGGTGAATATATTTAAGCACAAAGGCCCCAAGTGTGAAAAAGAAGTGTACAAGCACGAAAAGGTATGTACAAGTGTTATTTTCATCAGCACATTAAAAGAGGATTTAACTGCTGAATTGTGCTAGACTCATAACTTGGAAAAACTATTTTCATCAACAATGTATATTCCGCAGCCTCGGTTTTGCCTCTAACCATTTCCTGCTTTATGTGACTTTGTAACCTTTAAGGAATTAACAAACCAGTCTTATTTTATATCTTTATTTTCATCAGCAATAATTTTTCTACAAGTAAAAATTGAAATAAATTCAAATTGAGTTCAAAACAATTTTATTCACTTCACTACAATTGTTTCACCCTACTAGGGCTTCATCAGGTGATGAATATTATAATATAATAATTTTTCTAATATGTTTTTTTTGATTGTCGTAATATCTTTTTGAACATTCTGCTGATCTATTACAATTTGTAGTCATAGTATTCAATTCGATGAGAATTTTTTCCAAAGCATCCTACTTTTCTTGACATGATTTTTGTATTATATTAAACAATAAAACTTTCTCATTTACCGTAAAATTAGAACTACTTCCACCTTTTCCTGTTTATTTCGGTCCTCATCATCAGCGCTTATTAAATTTTGTGACCTGAGTAAGGCTTCTGACTGTGATTCGCATGGTATTCTCTTGCAAAGGCTGGGAAAGTATGGATTTGACGATGGAAGTGTTTCCATTATAGGAAGTTATCTGTCAGACAGGTATCAGCAAGTAAGGGTTGGGGGGTGTTGTCGGAGGGGCGAGTATTGGACATGGGGGTGCCCCAGGGCTCCGTTCTTGGGCCACTGCTTTTTCTGATCTACATCAACGACCTTCCAACCTGCGATCGAGAATCTCACTTTACGCTCTTCGCCGACGACACTGCTATTTCCAGGGTGCATAGGGGATATTTTGAGGCTCGGGAGAGTGTAGACCCCCGTCTACACAGTCTTAAATTGAATAAACTATTTCCTAACAACAATAAAACACAAAAAATGATTTTTTCGACGAAGGATGTCCCGGAGGGGAGAAATGAAGTGCATCTGGACCCGGGTCTCCGCTGGGTGGCTCACACCGAGGCACTGTGCGGTAGGCTCAGTTCGGGTGCTTTCCTTCTGAGGGGCTTGGCGGGTAATGTGTCTGGGTCTGTGCTGAGGAGTGCTTATTCTGCCCTGTGCCATTCACATATTATGTATGCTGTTTTACTTTGGAGTCATTCTGCTGGAGCTATGAGAGTATTCCATATACAAAGAAGGGCAGTCAGAATAATTTCGGGTCTGTCATACCAGGCTGACTGTCGGCATGCTTTTGTAGATCAGAAGACCTTGCCCTCTGTGTTCATTCTTGAGTATCTTGTCTACGTAAAGAATCACATGGAAGAATACCCCGCACACAGTGACTTGCATCCATATGACACCAGATATGGCGGGGACCTAGCTGCTGGCTATTGGCGCCTGGAAAGATGTCGAAGTGGTCCGGGTTATTTGAGGTTAAATTTTTTAGCAAAGTGTCACCTCATCTGAGGACTCAACCTCTAAGAAGTTTTAAAAATATATTAAAAGAGTTTCTCCTTAGTAGGGCTTTTTATAGCATGGAGGAATTATTAACGTGTAATGATGTACCGTAGCTGAATGTGTGTTATGTCTAAATTTTTAACATTAATTATTCTTATTATTATTGTTTTTTGACTTGTGTAAGTATAACATTATACATGGCACCAATAAATGAATTGAATTGAATTAAGTAGCACTAACATATGACTATATATGAATAATATATAATAATAATAATATTTATTCGTCCATTTGACCATAAAAATGGTATAGAACAAGTCAACACAAATTATATACCATAGTCGTCAAATTTTAATTTCGGTTTGCACTTCTATCATATGCAGAAGATGACCTTATGATATGCAGCGATGCCTGCTTGCTAACAGTGGTGGGAGAGCAACGCAGTGGCGGGGGACCCCCACGCCTTACATTTCATAGCAAACGTTTGTCGAGTGTGGCAGCCTCGCTTATATTTATCTTTAGTTTATTTCGTCGCGCTCTTTTACTCTTTCTACTTTCGTATCAGAAATTAAAATATGTCGACCCCGGTATAATAAAAGCGCATAGGCCTTTTTCGTTAATGTAAATATAAAAACCAAACAATACAAATATAACATAAACATAAGCAATTAACTAATACCAATAAATACAACAACAATAACAAACAAACAATTTAGATATGCAGGGAACCGTCATAATATTTAACCTAGTAAAGTAATCCCTACATGACGTCCCCGCACTTACACCCACCATGTTCCGTATTGCTCTTTTTTGTAATCTGAAGATTCCCTCATTCTCACTTGAGGAACCCCAACTAATGTAGGGTACGCTATTAAAGAATGAAAACTTGAATAGTAGTAATAAGTACTTTTTTAAAACATCTATATTCACTGACTGCTTCAATGGTTTTAATGCAAAACACACCGATCCCAGCCTCTTGCATCGGCCGCAGTGGCGTAACTACAAATTTTGCCCCCCCCCCCCTGCAACATCCAGCTCAATCTAACCAATTATTACCTTGAGGTATCCTACAAATAGGTGTATCTCGGCTCGCCCCCCTCCCGCACCGCGGGGGCATGCGGGGGTATAGTTACGCCACTGATCGGCCGTCAATATGACTCTTCCAGTTACATCCTGAATCGATTGTTACACCTAAAAATTTTGCTTTACCGTTTTGATTAATATTACCTTCACTAGTTTTAATTAGGTAACTATAATTCTTTTCTCTATGTAATATGTTAAAGTTAATAAATGTTATTTTACATGAGTTTAGCAAATCATTTTCATTAAAATATAACTTAAGGTTACGCAGTTCTTCGTTCGCTGGTGCGGCTACATTATCCTTCCTATCGCAGGCTACAAATATCGTTGTGTCATCAGCCAAATACTAAAGCTTTTTTAGAGTGGATGTCATTTACATATACTATATACAGTAGTGGGCCGAGCACGGATCCTTGAGGAACCCCAGAAGTCATAGACTGTTCTCGCGATCGATACGAATCGACCTGCACATAGTGCATTCGGTCTTCCAAATAACACCTAAAGCATTGTGAGGGTGATCCCCTTACATCACACCGGTATAACTTCTCCAGCAACCGTTTATGATTAACACAATCAAAAGCCTTACTCAAATCCAAAAAAATAGCCAAACATTCATTATACACCTCAACCAATATTAAAACATTCAAATTTTCTCTATTAACCAATTATTACCTAACTAAGAATTTAATTTTACCGGTGTAATGACACAAAATATAACAATGGCTTAATAGTTAAGCGCTTATTAATAAATCCCGGATTACATTATTATCGGTGCAAACGGCCCTTCAACTTACTGTAAGTTGTCAGGAACAATGGTGGTAATCAATCTGCGATCACGTGTACTGATAACATTTCTCCGAGGCACCAGTGCCTTACTTGGATGAACACCATATATAACACAAACGAAAATTATTATTTACATATTACAAAATGAACATTGTGCAGATATACCGTGTGGCCGCCGTTCATAGCGCGATGCATGTATTAGTAACTACTGGTCGACTATAAATGGGCGTGCCAACTTGAATTGCCACACCGGCAGCGGGCGTATAAGTTATACGTATAAATGTATTCGTAGGCAAATCGAGTGAAAAGCAGTGTAATAGGTATTGCGTTCCCGTTGTAAGTAATTATTTGTAGTTGTTTGAAGCATCAGATAATCACTGATCATATGTCAGTGAAGTAACTCATCACAGCTTCATAAACAACATAAAAGAGCAAAAATAAATAATTAATAACTCCTAGACTTTAAAATAAAAAAAACTTCTTAACTAAAATAATATTTTTCAACAAATATTATAATCTAAAAACTCAACTATAATAAAATACTGAAACATAAAATATTTACTTCTTAAAACAGAATTGTAATTCAACATTGCAATTAACCTGTAATTAGCTAAAAAAATGTTATTCTTAAGCAATAATAAAACTCGAACTGACGCCCATATGTGGAAGCGACGGCGAATGCGACTGCCGACTACACCGTATAAATGTGGATTTTTTGGACAAATGCGAGTGCATCATAGGCAAATGCGAAATACTAGCTCTGTTGTAATCCAGTATAACACTGCGTCCACTTGTTTACCGTTCTAGTACACAGACATCTCTATCTGTTTCGCTTACTCTACAGGTATCGCGATAATGCAGACGCACGCGGTCTTATGGTATAATCAGTTGACTGAAAGAACTGGTAACCCGTCGCTTAAAAAGACAAATTATTTTTACATTTATTATCTGATAATTAAAAGAATCATTAGGCATTACAATCAAAACTACTTATTCTGGAATGATTCCAGAACTGTGCAGAGCTGGAGGGGGGGGGGGTCTGAACAAACCTATTAAATAAGTGAGAACACGTTTGTATCGGTATATATCTATACAATTTATAAACCACATAGCTACTACTTATTGTCTGATAACACAGGTCAACATGATTTTGGGAACATTGATGACAATGCTCTTCTTGCATTTCATTTAGGTAATTATTAAATCACATTTTCACAGAAATGCCCTAGCACGTCCCATTTTCAAGTAGGTACCAATTCTCTTTTATATTACGAGGTAAACCTATTATAATTGTAATTATTATTTGTACCTGACTTGCAACGCGACTTTAAACGGGTTCTATGAACTGTTAAGTGCAGTTTTATTGTTGTCTAGAGTTTAGTTCGTTTCTGTATCGCATTATATAAAATGGCAAGTTATAGTCGCCGATGTTGCAAAAATCCAGCGGATAAGTTTTGTTATATATGCGGACGATTTATTTTAAAGCCACAAGCTAGATCTATATCTGAGGAAGTGAAAATAGCCTGATTTTTAATATTTTAAATGTCAAATTGGAGATCAAGATAAAACTTGGGCTCCTCATGTTTGCTGTGTGAGTTGTCATATAAACTTAGTTCAGTGGATGCATCCGCAAGAAAAATTCTATGCCGTTTGCTGTTCCTATGGCGTGGAGAGAACCTATTGATCACGTAAGGGATTGCTACTTTTGTATAACTAAAACAGAAGGGTTTTCAAAAAAGCAAAGGGACAAAATTGTGTATCCAAATTTGCCTTCTGCAATTAGGCGAGTTCCTCATAGCGAGGAACTACCTGTACCGATTGTGCCCTTAAACCTAGACAACATTATTCCTGGCAATTCTACTTCTTCTTCAGAATGTGATCTACAACTTCCAAAGCATACCACCGATGACCCAACATTTAGTACCAGTAGTGAACCTCACTTAATAACTCAGATTAAATTAAATGATTTGGTACGTGACCTAGGATTGTCAAAACAGAAATCGGAACTTCCTGCTTGCTGTTAGATAAAAACGCAAGTGTTTTATTTTTCCGAAAACGAAATATAACATTTTCAAGTTTTTATAAAATGGAAGAATCGCTGTGTTTCTGTTCAGATATTGACGTATTTTTTATAGATTCGTCTAAATACAGCCTAAAAGCAGTCTTGCTTCATAATGGAAACAAAAAACCAACTATTCCGTTAGCCCATTCAGTTACATTGAAGGAAACCTATGACAACTTAAGAACTATACTAAATCGCGTTAAATACGAACAGTATCAGTGGGATATTTGTGGAGATTTAAAAGTGATAGGTATATTGCTAGGTGGTTTTGCAAAGTCTTGCTGTTTTTTGTGTCTATGGGATAGTAGGGCAACAAAAGAACATCACAGTAAGAAAGATTGGCCTCATAGGACTTCTTTTGAACCTGGTACTTCAAACATAAAATATGGCCCCCTTGTTAATCCACAAAAGGTGCTTCTTCCGAGTCTACATATTAAGGTTGGATTAATGAAAACCTATGTAAAAGCCATGGACAAAGAAGGTGAACGTTTCAAGTACCTACAGCTAATATTTCCACAATTAAGTGATGCAAAACTAAAAGAAGGCATATTTATTGGACCCCAAATTATGCAGCTTCTACATGATTTGCATTTTCAAGAAAAATTAAATGAAAAGGAATTGGCAGCTTGGAAGTGTTTTGTAAGTGTAGTGAAAGGATTTCTGATTCTCTCATAGATGATTTTTTGAATGCCTATCTTAAAAAATGCATTTTTTGCACTTATATTTGAAATTTTTTCCGGAAAATTTTTGCGCGGTAAGCGACGAACAAGGAGAACGGTTCCACCAGGACATCAGGGTGATGGAAACAAGATACCAGGGTCGCTGGGACCCATCAATGTTAGGCGACTACTGCTGGTTTTTAAAAAGAGATGATGCTCCAGAATACAAGAGGAAAAAGTGAAAGTATCTATCGTTGTATTGTTGTTGAATATGCCATCTCATGTAATATACATATTTCTATTCATATAATCCTCTGCAATATCTATACATTTTACTTTCTTATACGTAGTATAAGGAAGTATTGTGATGATGAAAATTTTCGACCTCGAGATTTTTGCAGATGTCCACGTTTTGAGGTCCCCTGATACCGAAAAAGTGGTTTTTAAAATATGTCTGTCTGTCTGTCTGTGTGTGTGTCTGTGACAAACCGCTGTAGATATCAATTCCAAATTTTGTATTTAGTAGTATAATTTCCCTCTTGAGAACTGATTAGATTTTCAGTAACATCGGCAGACCGGAAGTAGTAGTTTACTTCAGTGAAAAAATCAAATTTTGCCAATATTTCGTCAAGTACTAAGTTTAGACTAATTTATAAAGGATTCATAAGTATTTAGAACTTAATTTTCAATATCTTTTGTATAAAAAAAAATTCAAAATTCGGACCGGAAGTATCACTTTTTCTCTTACTGAATAACGATTTTTGTGATATTTATGAAGAGTACAAAAGTATTTAGACTTGGATTTGGAATATTTTTTGTATAAATGAAATTTCAAAATTCGGACGGGAAGTAACACTTTCATACGTATAAGAAAGTAGTGTGGTGACCACACCTCATTTTTGCTTAAATTTGACACATTTCACATCTGTTTATATTAAATAAATATTAGATTGTGAAAATATGTTCTCTCATTTTTTTTCACCACCTGCTTCCTGCAACAGAAAAACTGTATATGCTACTGTAATAAGCGTATCATTTTCGCATTTAGGACGACAAAATACTTCGCATACACCTATTTTCGTCAATGTTAGTTCACAAAAGTTAAAATTTGTCGACCTGTGTAATTAATGGCTGCTTGCACCGCAATATTTAACGACGGCTTAACTTTAATTGCCAGTTAAAATTACATTTTGGTTTGCATCGCGTTTTAAACTAAGGGTAAGCACTTTTAACTCTAGTTAGTTTAATTTATCGAATTTATCAGGAATTCAAATAATAACAATTTCCCACAAAATGGATTGTAGTGATGAAGACCAATTTGAAGATAATTTAGATATCACTGAAATTATTGATTATGGTTTTCCCAAAAGATTGCTCAACCGCAGTAATTACTATGTGTCATTAGATGATATACATTTTTTAAAAGATTTCGAACAGTTTTTCATCTCTTGACAATGATAAAGGAATATTTAGAATGTCCTAGTGACGTGTAACAGTATCACGCCAATAAATCAGATATTGACATGTCTCCGATTCTAAGCAAGTGAAGGTCATTTGAGTTCTGTTGCGGACTTTTTTTTCCCATGCATCCTTCTTCTCTTGACATGATACTCGGTGGGCCCTTTTTGTTTTCAATGATCATTTTATATTTTTGTATTGTATTAACCAATAAAACTTTCTCATTTACCGTAATTGCACAGATGTCAAAATGATTATAATTATTATGACAAATATATAAATCTCAACCAATGTTAAAACATACAAATTCCCCAATTTTACTTATTAACCAATTGTTGTCTAACTATGAATTAAATTTTAACGGTGCCATGACAGGGAATATAACAATGGTCTAATAGTTAGGCTCTCGTTAATAAACCCAGGATTACATTATCATCGGTGCAAACGACCCTAAGAGAATCATTATAAACATAGCAAATGCGATAATTAAGAATGTTTCATAGTTCTGAATAAAGAAAAAGATTTTAGGAGATTTTGCTAGATATGAAATCTCGACCATATCTAACTATTATTTAAATCTAACAATAAATTACTGCATGAACTGTACTATTATGTTGATATCCTGAGTACTAACTGAGGATTAGTTTACATCCGTTGCAAGCATAACACTTTGAATTACTTAAAATAACCATAATAATAGCGACGATATTAATAAAAGCAACATACCTTTTTCATTCACGTAATGCCCGTCTTTTAAAATAGCGGTTACATTCTTTGCTACATTTACAGCATTTGATTTTACTAGTCTTCCATGTCTAACACACAGCATGTGTCCCTCTACATACTCAATAGATTTATAACCGCATAGTAAGCAATCAACTGCTGGTCCAGATCTTCTTGACTTAAAATAAATCTGTTCCGTTTGAAATGACGGTGGGAGTGGCAGGAAGATTTCATGATAATTTCTGACTCTTCTACATACGTACTCATTTTCAAGCTTACGCAAATGGTTAGTATGCGTTATATGTTCTGCAATATCAGTTAACGCTTTGAGACAAATTAAACACCAAATGAAACCATTACAATTTTGCAAATAGAGTAATTTCTGATTGTATTTCGTTACCGTATACTCCGTTAAGTTTAAATAGACTGTATCTAGTACAGTTTTATGATATGGGGTAACAGGAAATTCTAAAACAAGGAAATAAAATGTATGTGAGAATTTACTGAGAGAATTAAAACATATACAGCAATAGTCCACGGAAAGTCGAAGTCTTGGAAAACAAGTAGAATCATCCCCTTTCAGCTCGCACACTATCCAAAATAAGTAATTTTGATAGCAACCAATTCTTTTTTTTTTGCTTTATTAAACTGTTTAAGTCACAATTGAGTATACCGGGTGTAGAATGGATTTTCGTACATAGGGATTTTACATGCAAAACTAATAATTTGCGAATATTCACTCCCCTAATTTTTTTATAGGAAAATGTTAAACACAAAAGTTGTAGACAAAAAAAATGTATCTAAATTCTTTGATACTTATTTTCTAACACCTTCTGGTCCTGCTAGACTTGAAGAAAAAGTATTAGGAATGAACCGATTAGTACTAGCCATGAATCCTGTCAGCAATAAATGTCACGTTTTGACAATCAAAATAAGTTTGCTGATTCTTAAAATGAATTGCTATAGCCAAGAAGAGAAAGTCAACTTTATTAAATGGTACTACTCTGGATTGTCTTTTAGGGACATACAAGCAACTTTTGCTGGATTCTACCCGGAGCGACCAATTCTAAATTTGAACACCCTGAATAGAATTGTCAGGCACTTTGAGACCAACGGCACTGTTAATAAGAAATGTAAGTGCCAGAATGTAACAGCTGGTGCAAGTAGAGAGAAGGTAGATGCCGTTCTCTTGAGCGTTGTAGAGAACAAAAATGTCTCCTTAAGACAAATAGGTAATAATTTGGGGATTCATTTTACTACTGCTCAGAAAATTTTAAAGAGTCAAGATCCGCGGTTTCGGTCTTATAAATACGAAAAGCACCAAAAAATATTCGAGGAGGATAAAGAAAAAAGAATGCAGTTTTGTGAAATAATGATGGAGATGGCCAATGATGACCGAAACTTTTTATCTAGGATTTTATTCAGCGATGAGTGTCGATTTCAGTTAACTGGTGAACCAAATCAACAAAATTATCGCTACTGGAGCGCACAAAATGAACATTTAATGTTGCAGACTCATACGCAATACCGGGGCAGTGTCAATGTTTGGGCTGGCATACTAGGTCCTTACATAATTGGACCGTTCTTTATTGCAGACCGCTTAACTGGTGCTGCGTATTTAAATTTTTTGCAAGAAGAAGTCGGGCCAGCTATCGACGAATTGGGAATTAATTACGAATTTTGGTACCAACATGATGGATGTCCGGCGCATTACCAGCGCGATGTTTTAGAGTACTTAAATCATGTATTCCCAAATCGCTGGATAGGTCGAGGTGGAGAAATTAATTGGCCTCCAAGATCTCCGGATCTTTCGCCAAATGATTTTTTTCTGTGGGGCACATTGCATGATCGGCTATACAATGGAAAGACGTATCAAAATGTCGACGCTTTAAGAGCTGCAATACTTGCAGAATGTCGTCAAATATCACACTATCAACTGGCCGCAACTAGAAGAAATTTTTACGACAGATTGGGGTGCTGCTCAGCTGTCAACGGAGATTTGTTTGAGCATTTAATTTAGTTATTACTACAACTACCTTTATTACCACGTTCAATAAAATTTTAAAATCTCTTCAGCACGTTTTTTATTTTCTGCAAACGACTTAAAACCTATGCTTAAAACAGATTTAAACGCCTCTACTAAAATTGTCACATTGTTGTGTTAAATGAATGAATTTTGTTACTTTTGTTGTCACAAGTCACGGCTGTTCCTATTTTGTATCATTTCTTCAATTCTTTTTCATTTAATGACCCGGAGGGTGATAGTAAGCAAAGAAGAAAAAAAATGGGACCTATTTTTAAAGCTCTATAATTTTTGTGTTTAACATTTTCCTATAAAAAAATTAGGGGAGGGAATATTCGCAAATTATTAGTTTTGCATGTAAAATCCCTATGTACGAAAATCCATTCTACACCCGGTATAACAACTTAATTAATAATTTGCAAAATGTACGACTTGAGAAGCATGTCTAATGATTGTATATATGTATCAAGAAAATACTATGTAACACAGCAACATTTTCAGGTATGCTATCGCCATGCAATATAAATATCTGATTTTATTACGATATATTCATTAAGTGAAAGTACGTTTTTATAAGCAGCGCAGGATGGAAACGAATTCAAAATTTTCTGGACGTTTCATTGCCAAATACGAAATTTCAACTATATCTCTCTATTCTTCAAATCTAACAGTAAATTACTTCTTTTACATCTTTAAATTGTCTAATAAATTCTGCCACAGATAAACAATATCCTATTATATAAATTTATAAATATTGCTATTGAATGTTTACTTTGGTTAAATTAGATAAAGTATTCCTAGGCACTAGAGAAATTATACGATATTCTCCAATTTCCAAGTATTTCAAGACAGGAAAAAAAAAGAAAAACGTCAAATTTCTTTCCTTGTAATAACTTTTTTTGTTTTAGTAGACACATAATTTTTATTTGCACTTTCTTAAGGTACTTTTTATGCAGAATTTAAATATCGACTTGGATTTTTTTGCACTTTCCATTTTTTTAGTTTTAACTCTTAAGAGGAGCGTTTACCTATCGAAAACTATGGCCCCATAACCATAAGGCAACGCCGTTTTGCGTTTTTTAAATTTATTTTGTAAGAATATCAAATTTGGATTAGCGATGCAAAAGGCATAAATTTATAATGTAAAGGCCAGTTTTTGTATTAATTTATTTTCTTAAAAAAGTTATATGTTTTGGAAATAACCACAAAAAATGCATACATTTGATTAATGTCTACTAACTAAGGCTGGTACACAAAAAAAAATAACCTCTACGCGCCAGCTGCGTTTGATGAACGATAAAAAAAATCATATTTATGTAATTATATTTGAAGATAAAAAATTGAAAATATAAACATTGTCACACACATTTCACGCAAGTGTTTTTCGAAGCGATCCCATCGTCTATCCCCACTTTAGGGCATCTCTACCGGGCCTAGCGAATACGCAAATCTATCGGAATCGGTCGGCTATTGCAGACTTGTATCCGAACGACAGACAGTTTTTGCAATAAAAAAGAAATGCCGTATCTATAATACTGAAGTGTATATAACAGATGGGCAAGCGGAAATCGAATTATTATGAAAAATCTGTTAACAAAAAAAGGAAATATGCAAGTGGAATGAAAAATCAAAATACGACATAAGTAATTTTTAGCCTACAATTTTATTTTATTTTGATATTTGTTAATTCGATATAGTTTAACTAAGTACATAATACCAATATGCGAGTAGATTTCAGATATTAAATATTTGACGGTAGCTGTTTCGCGTAATTTTTAATAATTGTTTTGAAAACGTTTAAAAATAAAAATTGTCTGTTAGCCTACTTTAAGATAGACGTATTTCATTATTACTATTAAATTACCGGTTCAGAACCGCCAATTTTTTCCCGATCTACATTGCGACAGAATCTGTGAATAAAACCGAAGCGCTCTGATCGAAACCCGAATATCGTCTAGCTCCACCTACTCACACCACATTGCGTCTACCGTCCCGCTAATAATACAAGTTGCATGCGTTTCTATTTGCCCAGATGCAGTTGGTAAATGTCCCTTTTAAGAACGTGGGGATTTCTCTGTCCCAAAAGTGAACACTGTGTCTATTGAAGAGACTATTACTTGTAAATCTGTTATTGTCGGACCATAAAGTCGTAGCAGAAACATTTTCGTTAGTATCGCATCGGTTAACATACCATTGGCAAAATTGTAATCTTCTCTGTTGATCTCCATCTCTACGTCCCTGTAGAATGATGTACTTATACGGGTGGTATTTGTGACACTTTAAAATTCTTTGTGCTGTAATTTTCTATATACCAGTGTTATGTTCAATTTTTCTATCATATGTTGAAATTACTATACGTACAAGCACGTATCTGCCTTCTTTCAAGATACAGCCTCAAGTACATCCGTTCAGCTTCTACACTGTTTCTCATGACAAAAAATGAGGTGTGGCCACCACACGACTTTCTTATACGTATGAGCGTTTCAAACTATACAATTTTAAGAATTTTTTTATACAAAACTTATTCAAAATCCTATTCTAAGTACTTTCATTATCTTAATAAATTGCTATAGAATGCATACTTTGCAAGATATTCGAAAAATAGTGCTACTCGCTAAGAGTAAAAGTGCTACTTCCGGTCCGAATTTTGAAATTTCATGTATACAAAAAATATTGCAAATCCAGCTCTAAATACTTTTGAACTCTTAATAAATATATATAGAATGCATAATTTACGACATATTTGCATAAAATCGCTATTCGGTAAGAGTAAAAGTGGTACTTCCGGTCCGAATTTTTAAATCTTTTTTATACAAAAGATATTTAAAATTAAAATTTAAATACTTTTATACTCAAAAAACTGATTTTCGATAAGAGTTGGAATTTCGAAAAACGTTTTTAAGACAATTTGTCTCAAATTTAATTTTGAGTACATTTGAATTATTTATAAATTTGTCTAAACTTAGTAATTGACGAAATATTTGCAAAATTCGATTTTTTCACTGAAGTAAACTACTACTTCCGGTCTTCCGATTTTACTGAAAAACTAATCAGATCTCAAGAGGGAGATTATACACGTAAATACAAAATTTGGAATAGATATCTACAGCGGTTGGACCGCTATCGTGGTCACAGACAGACACACAGAAATTTTTTAAAAACCACTTTTTTTGTATCAGGGGTCTTCAAAACGTGGATATCTGCAAAAATCTCGAGGTCGAAAATTTTCGTCATCCCAATACTTCCTTATACTACGTATAAGAAAGTAAAAATTTAACAACTTAACATATCAAATTTTTCAGTATTAGTTAGTGAAGCCATGTTTGACACAAAAAAATATTCTGGACAGAATAAATTTTTAAGTAACATTAAATTCTATTGTGTTTTAATAAAATAATTTTTTTTTAATATTTACTTTGATGATTTTAAAAATAGAAGTAGCACATATGCTATATCATTGTAAAGAGGATAAAAAATACATTCAATTCTTTTAAAGCCGATTTGACGTTCCATAAGAAAAAAATAAGTTTAGGGTTCAAAAATAAAAAATGGAAAGTGCAAAAAAGTCGATATTTTAATTTTGCATAAAAAGTACCTCCAGAAAGTGTAAATAAAAATTATGTTTCTACTAAAACAAAAAAATTATTTCAAGGAAAAGGAATTTGACATTTTTCTTTTTCTTGCTATAACTCCTGAAATATAATTGGAGAATATCGTATAATTTCACTAGTTCTTAGGAATAATTCATCTAATTTAAACAAACCTGTATCTTTATGTGCTCACCTGAAGCTTCAGTAGATGGATGATTCAATGACCAAATTTTATTTCCATGTCCTAACGAGAAAATATGCGAGGTCAAAGTATCGACGTCATAATCAAACTCTTTTTGGCAAGGAGCACACGTCAACTTTTCCCCAATTTCAAAATATCTTTGTTCCCGTTGTTCTGATTCCGGAAAGCGTAACCACAGATCATGAAACCTCTTCAGTTTGTCTATTTCGGCATTGTTACATGAATCTATGTGTGGCGTTGAATTTATGTGAAAAATTACACTACCGATTAGATCAATTTTGCAGATTAAACAACGTTTATAGCTGCCCATATTCTGTATGAATGGATATTTTACATTATTGATTCGTACGTTATAGTGGATTAATTCTTGTCCATATAAGTCCTCGATAATTTCTTTGGAATAAGGAATAGTTTCTGCAAACACAAAATCATAAATGAAGAACTGAATGAGACGTGAGAGTAACTAGATGATTACTCTACCTAGCTTTGTTGGAGAACACTTTATCTTTTTTTCCTGAGTATTTTTATTTTCCGCTGTAGCTTTCTCTACGAAGTAATTAAATAGCTCTGAAAAGAAAAATATAGGTACAGGGTTTTTTTCAATGAGTCAGTAATGATTTTAAAGAAGACGATTAAAACTGTTTTATTGGCATTTAAGAGGGATCTCTACTGGACGGGCCAGTCTATTTGACAATGTACAAAAAGCATAAACATTATTTATCACTGCAGGGGTTTCGATTTCCCCTTAAAATTAAGATCAAATTTCAACCAATGCTATAAATAATTACATCAATTTGTAGAGAAGACTCAAATTTACGTACGCTTAGTTGTAAAATTTTGAATTTCTTTTTATTTATCTCAAAATAAATTCGACAAAATGTCTAATATTGACCTACTTCTGCTACTAATTATGATAATTTCTAAAATATTTTTAGAAAAAATATTACTAGGCGTACATAGATATTCGAATTCTCTTTCATTTGGTATAAAAAAATTAAAAATTGATTAATATTTACGGTTAATTTTATGGAGAAATCAAACTGTTGCTGTAGCCTCAGCGGCTGGGAGTAGAGATCCCTCTTAAGCTTTATAGAATTCCTTTACTTGGTCTTGGTAGGTAACAATCGTTAGTCATATTTAAACCGTAGATACATTTTACTGATTGAATCATAATGTCAAATAGTGTAGATACGAGGTGAATCTTGGCCATAATTACAGGTAACAAAATAACTTATTTCATGTTTTTAGAGATATGGGCAATATGAAGTATATAGAATGAAAAATAGGTGAATAGTTTAAAATATAATCAAATACCTATAATAGTACATACAGAGTCATTCTATATACACGCGACAAATGTTATGAGCTGATTCCTTAGGTTATTATGATCATAAAAGTTCATATCATTAATTAATGTATGTCTTAAACGGCATAGTTATATATAAAGTTATAGGATGTTTAATAGTAATTGAATATTTCATACCACGGTACAAATATATAAGGTATGCTGCTACAACTTTGACTCAAATTCGTCTATTTCTGCGCTGGATACAGTTACGTCATAAATGTTGCGTCATCCATAATATATTTGTAGTTTGTGTTTTGTTTATATTTAGATTTCGAAGAAGTTTTTAATTATAGTTATTATTCCATGTACTTAGTGCAGTTATTAAGTTTTGTAAATATTTTTGTTAAGCCAAAGACTTTTAATTTGATTTATGTGTAAAAGAACTTAAGAAGAGGTTATAAAGTCGAAGGAATATTGTATTATAATGCAATAGATTTGCCTCTACCTTTAGCTCATCTAATATGGTAAGCTGCTGTCTCTTGAATTGCAAAAGCAGGTCAGGAAATACTCGAGAAAGAAATATATTTCGTTTTCCTAAAGATCAAAACCTATCTGAGCAGTGAACTAACATTATTATACATATAGCATATATCCGCATAAGATTAAAAATATATAAATGATACCTTTCTTGATAAGTCCTTGCGCACATATTGGATCTCGTTTATACAATTCAGTCAGTGTATTGATCATTATGTCGTCTCTGATAATTCCATCGGACAACTCTGTTTGATTACCTAAAGTGTAAAACGAGTCAAATAATAATCTTTACATTTAGAATACAGTGTAGTTAGTTTAATAATTATTATTATATCCATAATACCTCTGTTAATAAGTCTTTCGACAGATAAATCCTTTTGCTTATATAGTTCAGTCAGTGCACTGTTCTTTGTTTTATCTACAATAATTTCATGGGAAGACTCTCTTTGATTATCTGAAATGTACAATATCATAGGTAATAATAAATGTATGTAGATGGTGATTGACTTTACCAGTTGGAGACAAGAAAATTAATTGGCTATCATCAGTGACATTCTTTTTCAGATTGTCTGAATCTGTAAAAAAAAGCTATTTTCAAAAATCATTAACTAAATTATGTTGATTGACCTTACCGGCTGGAGGCAAAATAATTAATGGGCTGTCGTCGGTGTTATTCTCTTTCGAATTGTTTGAATCTGGAAAAAATGTATATCTAATAATCACAACCTAAATTATGTTGGTTGAACTTACGAGATGGAGACAAGGCAATTAATGAGCTATCATCCGCCAAATTGTCGTTCAAATTGTCTGACTCTGAAAGAAACACGATTTTTAAAATCCACATTGACGTGTGGTCACTACATTGGTATGTTGCAAGGGAGTGTAAGTATTGGAAATTGATTAAACAACAAGCGTGTAGCGTTACTGAATAAAAAGAAACAATCGACAAAATCGAAATCTAATTATAGAAAATTGCAAGAGATTATATAGAGAAACCATCAAGTAGAGTGGAATCTAGTACACGTATATTGCAAGAGAATAATAATATATGTGTTGAGATTAGATTAAACAACAAGCGTGTAGCGTTAGAGAATAGAAAGAAGCAATCGATAAAATCAAAATATAATTCTAGCACATTGTAAGAGTTTAGATAGAGAAACCATCAAGTAAACTGGAATCTAGTACACGTATACTGCAAGAAAGTATAGGTGTTGGAAATAGATTATACAACAAGCACGTAATGTTACTGAATACAAAGAAACCGGAAAACTGGTGAAATTCACATTCAAATTTTTTGAATCTGGAAAGAAATCTATTTTTCAATAATCACTACCTAAATTATGTTGATTCAACTTACCAGATGGAGACAAGATAATTAATGAGCCATCATCGGCCAAATTTTCGTTCAAACTGTTTGAATCTGAAAGAACAATAATTTTTAAAATTCACAATGAGGAGGTCACTACAAATCACTACGAATTTTGAAAAAATTGTTATACAAAACTTTTTCTAAATTAATATCTGAATACTGACGAATTTTTTAAGATTTCAGTTTTTCCGTGCCCTTTGAAATATACATGTGCTTTTGTGATTTTTATAAATTATTGACTTTATTTTACACTATTTTTTTTTGGGAGTTTTTACTGTGTGTTATTGATATGTCCATGATATAAATCTCTCTTATTTATGCAAAATTTTTCTGAAACAACTGTGGAGTGTTTACCATGTGGTATTACTATTCATGCACGAGCGAAGAGCCAGTGATCTGTTCTAATTTTAATCACTGTATTTATTTGAATGTATTTTATTTGCAATTCCTTGAAAAATTTACGCGAAAGTCCCCAAGTTACCCAAAACTAATTTCTTTTAAACTATGTAAACAAAACCGATCTGTCAACGATAGATTAGGAATGCCAAATTTCACAAACACCACAGTTGAAAAACAGGTCATCATTTACACACATTGATCTTCTAATGTGTCTGTAATTGATTTACGCCACCACCTTTTCCATTTTAGTAATTGTTACGTTTTACAATTTCCACTTCTGCGTGAATTTAAATTAGTTGTCAAATTTGACATTAGAACCCCATACGCGCAGTTTAAAGTTTTTTTTTAGAAGTGATTTTGACAATTAGCGACATAAAATAATCTACTTTAACATAATATTAATTCGAAAATATATATTGACAATGTTATAGTTGCATTTAAGCATAATGCTGTCTATATTGTAAATTCAATATTTAGGCACGGCACTGGCGGTAAAAGAAATGAAGCAAAACGTGTTGCAAGGTGCCGATTTAATAACATGAAAACAATGCGTAATTCAATTACAGACACCTCATACTTCGTAGACACAGAGATAGTCGTGACAACATGAAAGAGAGATAGATTTATGTTTTGTCTCTAAACAAGTGACCGACTAAAGTCAATATGTCAAAACTTTACTGTTTTATAGCTTTGTATGATTATTTAAACTTTCGATATGTACTTTCTTTTTTATTATTACTATAGTCGAGTCGCTCTCCCAACCGACATACGCCACCAAATTAAAATGGCATCAAATTCGAGACGTTGCAAAATTTGATCTGTCAAGTAATATTATTTTTAACACTATAACCCTAAATAATCAATCAGACTTGTAGTTTTAGCATTACCGACAATACTTTTAATATGTAACTATTAAGACGATAATAATTTTACAAAGTAGGTACTATTAAAAAGAAGAATATAATGATTATTTTATATTTGCATGAATTTGCCTGCTATTAATAATTAAATATAAGTACAATAAAGGTAAGATTTTCAGAGATAATTGGACTTTTGAAGTTCATTTAAAGATTCAGGAATGTATTAAATAAATATGTTACAGTTAGTTACAGACAATAAAGGATATTATTTACTAGTGATCAAAGTGCAGTACGTCTCCTATATATGTATCTCTTTTCAGTATATTACAATTTCTTATCTGCATTTACTGTTTCGTCCGGCTAATGAATGCGATGATGAATAAATGTTAACATTTCTTTTTTCCGAATATCATCTCTGCCTGACACTGACCCATACCTCGCGCAGCAACGATTTCTCCCACCGGCCACGTCTCGTTCTGTATACTGTACAGCAATATCCTTACTAATATTGCTATATCGTTTTTACGCTACGCTTGTCGTGTCATACGCTCCGTGAAAAAAAAAACTGACAACAGGTCTAGCATAGTAATCAGAATAGCCGTATTAAATAAAATATACATATAGAAACGTAATATTTAATAACTCTATTTGTAAAATTCATTTTGTAACTGGCTTCCATTTAATAGTACTTTACTAGCAGAAGCTATTTATTCTGAAATATTAATTAATTAGTTGGATTGTTCTAAAATTGTTTTGGTAAGACTGAATTTTGTAGTGGTATTAGTTTATTAGTTCGTACTTTTGCCGTGTCGGTTGCCAAAACGACTCGACTATAGTTAAATTTTGTGATACATGTTTATATAGTAGATAGTGACATATACCAGTTTTTAAATATAAACTGAAAATAATGGAAGACCTAGAAATATGGTACAACTGCATTATTAAGGTTGTCCAGTACATCAAAACCATTAAATTCAAAATAAGTAAAGGCGACAAATTATGGCATTTATGGATATATTAGGTAAATATAAGTCTAGAAAAAATTGTTAAAAAAATCTACCTCTGTAAATAAATATAATATTAAATAAAATAGCACAGAAACCGCTAAATTTTACTCAATCAGAACAGGAATTTGAATAGATTTTTTCAATAGAATCTAATTAATTCATATTGAGAAGTGCCTGTAAAAGTTCCTGACAGAGCTATTTTGATAAATAAAAAATTATCGACTTGGAAATAAGGACTTATAATAATCGATAATTTATTCAAAGCGTAACTCCTACGCTATCATTAATTTTTCATATTTTGCTCTTACAGGAACTTTAACATATTGTAAACAAAAGAATAGTACAAATGGTTTAATAATATATTTTCTTGTTGTTGTGTTGTTGTTAATTATTGTAAACGGATACCGCCCCTTGCTGGTACATCCCGTATATTATGTAAACACGCCCATTTTAAATCATGTGGTATAATAAATAAGCATAAATTCACAAAATTTGCCAGATGTTTTTCCTTCTCTATATCTGATGTTAGGTGTACTCGTATTCCATAAACCGTAAGATTAGTGTATAAAAAGTTATTTGAAATGGGATGTAAAAGTAAAATTTGTGCTTGGAGACGCAGAAAGAAAACAACGAAATCCAGGAAAATTTATAACTTGCATCAAGAGTTTCGGTAAATTTATATTTTATTTAAATAGAATAATTTTAAATTATTTTTTTCTTGCAGAGAATCTAAAAGAAACGACAAAAAAACAAATGTTAAATTTGAATGTGCAATTCCGGAACAGGAATTTGAAGTGAAACCTCAAAATGATAATTCAGATATCCATTCTGTCGAAATGGTTGACAATGAGAATTTAGACGTTTATTCTCCTATGGAAGTGAAAATGGATACCAGTTACAAATGTATAACGGATCTCTTACAAGGACGAAGAATTGTCAATTTAGGTCATGTCCTAAAAGAATATGAAAAAGTTATAAAGCATAGTAACCATTGCACAATGGGGAAAAGGAAATTTACAAAGGAAACCAGAATTGGTCTTGTTTCTAAATTGTATTTTTTTTTGCGACAATTGCGATACGTTTATAATTATTTGCACAGACCCGACAATGTCATCCGAGACAAATCTAACAGAAGCTATGGTTTGGGCAAATTTAGCAATTGGAATAGGAAAAAGTCAGTGTGAAGAATTATTTGCCTTAGTGAATGTACCTTTTATGGCAGATAGAACATATAGTAGAACAACATCAAAGGTTAAGGAAGCTTGGGAGGAACATATACTTAAACAAATGAAACAAGCAGGTGAAGAAGAAAGAAAAATTGCTATTGATAAGGGAAACGTTAATCTTGATGGAACACCCTTTATAACTGTAATTATAGACGGTGGATGGAGTAAACGCAGTTATGGACATGGCTATAATGCCCCTTCGGGTGTAGCAATTATTATTGGAGCCGAAACAAAAAAAAACACTTTTTATAGGCGTTCGTAGCAAAACATGTTCGGCATGTTCCTATTATAAAAAACACAAAATGAAATCCAAAAAGCATGACTGTGGCCTAAATTTTACTGGTCCATCTACGGCAATGGAGCAAGATGTTATAGTTGAGGAATTTACCAAAAGTATTGATCAGCATGGACTCATGTACAAATATGTAATAGGTGATGGGAGATTCCAGTGTTTATGCCCGCATTATAGAAAAGGTTCCATATGGTCGACAAGTGATAAAAATTGAATGTGCTACCACATGACACGTTGCCTAAGTGAAAAGTTACACACACTCTGCGTCAATACATCCTTCCTTATTGCAAGTAGAAAAATTTTGATTGCGAAAGATGTGACGGGAATATCGAAACTTGAAAGACTTATCAAAGGTATAAGGACGTCAATCAAGAACAATAAAAGCAATTCCACGGCGTTGCGAACAGAATTAAAGAATGCACCATATCACGTTCTTGGTAATCACATTAGATGTGCAAATTTTTGTAAAAGAAAACATTTAACTGAAGATGATTCTTCTACCACTATAGATAAACAATTTCTTATAGAGATCCAGAAATGCATTGAACCCATGATGAATAAAGTCGACAGGCTTGCCTCCAATCAGGCGGAAAGATATATGGCATTAGTCGCAAAATGTACCGGGGGAAAGCGGATTAATTTTTCCCGAAGTACTTCGTATACAGCACGAGCTTATGCTGCTGCGATTTCACATGCAAGTGGCCCTGGATGGCACATTGGGGCATGGCGAGAAAGGCTTCTGGGTCATTATTCTCATCTAATTCTAAACCGAAGGCAAACGAAAACACTATTTGCGGAAAAAAATCGGAAAGTCAAAATATACAAGAAAGCGCAAACAACAGGACCAGATATTCACTATGGGCCAAATGCTTCTTTGCCAGATATTCGTGAAAATGAAATGGTAGAAAAAAAGAAAGAGTTTCTGGCGAAACTTAAAGCAAGAGTATCTTCACCAGAAAAAGTAAAGGAAATTGAAATATCTACGAGAGGGCAGCATGATAATAACTTGTGGCGAGAACTAGTATTACCTAACAGCCTCTAATTTTGGTGTGATTGTGAAGAGAAGGGCTTCAACACATTCTCATAATTTACTCAAAAGACTGTTATATACAGATAAGGATTTACGGACAAGTGCAATAATCTATGGAAGAGTAAATGAGTCTGTTGCTATTGCAAAGTATGAAGCTCTAACTGATGTTGAGGTTAATAGATGTGGATTTTATATAGATGCTGCATATTCATTCCTCGGAGCTTCCCCAGATGGACTAATCGCAGATAGTGGAATTGTAGAAGTAAAGTTTTTGCCATCTATTAAGGGAAAGTTACGGGATTTGAGCAAAACCAATTGTTTTACCTATGTCGATAACAAAATAACATTGAAAAGAAATCACAATTACTATTTTCATGTACAAGGTTAACTCAACATTTTGAAAAGAAATTTTTGTGATTTTATTATATAGACCGATGACGATTTTAATGTAGAAAGAATATTTAGAGATGACGATTTGTGGAACAAAAGTATGTTACCCAAATTGATAACATTCTACGAACAACATCTACTACCAGAAATTATTGATGGACGAATACCAAGAGGCATGAAAACAAGAAATTAGATTTAAGTTTACTTTTTATTTTAATCAAGAATTGCTATAGAAAATATATTGCCAACATCTCTAAATTGACTAAATAAAATACATATATCAATAGATTAATAGCAATTTTATTTACTGCCTGAACACCCCCGCTGTTCCCTAAGGTTGGGACGTACTAAGGAAACAGCCGGTAATTTTCAAACTGTTTAGTTTTCTAAGAAAAACTTAGAGGTGAGAGCCGTTTCTGTTTATTTAGTGTATTTGTTATTAAATCATTTTTATTATTACGTATCTGCACACAAATGTGAAAACTGGTCAATTTATATTTCTTGCCGAAACATCACGCACTATTTTTAGAAATTATAAGACACTCGTCTTGAAGCTTGCTGAATATTTTACAAAATAAAGTTACTATTGCTAAAATGAAAACCTTCAATTTGGCAATAGCAACTAGCAACATTATAAAAATGTCGCCTCCAGTAAGATTTCTTTTCTAAAGAACGGGGAAACTTTTCTGTCAAACTAATAGTACTAAGAAAAAGTCCATTTGTTTCACACTGAATAACGGGCGTTCTATATGTACAATATAGGAAACTTAGAAAATAAAATAAAAATGAGTACCCTGTATATTAATAAACGGAGAAGATATGTGTTTTTACTTTTAACGTACAAAAATATATTACCCATGTTTATTTGTAACAGACCATAATTAATAACATTTTGCCAGTAATTCCTAATATATAATAACAGCTATAAGAAATATTTACACGCTCCGTACAAACTATATTTTTATGAACACGTGTTCTCGTTTTTCTCAATGGATCTATTCATTCTTCAGTTTTTCAGACTAAAAATATGGAATATATTTTGACGTCGGCAAAAAGTAGGCGGGACAATTCAGACAAAAACTATTTTCTTGAAATGTGCATACTAGCGACCCCATAGCGGATTTAGTTTGCGTAACTGGGTACTGAACAACCTTAACAATTTTAACTTTATACGCCGTTTCTAGAAATCTATGCTGATTTTTTAATACATATTAAATTATTTATTTGCAAGTAATCGACAGGGTCTAATTTTAATTTCATTTCAAAAATATTGGAAGACAAGTAACAGAGATATAAATCTATAATTTTCAGGCATATCTTTGTTACCCTTTTTGAAAACTGGTATAATTTACAATTTAAATTCTGGAAACAAACATATATTAATTAGACTATTGAATATGTTTTCAAACTGAACATCAAATCAGCAAAAAATTAATAGTTATTGATAGAATATCAGCATATTTTGTTATAATATAGATCCAATTGCCTCAAAAGGTCATTGAAAATTGCTGATTTATTTTTGGAGCTTTTTCAATATTATTTAAACCGATTCATTGCAGTTCAACACGCATTATTTCGGTAAAAGTATAGAAAATATTAAATGTTTTATTAGTTAAATTAAGGAAATATTGTTTTTTTTTAGATCACTCCAATACTTTTAAATTCGAAACAAGAACAATACACCGGCACTTCCTTATTATATTTAAGGATTTTATAAGAATATAAAGTAGTTATGGTTCTAATAACTGTTCAATTTTATGTATGATCACGTGATTAAAGGCAAACGTCAGTCTATCAACTGTTGTCATCACTATTTCGCACATATTTTAGAGTGCAAAGCCCCATCCATTAGTATTATTAGGTCAATGATTAAATTTAGTCAATGACCTAATTCCAGAAATATTCCCAGCAACCTTCATAAGATTTAAATATAAATAAAACCTTTCTCAAAAATTGTTTCCGAAGGTACAGGATCTTGCTGATACAGTTCAGGAAGTGGACTGATCTTTTCATTTTCTCTGATAATTTCATCGGAAGACTCAGTTTGATTCTCTGAAATGCAAAATGTATCGAATAAGTAAAATGATTAATATATGTAGATGTTGGTTGACCTCACCAGTTGAAGATAAGTCAATTAATGGACTTTCATCATCGAAACTCTCTTTTAAATCATTTGAATCTGAAAGTTATATTTTCAATAATCACAATGAAGTTCATATTATTTGAAGATGTTTGTATAAATAACAAATTATTAGTCCATGTAAATGTCTTATTAAAGATTAAATGCATTTTATTTTAATATTGCAACAGAAAGCTAAATTTAAAATCAAAATAAGTAAAATGGTCTTTCTTTTTTTTAAAAAGGTAAAAATATAGTTCCATACTCTGTCAGAATTTGGCGACATAAAAATTAAGGCTGTTATACAACAATTTCTTCACCTAGTTTTTTAGGTGAATTAATAGTACCAATAGTGAAAAAGTAGTATTGATAAAATACTATAAAATGGTTGAAAAGCATGTAGATATTATGGCAATGGATAAGATAGATAACAAGTTTGATGTGCTTGGCTTTCCCAGGTTTGTTAACTATACGAAATAAAAAAAATAGTAAATTTGCCGAAGATTTGACTTCGATATTGAATGTGAAAAACAACTGCACAAGAGATATAAAAGGAAATACATAATTTACGTACACAATTTTTACAAAAAGTTTTAATTAACATGCCATTTTTAACAAGATTTTAAAATGAAATTTTTGTTTACATTATACGCAGTTGGCAAACAGTTAGAGTCCGATTCAAACCTGATTGTACTTGCGTAGAAAACGATTTTCGGTATTAGAGAGAACAGGCAGTATAAAATGAGAGAGATATCTATGGGAAGCGCTGTACACAGTCGGGCGTGCAAACATTAGTCTACTATTTGATCATTTGTCGTTTAGTCTTTGCTTCGTACTGTGCTCCAATACATTTACATCAATAATATACATTCTTAAATCGTTTTTTTTTTATTAATAATAAAACACAAAAGAGTGGAGTAATATTTGGGTCCATGTTAAGAAAATTAAAGAATATATTGTTAAAGAACATTCTATGGATGATTTCCACAAAGAATTTATTATTAATTTACATTGTGACAATGAGACTGATTCTGTATTTGACTATTCGTCAGATGTAAATGTTTATTAAAATTTTATAAAAGTCTAGTCTCTTAATTTAATTTAATCTTAATTTTTATTTTAAATTTTTTTATCTAGTGATGAGGTTTACTTTTTCATTTGCTTTTGCCATGTGGTTATTAATAATAAAACAAAAAAGTGGAGTAATAATGTACATTGCGACAATGATACTAATTCTGTATTTGACTATTCGTCAGATGAAAACGATTATTAAAATTTTATAAAAGTCTAGTTTCTTAATTTAAATTAATCTTTATTTTTATTTTAAATTTATTTATCTAGTATTGTTTACTTTTTCATTTGTTTCTGCCATGTGGTTATTAATAATAAAACAAAAGAGTGGAGTAATAATGTACATTGCAACAATAATACTGATTCTGTATTTGACTATTCGTCAGATAAAAACGATTATTAAAATTTTATAAAAGTCTGGTTTTTTCATTTAATCTAATCTTTATTTTTATTTTAAATTTATTTATCTAGTGTTGAGGTTTACTTTTTCATTTGCTTTTGCCATGTATATAATAATAATAAAACTTGTAGATTGCAGATTTTATTCCATGGTGTTTGTATTCAAAAGTAGCGGATAGTACAGAGTTTAAACCACGCCTCGCGCATCTCAAGTCCCATCAGGATTGGATCGGACTATACTTTATATATCACAGTTACGTCAATGATATGTATAATTTCCGATTAGTTAACTCACATTTTTGCTACAAAATGGCGTCCTAGTTTATCTTTTATTTGCAATAAGTTGTATGAAAATGCTTGGGATTCTGCACATACAGCTAATATACACGTACAGTGACTTAATATACCATAAGTCACTGTAGGCATATTTTACCAATTTGCTTGAAAGAATATTTTAAGAGAGATTCAAGAAAATTGTCTATCCCACTTTAACTATACATAATGTTTTGAGAATTTTCGATAAGTACGATACAAATAACAATTTTAAATATGTACAACATGTTGATGTTACAAACTCCACTTATTTGTTTTGGAAATAGCGATACTAAAAATAACTTATTATGATCCAGTAAATCATACTAATTTCTCTCGCTAATTTTTGTATTTTTATAATTTTGAAATCTTATTTTTGTGATACTTTCATAATAAATTTAAAAGTATTTTATATTTTACTTTAAATTTTACAACCAAACCTCATATAAATATCAATAATTTACGATGTATGCCCATATTACTTTCATATTTAAAAGAAAATTTCATAAAATATTAATGTGTCCAAGTTAACCAGATTAGTTTATGACAAACAGCTCATTCAATCCTCATTCTGAGTAGATTTTATATATTAATCCAAACAGTCACTCATCCAATATTCCAATATTCTTATGAATATAAATTCTTTACACTTATTAGAAATAATAATAAAATTTAAAACTGTTGACAAAATACTAAGTTCGCAACTGTTTAGATGTCATATCAAATTGTTTACTACATTTCAAACTACGTGTTCCGGGTTTTGTCGGAATACTTAGGTCACTCCTTGTTATTCTGAGATAGGGTATAGCAAATAATTTTAGTTACTCGACGTTTTTAGATAGGCATCGTTTGTTATTATTTATTTACTTTATTACTGACATTTGAAGCATGTATCTTATGTACCGATAAATCTAGAACATTACTTTAAAAATGCAGCACAAGCATAAAATGGGTAATGCATTAATAAAGTGGGATAGTTAGTTATTTTTTTCAAAATCTTGTTAGGGTTTAAGTGCATACCTTGTTTGTCTATTGACACGTTATTGTAATAAGTCGACAATACTTTTTGTACATGTTGCCACGACTCAAGATGTGACTTTAATTCTTCAGTCTTATAGTTGATTTCCGTGTTGCAAAGAACGCAAGTGAGCTTCTTATCTACATTAAAGAGCACTTGTCTGCATTGGTCCGCAGATGGCATATGGAGCCACAAGTCGTGAAATTTTTTTATAAGCTGACGTCTTTGTTCGGATTGTAATAATTCCTCATGTTCAATAGAATTAGCGTGAAGTAAAGCACTGATGGCGACATCTGTGTTACATACGAAGCAGTATTTGTAGATTCCCCGTTTTATTATCGTGGGATATTTTGTACGTCCTACAGGCAACGTGAAGTGTATCAATCCATCTGGATATAAATCATCAAATATAGATTTATCATAGGAAACCATTTTAACTCTTTCAACTGAAATAAAAATATTATAAACTTAAATAAGTAATATTTTATGATTAATTAAGCAATAATATATACAGGGTCTTTTATACATATATGGTATTAAAAGAAACAAAAAACTCGTAATGAACAGGCCAAGCCGTGAATGTTATGTTTTAAGATTATATTTGATTATGTATTTCAATCAAAATGAGTTTGTGGGCCACACATGACTTTCATATACGTATTTCTGAGGATCCGAATACTTTTATATTCTTAAAGCCTGTTTGTCAATTAATTCATGAATTTACATATTCATAAATTAATCCATGAATTTATATACAAACGAATTGATGATCTTGAATCCTTTTACACGTAACAATAAATTCATGAATTTGTTTATGAATATCACGATGGCCAACTGTAACAGTTAATTTTAAGTCAATTAAATTGTGTTAATAGGCACAACACGCACGTACCTAAATAAATAGTGAGCGCCAACCGGTTGCACTGACCAATCAACCGGTTGGTATCTAACATAAAAATGTAAAAATAACTATAACTTAGGAGAAAATTGATGATAGTTTAGAATATGTTCTAATTCATGAAGTTGTACACCAATAATTCATGAATAAATCGACAAACGTAAAACAGGCTTAATAAATGTATATAGAATGTATAATCCGCAACAATTTGCAAAAAATGCTCTTTTATAGGGAGTAAGTGTTATTTCTGGTTCGATGTTGATTTTTTTTAATAAATACAAAATATTTCAAATTAAACTCGAAATACTTTTATGACCTTAATAAATCAATATACAAATACAAAAACTACTTTTCGATAAGAGTAAAAGTGTTACTTTCGGTCCGATTTTTGAAAGTTTTTTAATACAAAAGTTATTGGAAATGCGTTAAATGTATAATTTGCGAGATATTCCCAGAAAAACTGATTTCGATAAAAAACCGATTTCCGATTAAAATGTGAAAAACGTTTTTTTTTTATAAAGGGGCTTTTAAGTTACTTCTGAGTACTTTTGTACTTTTAAGAAAGTTATCTAAACTCAGTAGTCGACGAGATATTGGAAAATGTGCTTTTCTGAATATCGTAACAAAAACCTACTGCAAATGTTTGATATATTTGTGGTTATCACATCTACGATATTTCAAAAATGATTAAAGGATGTACTGTTTACCACGAATTGCCTATAATGCAGTAAGCAACGTTTTTTTTAATATACAGAGTGTAACAATAGTACGATATATTTCGATATCTTCATTGTTACGAAAAATTCAAATATTTCAAACAAAACTTTTTTCACGTTTAAAATTTTAAATGGTACAACCTCCATTTCTTAAGTTTTTGAATTTTTTTGGTCATTTTAATATAAGTTTGTATAATTATAATTTAGACAAAACGCTAATAGTTCAATAACAAAACACTGCAAGATCACGAAATTCTAGGCAAGCTAGAAGAATGTATAGTAATGGAAGTCCTACATTTTTTATACATTAATCGGAACCAAAATCTAATTGTCTATTAGTTTGAATAAGGCACAGATGTAGTTAAAACTAATAATATTCGACATATATTTGTTTAAATTTTCGTATATTGTTATCCCTCCTTAAAGCCATAAAATTAATTTTGAAATAAGTGTGTTTTCTTTAAGCACAGCTGATAAACTGCGAACCAATAACAAAATATGCTTTAATGCATTTCATTTATATATTTAATGTAATATTACTGTTTTCTTGTGTTCATTGTGTAGTTACATTGTAATTATAAAATTAGAATATCAGGCTTGAGATGGCTAAAGTAATTGTCAGTTTACATTATGTAACTACGCTTAATTGTTAATAACATTGACTTATAGAAAACATATTTAATTATATAAAACATATAAATGACATGATTGTTGGACTTTCATTCTGCCGGAGATATATTTCTCTTACAATGAAGAAATAAATCTACAAGTTTTCATTAATAGTAGATGTATATTAAGTATACTTGTCTTTGTATATCTAAATAAACTAACAAGATATTATAAATTTTGTACGTAATGTTTAATTAAGTTCATATATTTATTAATTACTTATTTTAATTTTAAAATTCATATTAATTTTGATACCGTATTTTTCAATATTATTTATATATTTTGACTTACATAACGCACTTTGTATGTGAAGAAATACATGTTTGTTTATTGGACATCATTATAAGTTATCACAATTAATCAGTGTAGTAGATCATATTTTTTACTGTTTAATATCAAAGCTATATTTTCAAAATAGAATACTCAAAGAAAACCAAAAAGGAATCATAATTATACCCGCAAACGGTGTGTTTCCTTTTCTAATTCATTGAGGAAAAACCAGTTGACTGTAGTTTTTGATAGAACAATTGTATAAATAGGAAAGTAAAACATTCATACTCCATATAACATTTTTTAAAGGATATCAATTTTACCGATTTATTTAAAATTTAATAAAATGCTGTACAAATATAACCTGTCAATAAGAATAACATTTGACTATATTTTAAGAGAATACTCGAGATATAATGTCTATATACCTTCAATGTTCTTTTATTATTTATATAGTAATTTTACATTATGTTATAAATATTATTTGTTTCAATAAACACTAATTAATCTTAAAATAGGACAAAAAAAAACATCAAAAAATGTGCAGTAAATTTTTAGATTTATTTAACTTGAATTAAATAAAGCAGAATTGGTTTACTGTTTCAATTAATTAATTAGTAATGTGGAGGAACTTGTGCTGTCTATTTTTTCTTCTTTCATATGTAAATGCTATCTCGTTTGTAACTCTATTTTCAAATTTTGCTTCCATCCCATATCCTCTGAAACTATAATATTGCCAATATGACAAAATAACTGTAATTCTGAATTCATATTATGTTAAAGTTGTTTAGTTTATGTTAATATTTTTTTTTAATCAGTAGCAAAAGTTTATTAAACTGCGCTTACATATGGAATTATAATATTAAATTTGACAATTTGAATTCAAGGAGGGGTGGAAATTGTAAAACATAAAAATCACTAAAATGCAAATCGTGGCGGAGAAACTCAATTACAGACATATTATACAATTGTATATATTATTATTATTATATATATTGCATACATATTGTACAATGTGTCTGTTAATGTTCGTAAGCCAATTAAGTTGGTAGTATGGATTTTATTTTTCTAAAGTTGATGAAATCCAGTAGCGGAGTATAGAAGGCAATGATCTAATAATATAGAACTACTAGATGGACTGTAGAGAGAGAAGAATTGACCTCTACATACAAAGGAGACAGATATACAAAACCGTTAGTTGTGGGTAAAACAAGGCGGCAAACGTATGGTTGTGTATATAAACTTTCGGAATTTTGTTGATTTATACATATTTATTTGTGTTTTTGGTAACTTGGATTATATATTTTATTAGTAGATTTCTTCTAGTATTGATTTTATTTCATACACCACGGACTTTATTTTTATTTAAAGAAATACGAGTATAAAGACAACTGTGGATTCATGATGATTCAATCAACTATTTTTATTTATAAAATTGTGATTGTAATTAGACATATTTTAAGAATTGCATTTTTATTTGATGTAGGTAATATATATAAATTGAGAATCATCAAGAATATTGACAAATGTTATCTTTAGCTTATAATTTAACAGTGTTGTTTTCTTGGATTTACTGTAATATATTTGGTTAAAAGTGCTACTATCAGTAATAAAATTAGAAATAAATATTTTAAATTGTTGAATATTATATTTACCAGCTTGGCAGTGCTTAGATGTTATACATTTGACACAATGGTGATGTCATGTGCAGCGTATGGTTGTAATAACAAGGCAGAAAAGGGAATGAACGTATCATTTCACAGGTTAACTATTCTTAATAAAATACATGATTTGTAGATTTGATATAAAAAATTTTAGTTTTCCATCTAATCCAGTATTATGTAAGCAGTGGATAATTTCTTCTAAAAGGAAGGAGTTTAAGCCCTCAAAATATTCCAGATTGTGTTCAGAGCATTTTGCTCCTGAAGATTTTGTTATAAATTATGGAAGAAAATATTTGGCCCAAAATGCAATTCCAAGTATTTTCAATTTTCCTGCTCATTTGAGAAAAGTTCCCTGTAATAGCAGATCTCAACGGTTAAAAATTACTGATGCACCAAGCAAAGAACTGTTAAAGTAAGATTTGTATTTGTAGTTATTATTCTACTTAGATATTTTTAATGTTCTATTTACCTTACAGCTCAGAATCTCCAAATGTAACTAATGTTGAAGTATTAGAATTAGTCACAGAAAAAACACCTCACGAAATAATACAAGTTTTTATTCTAGCTTTATGTATTTTTAATATTTTATTAATTTTGTAGTTCTGAATCATCAAGTGTAACCAATGTTGATGTGTCAGCAATAGTTATGGTAAAAACACCTCTTGAAGTAATACCAGGACCTGTTTCACATCCAGTAGTACCCTCTTCATGCAAGAGGTAAGTATTGTATATGTATATGTATGAGTGCGGGCGTTCGGACGTGTTTTAAGAGCTCCTGCCGGTTTCGGTGTTTTTAGTGGTTATATAGAGACAAATATCTGTTTTTCGTAACTATACCACGTATTAAACTATTTAACGTCATATGGTTTAAATTATAGTAGTGAATTTGTTTGCTTATAGCGAAAAACAGAGTTGTTTTATTTCACGATGTGAAACTGTTATTTACGGAACGTTTATCGAGGCTAAAACCTTGAATGCAAAAGAAATTTACGAATAAAAATAAAAACATTACAGTTTTTAAATCAAAATAACTCTGGGGAACTGAAATGGGTGATGAGGTTAAGTGTAAAAAATGCAAAAACAGAGTTTCTTCACCCGTCCTTTGCGAGAGCTGTGGTGCACCCTATCATCGGGGTTGCGCAAAGAGTATGACGTGCTGTAGTGCAAAGTACGATAAGCAGATGCCCGATATTGAGGATTTTTTAAACAAGGAGAATATCGAATTGAAAGATGTAATGCAAGTCATCGTAGAGATGTACAAAATTATAAAAACTCAGGAAGAAATGCTGCAAAAATTAATAGAAAATAAAGAGAAGGATGAAATTACAAGTATGCTAACAAACATTCAAGATAAGATTGAAAAACAACAAGTAAGGGAGAATAAAATAGATTACGGTAAACAAAAGTCTTACAGCAATGCAGTGGCGGGTTCTAATAGTAATAATAACGTTATTATTGTTCAGCCTAAGGATACAATGGAAAAACAAGAAGTTAGAAAAGATATTAACCCTTCGGAGGTCGCGGTGTATCCATTAGATACACGAGCAATGGTTTAGGTTATATTTCCTATATGACAAACGATAGCGTACTGCGCTTGCGTATAGCTGTGACATTACTCTTTCTAAACACTCTACCATGTTTAGTTTCTTGCTAGGGAATTACATGTTTTAGTTATTTGTTGTAGTTTGATCGGAAAGCACGCTTTGTATCTGTCAGATACCGTGACCCCATAGGTGACCTTACAGGGTTCGTTAGAAGTGTTATATCTTTGAGACAATGAATAAACAAACATTTGACTTAACAAACTCTAGAGACGTTGAAGAGGTTATATATTTTTATTTAATTTTACAATACGTACGCTGTTTAATTGAATAAATTGGGATAAATACTTCTCAATGTTTTCTTATCTTTCTCAATTTCTTAAAAATATCTTTAGCTTACACACTCAAATAAAAATAGCCCCAAACCTATAGAAACGCTACATGTATCTGATAGATACACCGCGACCTACCGCGCTGCAAACTAGCCCGCGATCTCCGAAGGGTTAAAGATACTATCGACCCAGTCAAACTGCAGGTAGGTGTGAAAATGGGTAGGCAAACGAGAAGGGGTGGAGTCATATTGCATTGTGATAATAGTCAGGCAATGTCGACAGTGAAAGAAAATATAGAAATGAAACTAAACGCAAAATATAAAATTGAGAATCCAAAACCTTTAAGACCTAGGATTAAAATTATTGGAATTCATGAAGAGAGTAATACTGATGATTTATCAAATATTATTATAGAACAGAATAAACTAGAACATATAGTAAAAGAATTAAATATAGTGCATAAATCTAAAATAAGGAAAAATAAATTCAACTTGGTGGTTGAATGTGATGGTCCAGTATACGAATACCTAATGAAACAAGAGTGCGTTTTCATCGGATGGATGTCTTGTAGATTGGAGGAAGACTTACAGATCCTTAGATGTTTTAATTGTCAAAAATATGGACATTTGGCTAAAGAGTGCAAGAATGAAATGAAGTGTCCGGTTTGTGCAGAGGGCCATACTTTGGAACAATGTAGAAATAATATTAAAAAGTGCGTGAACTGTGCAGAAGCAAGAACAAAGCTCAACCTGCGTATTGATATTGAGCATACAGTATGGGATAAAACGTGTCAGAGTTACAACAGAATAATGAACATACAAAGAAATAAAATTAATAACACCGCATAGCAATCACTATTTAATGGAGACCCGGAAAATAAGAACTGTTTAAAGGTAATGCACCTAAATATACAGGGAATACATAAAAAAATACCACATTTGGAGATATTATTAAAGGAGAATGATATAGATATAGTGTGCATCTCGGAACACTGGTTGCGGTATGAGGAGCTCAATAGCTTCGTGATTGATGGGTACAAGCTGGTAGCAGGTTACTGCAGGAGTACTTATATGAGGGGCGGAGTTTGTATTTTTGCGAAAAAATATATTGAAATGCAGTGTTTTGGTAATGAGTTAGGTACAGAAAAAGATTTCGAGGTTGTATCCGCTTGTGCTGTGATAGAGCGTCTAAAAATATTTATAGTCTGTGTATATAGATCTCCGAATAGCTCTGACTTGCTTCTGGATAAATTAGATGAACTACTTGGTAATTTCCCAGTTAATTCCACAATTACTATATGTGGGGATTTAAATATAAACTTCCTAGTGCATAGCCCTATCAGGAAACTACTAGTAGACACATTGGGAGAACATGGTCTGTCCAACAGAATAAACGGGCCAACAAGAGTTACTGCGACATCCGAAACTTTAATTGATGTATTTATTACTAATACAGAGGAGTGTAGTGTGAGTGTTGAAGACAACCATATATCAGATCACACTCATCAGATAGGCAAAATCTTGATCAATTGTCAGGATCCCAATACGAGGTCTGACAAGTCATTAACCAGGAGATACACAGAAGGCAACAAATTGCACTTCATAGAAAAAATTGAAAACGAGTTCCGACTATGCAATTGGCAGGAATGGAATAATGCAGGAGCCGATGTAAATTCAATGTTCAATAGATTTGAAGAAATATTGCATAGAAATTTCAATGAAGCGTTCCCTTTGGTTTCGTCGTTCAGTCAGCCCAGCACTCGGAACAGATGGATTACGCCTGAAATTAAGCAACTTTCACAACTTCTTCGAGAGATGTCTGCTATTAATAAGATAATTCATAGCGATATGTATAACGAAAGATACCGTTCCTTGAAAAAATTGTACACAAAAGAAGTCAATAACGCTAAAAGAAATTACAATAATGATCGCATACTGAAGTCAGAGAATATTAACAAAACGTGCTGGAATATAATAAGGGATTTGAAGGGCACTAATACCAAACACAACATTAAAATAAAAGATGGCGACTCTGAGATTAGCATAGGTGATACACCTGATTACTTTAACGATTTCTTTGCGGAGATTGCTGGACAATGCCCACCACCACTTCATAAGGCATATAACAAAAACGATGTGTTGAATACCATGTACGTTAGTCCTGTGACCGTATCAGAAGTTTCAAAAGCAATTGATGATTGTTGTACGAAACAGTCCTCAGGCATAGATCAAATACCGGGAACAATTCTACGCATGGTAAAGGAATGCATAAGTCCACCTTTATGCATGGTGATCAATAAATCTTTTGAATCTGGGGAATATCCTGCGAATCTGAAGACTTCCAAGATCGTACCGATTTTTAAAAAGAAAGGTAATGAATGTAATGTCGAGAATTACAGACCTATTGCTTTGCAAAACCAAGTCTCGAAAGTTTTTGAACATTGTTTCCATAGAAGGCTGTACAGCTTCCTCGAAAAATACGAGGTATTGTCATCGTGTCAGCACGGATTTCGAAAGGCTAAATCTACTATTACAGCTACGGAACAAATAATCAATGCAGTCTGTGAGGGTTTAAACAACAGACGGAACGTTCTAGGACTATTTTACGACTTCAGTAGGGCATTCGATTCTGTTGACCATCAGCTACTGGCACAAAAATTGCATGGTATAGGAGTGAGAGGTGTTGCATATGAGTGGGTCCTCTCGTATTTGGGGGGCCGGGATCATGTTGTGGTGGTAAATGGCTTACGCTCGGGAAGGAGGTGCATGGAGAAAGGGGTACCACAGGGCACTGTATTGGGTCCGCTGCTCTTCTCGATCATGATTAATGACTTACCATCAGTGTGTGCATCAACAGCTTCCATCAGTGTTTATGCGGATGATACCAGTGCTGTCATAACAGATTCTAGTACACATGGTCTAGTAGAGTCAGCTTATAATAACATAAAAGAAATTCAAATATGGTGTAAAAACAACGGTATCCTACTGAATACAAACAAAACGCAGATGATGCAGTTCTATCCTATAAATCATCATGTTGATAGAAGTTTGCTAGTTTACGTGGATCGGAGCTCGTTGCAACATGTCCACAGTGCAAGAGTGTTGGGACTGACTCTGGACGATAAACTAACATGGAACGAACATGTAAGTCAACTTTCCAGTAAACTGAGTGGTGTTGTGTATCTGTTCAGAACAATAAGATCCACGGTTTCAAGTTTGGTGCTTAAACACATGTACTTCGGTTTGGTACAGTCTATCATCTCATACGGGTTGGTTTTTTGGGGTAATACTGCGCAAGTAGAAACGATTTTCAAAGTACAGAAAAAAATTGTGCGGATTATGGATGGTGTACACCCACTGACACATTGTGAGCCCCTGTTCAAAAAGTTCAAGATAATGACTATTTACTCGTTATACATATACAAACTGATAATGCACATAAGAAACAGTGATATTAAGAAAAATAAAGACTATCACTCCTATAATACTAGGGGCAGTGAATTTCTGCGACCGGCTTTTCAGCGACTGTGCGTATCACAACGTAGAGCAGACTATATGGGATCTTTGTGTTTTAATAAACTGCCTACGGACATACAAAATGAAACTAACGTTAAGGTCTTTCAAAGAAAATGTTCACAGTTTTTCATAAATAATCCTTTTTATTCGGTCTCACAATTTATAGATAGTTAATGTTTTGTTGTATATGACATGCCTAATAATGTATTTACACTATGTATCTACACTCGAAAGGTAAATAAATATTATTATTATTATTATTATTATTATTATTATTGTACTATGTTATCAGTCCACAAACAAAACAAAGTGATTGAACATATAAATTATTAATTATATTTTAGGAAGAGAAGTCAACCAGTATATATGGGAGACATTTCGGAAGAAGATTTGAAAAATCCCAAAAAATTTAAGCAAATGTGGGCTACTGCTACCAGAACTATTGATAGGCAAAAGAAAACCATTGTGTACTTAAGAACGAGAGTTAAACGGCTTGCGAAAAAAGTAACTTCCTTGAAAGATCTTGTCGATCATTTGAAAGCAGAAGGAAAAATATCATCTGACTGCTACTCTTTACTTCAGGTGCTAAAACAATTTGTGTTTAATAATGTTCAATTCTACACTATTTTTACATCTTTTTTCAGAATATACGTTGGATATTGTTTTACAGTTCCATATCTTTCTAGGAATGAATACCAAATGCTTTGAAGTTGTAAGGAACACCTAAGAAAAGCTGTCGGTTTCTATATTTCTTTTTTCAGAACGTAATTTTGGATGTTATTGCTACCTATACCAGGAAAAATATAATTTTCCATAAATATGTATTTCCTTTCTCCATTTTTCTTTAATCACATATTTACCATTCACGTATTTGTTAATCCATATTAATTACATACACGTATATTTTAATAAAAAATTAATCATTAATTGTCTTTTATTATGAGTACATCAGAAGTTGTAAGGAACACCTAAGAAAAGCTGTCAGTTTCTATATTTCTTTTTTCAGAACGTAATATTTTGAAAAATTCTAGTGGTCAATTCAAAATTTCCATCTGATATCTGTAGTGATTTTTTCTAATACTACTGTTTTAAATAAAAACTGAATGATCATCAAACATGCTAAAATAGGTATAATTAGAAGAACAAAATCATATAGTTATCTCACAGTCATTAAAAATCATATTTATTTAACTTTCTTTCCTTTTTAATTATTGAAGAATAGCAACTAGCAAAGCTACCTTTAAAATGTTATTAAACAGAATATATTTAATTCCATATTAATAATATATATTTAATTATATATCTTTATGATTATTAAAGTTGCAATACCTTTACTTTCCTCTTAATATAGCATATTTTTAACAAAATAATACTTTTAAACATTATAAGCCATTACAAGCTATTGCAACATATTTGAATCTAGCCCACATAAAACGGTCAATTGCGTTCATCCTTGTCAAACTTTCGACGCTCGTATATTTTCCTTCTTTCTCTTATGGTGTGGGTCACTTCCTAATCAGCAAGACATAGCGTACACTCCATCTAGTAGTATAATAGTATTAGATCATTGATAGAAGGACTGCATGATCATATTGTTCTGAATAATGACAAGCATTAAAGCACAATGAGGTTATATTGTACAGATTGTTAATAGACACTTTAAAAACGCTATTATTAAATGAAAATGACTCAGATAAGTAGAAAATTAAGTTTATTTATAAAAATTGTTAGAAATGTTCACCATTTGCTTGTAATTACAAAAACGCTATTATTAAATGAGAATAACAATGATAAGGTGAAAATTAAGTTTATTTATAAAAATTGTTGAAAATGTTCTCCATTTGCTTGTAATCACAACATTATTCTTCGTTTCATGTTTCCATTTGCTTGTAAACACAACATTATTTTTCGTTTCATGTTTTCAAATACATGGCAAAGCTGTTCTTGTGTTATGTTTTGAATTTCATGCCTAATCGCTTGTTGAAGTTCTTCCAAATTGTGCAAGCGGCTTTTATAGACATTATTCTTTACCTGTCCAAAAAGAAAATAATCTGGTGGTGTTAAATCTGGACTCCTTGGTGGCGACAGGCCTTGGCTTATAATACGATTTCCATAACACTGTTGCAAATATTCTATGGTGGTCCGTGCAGTATGAGCAGTGGCTCCGTCTTGCTGGACATAGCCCCTCGTTATTTCATCATCATGCAGTTGATTAATAAATTTTGTCAAAATGACAGTTTGATATCTCTCTGCATTAATTGTTTCATTAAAAAATATTGGCTCTATTATTCTTCGCCTTGAAATTGCAATCCATATTCCAACTTTTAATGGATGCAAATCTTTTTCAACAAAATTGTGAGGGTTCTCTGTAGCCCACGTTCGGTAATTCTGGCTATTTACATAACCAGATAAATAGAACCATGCTTCGTCAGTGAAGAAGGTTAGATCCAGTAAATCATTATTATTAAGGCGCTCATTAAACCATTGACAGTACAGTACGCGTTGTTGATAATCACGAGGGTACAATTGCTGCACAACTGTAACTCGATAGGGATGCATATGTAAATTTGTATGTAGAGCTTTTGCACAACTAGCTCTACTAATACCTAAAAAGAACCCATAATTAATGACTTGTGCTTATTTAAATATACTCTAGCTCACGTACCTGACTGTGCTGATAGTTTTCGTAGTGATTTGTTGGGGTTTTGATTCATTCGTTCTTCAAGATCATTAACAACAGCTTCAGTTAATATTGTAGGTCTTCCGGTTGATTTATCCTTATAAATACAATTTTTCTCTCAAACCGCTTTACAATCTCACGCTTGTGATGGCCAAAAACCTCATAATTGACATTTTCATTAGGAAATGCTTCTACGAACTGATCGAAGCAAGACTGCATACTGTATGACCAAGTTCCATCCTGATTGTGAGTTGCACTTCGAAAGTGGGCCATAAGAATGTATGCGTCTTGTTCAGGTGTAAACATTTTTGGCTTTCCAGTCAATACTGAAAAAAAAATTAAAATAGTGGTTACTCAAAATCAAGCTGCATTTCGTATTTAATTATTACTTACCTACAACTTAGAAACGATAATTATTGAGCTCTAAAAAGAACTGTTCGAAATTAAAGGTATAAATATCAAGAATTCAAAACAAATAATTTTTAAATAATTGATTGAAGACGGAGATACCTGTTGAAACTCCATAATTTACAAGTAAATATTGAAATAAATTCAAATTGAGTTCAAAACAGTTTTATTTAATTCACAACAATTGTTTCACCCTACTAGGGCTTCATCAGGTGATGAATATTATAATACAAAATATTTGTAGACGTTCTTATTTATGTCTTTTCCTAAATGAAGAGGGGGAGTTTGTGACATTAGGTTAAGAGCGGGAGTAACTTATATCTTTAATGTAATATTTAATATATATATACATAACAATATGATTAATAATATTAAAAATTTTGAAAACTGATTGTTTACTGTTATTATAAAATTAAACAATTTATAAATATATATATAACTAAGAATCATTAAGTTGATTTTAAATATTTAAATTTAACAACGGTGAATTATTCACTTCTAGTTGGTCATTTAAAATAAGGTTTAATTTGTTTAATTTATTTATTTCTAGGTTTTCTAATAAATTTAATTTTTTACTCTTGTCTTGTATATGTAGTATGTCAAACTTGTTATTGAATTTATGTTTTTGTTCAATACAGTGGTTTGCATATGTGGAATCTGTTTTTTGTAATTTATAACTTCAACTAACTAATTACAAAAAACAGATTCCACATATGCAAACCACTGTATTGAACAAAAACATAAATTCAATAACAAGTTTGACATACTACATATACAAGACAAGAGTAAAAAATTAAATTTATTAGAAAACCTAGAAATAAATAAATTAAACAAATTAAACCTTATTTTAAATGACCAACTAGAAGTGAATAATTCACCGTTGTTAAATTTAAATATTTAAAATCAACTTAATGATTCTTAGTTATATATATATATTTATAAATTGTTTAATTTTATAATAACAGTAAACAATCAGTTTTCAAAATTTTTAATATTATTAATCATATTGTTATGTATATATATATTAAATATTACATTAAAGATATAAGTTACTCCCGCTCTTAACCTAATGTCACAAACTCCCCCTCTTCATTTAGGAAAAGACATAAATAAGAACGTCTACAAATATTTTGTATTATAATATTCATCACCTGATGAAGCCCTAGTAGGGTGAAACAATTGTTGTGAATTAAATAAAACTGTTTTGAACTCAATTTGAATTTATTTCAATATTTACTTGTAAATAATTTTTACAAGACCAACGATAACAACTGACAATACTAGATGCAAATCATGGGCTATATCTATTTAAGCAAAATTACTTTTATATCTATGGAGAATTGTTTGCGTTTGCCTGGATCGGAATGGATTACCTATTCATTCAAATTTCTTGTAAATTATTAGCTGGCCCGGCAGACGTTGTTCTGTCCTTTTCGGTAGATGGCGCGGTGAGTTTGATTTGTTTAAAGTGTCTATAATAAAAAGGTCTGGACAGAAGAGGTCGTTAGTGTGATTGCGGCATGGGTACCGAAATAATGGCCTATTTCGAAATTCAAAAGGAAATGATGTTTATATGTCAAAATTCATCTCTACAAAAAAAAAAATAGCGCCGTCTATCAAATGACAGCATATACCAAAACAATTCTGTTGACCACGAAAACATATTGTGTAGGTACATATAAATCATTTCTGTTTATAAATATAAAATTTATTAATTGATTTTCTTTTTTTTTGTCACTAAACCAATATACAGTGTGCTTGCCGGCGACCTGCGTATAGGGCTTACTGTGAGATAAAACGACGACACCGAGAGTTTGTATGAGTTAGTACGAGAAAGCAATATACAAACCGCTTTTTGGTCGAGTGTAGTGTTGGAAAAATGGGGATTCGAGTACATTTACGCTGAGGCTAGAACGGGCTAGACTGACTCTTCGTTTAAGCAGGGCAACAAGGATAGATAGCAGCTGTACTGCAGTTTGTATATTGCTTTCTCGTACTAACTCATACAAACTCTCGGTGTCGTCGTTTTATCTTACAGTAAGCCGTGTACGCAGGTCGCCTGCAAGCACATGGTATATACCGAGGTCGTCATATTTTAATTTCTGATAGGAAAGTAGTAAGTGGAAAAGAGCGCGACGAATTAAACTAAAGATAGACATAAGCGAGGCTGCAACACTGCCAATTTGTAAGGCGTGGGGGTCCCCCGCCACACCCTTGCTCTCCCTCCACTGTTAGCAAGCAGGCATCGCTGCATATGTATAAGATCATCTTCTGCATATGATAGAAGTGCAAACCGAAATTAAAATTTGACGCTTACGGTATAGTGAATATGGGTCATGTTGGTCCATAAATATCATATATGTAGTACTATATATATGTACAGTAAACGCCAAATAAGATGGAGAGCGGTGGGAGTAAGTCCGCGTAGCAATAGTGGGGCAAATATAGTCTGACATTGTTGGACAGTCTTCAGTAAGTGGGCGTACGCGTATTTAAAAACGACTACAGCGCATTCCCATCGCTCGCCATCCTATTTGGCTGTGGTTGGTATTGCAAAGAAATGGCCAGCGTGTTCACAGATGAAGGGAGAGAAAACACGGTATAGTTATACTGTAATGTGAAAAGTAAGCAGTGCGCTAGCGTTACTGCCATGTTAAGTGCAATAAATTTAAACAGGAGTTGCACAGGAAATTAACGTTAGGTGTACGTCTCGTATAAAGTTCAATTGTAGGTACACTTGATTTCAACAATGATGATCCCTGGTCATCATTTCATATTTTAAGATTCAAATCAATACATCGCCGTCATGACATGTATTTTAAACTATAAAATGAACACGGATGTTTTAATGATGACAATTTAAGTTTTCTAATTATGTCAATCTAATTAGAACCTAATCAACCTGTTTTTAGGTTATGTATAATTAGAGATTCAACTTATCATTATTCATTAGAAATATGTAATATAAATAGAAGTCAAATTTGTTAAAAAAAACGCCGAATTTCACGGGTAGGATACTTGCATCATTGTTTTGCAATCAGCAGTTCTATTGTCAAGAAGTTGAGAGTGTTCATTTTGAACATTTAAATTAAAATCACATTGATGTGTTCAGAATTATTTGTTTTTTTCAGTTTTAGTATTTTTTTTATTCGCTACACATGAAATTCGGCGTTTCCTTAAATTTTGAATAGCTCTTCCAAGCACCTTTCAAATGAGGAGTTATTCGACCCCTTTGCCATTTAAAATTCGATATATCTTACAGCGCCATCTGTCAAAATTTTAAAATGAAACAAGGTCATGAAGTTAGTATTTCTATAGTGACTTTGTTTTATTTTTGTGTCAACGTTTTATTCCACTTCGTTTAAAGGATAACAGGAGGGGGACTTCAGAAACGATATGTGTGTTGTATTTTAAATCTCTTATTTTCGCCATCTATAAATAACTACAGACGACCAGTTTGGCTTGACGCACTAGAAAAGAAAACGCATCCTTAGGGGTACCAGATAGCGCAAATTTCGATACGAAATGCAATACAAGTCTTGGCTTTTTTAAGTATATTTGACCTATGGAAATACCCACGATGAAGTTTCTATTTGATTGGATTTATATTAACAGTTGCAAAGCTCAGTAAGACAAACAATATCAGTGAATTTTCTAAAGAGGAAATGATTAATTGACTTACCCAAAATGTTGTTGCACACAGGCACATTTTCTATTAAGGAAGAGGTGTTGTCATTATTTGAATTCCTATATATCGTATTTTCTAAAAATAAGTATTAGAAATTAACTGTCACATTTAAAGAAATCATAGTCTCACTATTTGCGGCATTGGAAGATGATGAGCTAGTGCATACAGTACGTCCTTCATCTTCTACTGAAGTACTTCTAGAACAAACTAAAAAGACAAACCAAATAAAACTCAATATATAAATTGCCTGGTACAAAATTAATTACCTGACTCAGATGAGAGTTTGCTTAAATGTTTGTTTGGCTCAACTGAAGCACTTCTGGAAGTACCTTGAATAAATAGAATTTGATATTCTGACAGAATAATAAATACTTTAATCAATTACCAGATTCCGATTGAGTGTCGATACTTTTGTGTCTCATCATGAACATTTTGTGACTTGCAGACTCAACATGACTTGTAAGGGTTTTTGCATCATAAGGCATGAAAGTACTGCACAAAATGCATGTAATTTTCTGTGCGCGCCGTCTAAAGTAGATTTGTTCAATTTGTATACTAAGAGGTTGTGCACACCAAATTTCGTGATATTTTTTAATAGTTTGTAATGTCATCTCTGAGGCGACACCTCCAACGTGTTGGTCTGAATAAATATGAGCAGAAATCTTTTGAGTAACGTATGTATTGCAAACAATGCAATAAACTCTGTTTTCGATGTTTTGTAGTATAGGACACTGTTTATTTGCAACAATAATATGCCAATCTAATAAACCTCTGTAAATTGTCTCTTTAATAAGATCATGATAAGTTATTTCTGTAACATCTGAAACAGAAAATTAGTTTATTTTTAGATATATAAACAGTTTACAGATTAGCAAGTGGCATAGAATATTTATATTTTAAATATTATTACAATAACTAGCAATAATACTTAACCCACACCCATCTCTAAGCAATTTAAAACCACTTATTTAATAAAGAATATAAAAGATAAAACAGTGCTATTTCAATCATTTCACATGTCAATTTTAAAATGCAAACTTAATTCTCTTTACTATAACATTACATATAATATTTAAAGTAATATTATCTTCAGTTAAAACACAGGAATATTTGACATTTTCATTTAACTAAAAACCTCTAATGTTAAGATCAAAATCGCCTAATATTGCGGGAATCTCAACAAATACTAATAAAAAGAATTTTAAGTTAATATTGTAATTGTTGCTGTAAATTTGTTATAGTTAAATATCGAGGTGAAACAATTTAATACTGTATAAAAAAATACCATGAAATATTATTAATATTATGATAAATAACATTAAAGTTATGATAAAAAAAATACACGTACCTGATTTGCTTTTGTAACATTTACTATTCTTTAGGTGATTTAATAAATCTCCAAAAGCTATTTTTTTGGTGCATTTCAAACATTTAGTTTTGTTGTTGCTCAAAAAACAAAATTCCCTTTGGAAAAGTTGGTACTTCAATTCTAATTTTGCAAAATTTTTATGAAAAGCATGAACATATTCATATTGCCTGTCTAATTCTAGGGCATGCCTGTGTCCAAAAATATGTTGTAAAATATTACTGTTTGTATGGAAATAACACTCACACACAAGGCATTTAAGAATATCATCGATAATTAATATTGTATAAAAATAGACTTTCTCACCCTCAGCCGTAATTGTATTAAAAAATAATTGTTCTTTGATATTATAATCATAATGTATTGTTTGGCATAGATCATAATCTCCAAGTTGATATATTGGATCTTTATTCCTGTCACCTGAAGCTGAACAATAAAAAAGTAGGTTTACACAGACATTTTTGGAAAATATACTTACCCACTCTCTGACAGGGCTTACATATATGACTATTCAAATTACCTAACAAAGTCATTCCAAACTTTATTCTTATCCTCTTCATGCATATATTACAAACGTATTCCTTTTCTATAGTTTTGAGCTTTATCAATACTTTTTTTTCCAGCTTTTGAAGTACATCTGACAAACTTCTTACACTATGATATAAATACATTAAATCGTAATCACTCATTTGACTTTTCACATTATTTATTCTGTTAATGATATTGTTAATATTCAAAATTCTACTATGCAAGTCTGGATTTGTTTTCTTTTGTAGAAGTTGTAAAGTAGAGGTTAATTCAGTAGTTGGTATATTTCTAACTAAGTACGAAATATCAGGATATTCTTTACTTTGCGACTCCATAGTGTTTATATTCTAACAAAACACACTTAAAAATATTTTAAAATCACAAATTTACATTTTCACGATTCACAAGTCAGTTACTAAAAAATCAGATCTCAACCTGACCATACACCATTGAATAAATGGGTGATTGAGTAGTGTAGACATTTTTGTATTGAGATATGACAGATTAGACACCAAATTATTTTAGACATAAAAAGAAAATTTACCCAAATCAGTATAGCCAATTGTAACATTTAAATTTGGTCTGAAATCTAATCTAATGATTTAAATATCTCTATTTTATTAAACTTACAATTGCGAATATTTGACTTATTGGCCTAATCCAGAATATGGAATATTATTCTGTAGCCCAATGTATTAGTGAATAAATATGATCTTTTATGGAAATAAACATAATTCAATTTTATCTGATTTGAATTCTAATTTAATTATCCACATAACTACTTTACATTCATAAAAAACATATTATTCAGAGTAATTTTTATTTACAAAAAAAAGAAGAAAAACATTCAATGTTTCCTTTTGGATTTCTTCTTTTTCTCAATTTTCTTATTTCGACGAATTCTTCTTTGATGCATCCAAACTGGATAAGCACCATGTTGATCTTTCATCGTTTTCGGATTGAATACCCTTTTTTTATCTACATCCACTGAATTTGAAGTATTTATATTTTCTTCACTGGGTTTTATATTTTTCTTGGAAACAACAGTTGCAACATCCATAAGTGAAGTCATATCCACATTGTTTTCATTATTTTCCTTTACGCCTAGTGTTTTTTTGAGCCTTTCCAATTCCTTCTGACCGTAACGCACTCTCTTTACAGCACGACACTTTCTCTTCCATTTACTTCTAATACTCTTTGCCATTTTTATAGATGAAGCTCAGATATTACTTGCAGCTATCGCACCCCCAAAACGTACAAAATAAAAAGAAATGTCAACCAAAATTGAGTGTGAATACCATCTGTTGAATGTCAAAATTATTTGTTATAGTGAAGTTAGAAAGACAATGTTGCAAATTAAATTTTTAAATGCACTTTGATAGGTATTATATGCATGTAAAACTATATTTAAACAATTTATTAGAATTTAACTATTATTTCTAAGCAATATAGTCAGATAAGATAGATATTTTACAATAATTTTCACAATTACATAGAATATTACAGATTCCTTTATTGTAGTAGATAATACGTGGTCTTATGACAGTATTTCATAAGGATTAAAATGTTCTCTTCTACGGTCAAGTCAATATTTTCCTCCTTATAATTCCATTTCATAAAGGTTTATATTTGGGGTTCTTTTATGGTTGAGATTTTATTGATTTCGCTCATTCATGACGTTTAATAGTGATTAGTGGGTCACAAAGTTATGAAATGGTCAAAAGAAAATAGGCTTTAACATGTTAAACATGAAATAGATAAAAGGTTATATTCCGTGAATATTCGTAAGTGAGTAAAATTAGTATATAATATTATTTTTTAATTGGGCGTATGTTGGCAATTAATCATTTATTTAAAAAAAATCTTTTTGAGTAATGAGTTTAGAATTTTACTGTTTATTGTCTTTTAGGTTTCTTAACATGTCACAAGCTGGTACTCCATCTTCTGATCCTTGGGTAATTTTATCCAAGGAAAGATTACGTTATGAAGAGCTCTTTAAAGCATTAAAGCCAGTTAATGGAATTGTAACTGGCGAACAGGCAAAAGGATTTCTCCTACAGTCTCAGTTACCCCCATTGGTATTGGGACAAATATGGTAAATAATAATATAAACGTTTGACTGTAGAGTTTCTATATTAGAAAATGCATTAGTTATATTTAATACAGTCTGTTTTTTTTTATGACAGGGCAGCTCAAATTTGCCAATGTAGTTTTTAGTGTATTTCTTATTTTGAAGATGGCTATTGCTACATATAAAATGGTTATTTAATGACTTTAGAAACCCCTTTTTTTTTCTAAGGATTATTTATTCAGCAACGTGCATAATTACCTAACACAGATGATTTTTTTATGGTAGACAAATTTCCATTGGCTTGCACTCTTTTGTGCCTGTCAATGAAAATAATTAATTATTAATCCCTTATTCACTTTAGAACTTGTTGTAATCTTAATGTAGATTATATAGTTTAGATGCATCAGTGTAAAACTGGCCAGTGTCCTATACATTTATTTTAACTTATTTTAAGTAATACAATAGCCATAAAGAAGTGTTGCTAATCACAAACAATTCTTTTGGTGGGTTCCCAGTAATGTTTATACCTATATGACACAGATATCGATAAATAAGATGAAATTTACTATACTATTTGGAAAATGCAGCAAGGGACACATTATATTATATAATTTTGTGAAATATTTAAGTGGAATATTAAGAAGAGTTGTTCACAATTCTAATAGGAATTGCATCTACATTGTACAGGTGTTTTTAATTTTGTTTTTTAATTAGTTGTATAAAATTACCTTGCTACTGGTATTTGGTAATTACTCCTTTGTATGCCTTTTACTTGATTTTCTTTATTTTCTCCAACAATTTAAAAAAAAGTAAATAATGGACACCTATTTAGTTAATGGCTTTGAATCCTGGGGGGATCCTCTCCCCTTTTGGAGGGAATGGGGCCTCTCCTTCTCTTCTGATGTTTATATGGAGGAAACTGATAGATATAATAACTTAGATTTTTATTCTTTTTCTGGTGAAAAACTGACGATCTTATGCTGTTTCCTTCTGCTAAAAAACTATTAGTGACACAAATAAACTCATTGATGAATTAAGACAGTCATCAACTTGATTAGGAAAAAGTTTTGTATACAAGAATTTAGAAAATTCGGACCGGAAATAACACTTTCATTCTGACCAAGAAGCAATAAAAAATTGCGAAAGTTTGAACAACATAAAAAGGAGTTAACCTTATTTTCACTTTGGCTGCTTTCTTGATTATTATTTAGTCAGTCCGTTGTTTTCTTTGTACACCTCGTCAGTCAAACGATTTTCTTTTTCGGAATTGGGAAATCTTATTTGCTTTTTTTAAGACCATCTTCAGCTATTCCATAAGGAAACTCTTTTGGAGGCTTACAAAATTTTGCTTAGAATGATGATGTGAACATCACTTGCTTTTGGGTAAGTCTCAATTTGCATTTAGAATTTGTATTGATAGTGTATATGTCTGCCGCGTATGATAATGTTATTTTTTATATTATTGAATGATCTACATTTCAGTTAGTCACCGAAAAACTTTTTTAAAAGAAATTCTAATATGTATTTGTATTCAAAAGGCTCCTTCAGGACAGTACCTTGAGTCCATTATTATATGTTATATTTATTACATTAGAAAATTATTTAAATCCCTATTCCATTCTTTCCATATGTAGACGAGGTAGTGATATTTCATAAGAGAAATGATTATGACTCCATGGCTCATCAGTTAAATAAAGGACTACTTAAATTCAAATCTTGGTTGCTTTCTAGCTAGAGGTCTCTCATTATCTATCAAGATCTGCAGTTTCATCAGGACGGCTTACTTGCCCGCAAATAGAGAGGTACTTATCAATATCTAAGTACTTTTTTAAAAATGATCAATGTATATGAATAAATCCCCGAGCACCAGCTCTAGCCCCACTGATTTCCTTTTGTTAACACATATAAAAAACCAAATTTACTTTCACTCGTTAAAAGCTACAGTTAGGAAGAAGATAAACCAAATAAACTACTACCAGGGAATAACGATTAAAGAGAAGCGACATTATAGTCGGATCCCTTGATGTTTCATGTCTCACATTCCCTCGTCGAATTTGAGTGATAGATATCCAAGTACACTACAACCAAGGACAGCAGACACCAGACCAGGGACCGCGTGACATTGACGGCTAAACTACCAAGCTTGCCCCACTCACCAAAGAAACAGTAATATGTTTTTTTAGCTCTTTGTTCTCGATGATCGTTGTTTTTTGCTACTACTATACTCTGTTTTTTAATTCCGCAGACCATCTCACTATGCAATATATGATGACATTTATTTTTGACAAATTTATGATATAGGTTATGTTATGTGTATACGCACTGATATGCATGCACCTGTTCAATATTTTTATTCAAATATTTTTAGTAAATATTTGCAGTTACTTTGGAATATTTGTATTAAAATATGGCAACAATGTTTGCATTTTGGGCAAGGACGTTAGTTAGTTATGTACCGGGTGTTTTTTTATCTTTGATATCATTTTGATCCCCTGCAACTTTCTTGTTTTTAAAAATATCAGAATGAAGCAAAAATCATTTTGCATAGGTATCTATGAAGTTTTTTACGTTTTAAAAAATAAAACAAAACACTAACGTTTTTCCAAGATATTAACCTAACTTATATTTTTTTAAATGGAAAGCCCTAAATATTTTCGGATATTTCGATTTTACATGAAATTTCAAATATATTTTATAAAGCATACCCCATACCTATCTTCAACGGTTTGCGAGAAAACGGCGTTTAAACATGCCATTTTTAGAATAATTTAATTTTGTAAAATTGTTTTTTTTAATAATTTGTTACTTTGTTAATCGTTAATCTTTTGTTTTATTAAAAATAAACTTTCTAAATAATTATGAAAAATGATTTCTGTTTGATTTCGACATCTTTAAGAACAGGGTTACAAAACTAAATTTTTCTTTGTTGCATGTTCAAACGCCGTTTTTTCGCAAACCGTTGAAGATAGGTATGGGGTATGCTTTATAAAATGTACTTGAAATTTCATGTAAAAGCGAAATATCCGAAAATATTTAGGGCTTTCCATTTAAAAAAATATAAGTTAGGTTAATATCTTGGAAAAACGTTAGTGTTTTGTTTTATTTTTTAAAACGTAAAAAACTTCATAGATACCTATGCAAAATGATTTTTGCTTCATTCTGATATTTTTAAAAACAAAAAAGTTGCAGGTAATCAAAATGATATCAAAGATAAAAAAACACCCGGTACATGATATCTAAAAGTAATACACAAGCTTTACTTATTATTTTAATAGTATTTCATGTTTACAGAGAGAACTGAAGAATATATTGCTAAATAATAACACAGGAAACAAAGTATATTTTCTAATGTACCACAACTTTAAAGATATTTATACATTTCTAAATCAGCATTTTAACTAAGAAAACTTCAAATTATGCACATGTATAATTTATTATTCGCTGTTACTATATGTATCCCTATTACTTGCAGTTGAAATCATAAATGGCATCACGATATTGTGAATTAAGTCATCTAATAAACTCATTTTTTCTTCCTCTTTAATCACATGTTTTATAAACTTTATTCAATTAGCACTATTAAAATTCGCTAATGCAGTAAATAGTAACTGTTTGACTTCTGCCAAATTTCTATTATTCACAGTCGTACGGTGGTAATCTCAACACGTGTTTATTTTTGATGTTGCCATTTCATCAACAACATCATGGTTGAAATTGTGGCGATACTGAATCAAATCCAGTAAAAGTGTTCTGCTCATTTCTAGTTGAAATGGTATTTCTTTTGATTGTAGCTAATTCTGCGCAGTCCTTCTTTTTAGATTATGTACTTGGAATCTTTTCAACTTTGCGAGAATGGTAGGGCGCGTTATCCATAGTAATAATGGCATCGCCTGGTAATTTTTCTAAAACAGCACTAAACCAGTTTTCAAATACAACAGAATTCATATCCTCATGGTAGGCGCCAGTTCTTTTGCTTTAGAAAACTAACAATCCACCTTCGACAAACCCATCTTCAGATCCTTTATGCATAATAATAAGTCTTTTGCCTTTTCCTATTGGATTTTTCACTTGTCGAGACACTATCTATAAATGCTTAACTGCGGTAATGTACATTAACATCAACGACGTTTCATCTAAGTAAAATATCTTTTTTTTTTTGTTGGGCTCTATATGATCTAACAGCTGTTAAATTAAATATCTATATCTCCAAGTACTTATCTCACTACGCTCCATCAATAAACTTCCTGCTTTGCTTGATATACCTATAATAATAATAATATATTCTATATACCTATTCATCTTAAAAATAATTATATTTTACGTGAAATTCATTAGGAGGTATAATGACGATCAGCTCATTTGAGGTATATTGGAATGGTTTTGAATTTCGTCAGTCTTACAGTATATTTTACATTTTCGTCAAAGTTGTTGACTAATAAGCGTCTACCAGAGCTTTGCTTGGGCTGAGTAAGCGCTTCCTTGGACATATATTTCTTTATATTTTAAGAAACTATACTTCTTGCAAGACCTGCAATGACAGAATATAGGTAACTTCAGAAACATAACACATAACCTAAGAAAATACAATATTACCTGTTGGGGATACTATACAGGTGTCCCGTATCGTTATGTTCAAATTTTGGGAGTGCAAAGTAGACTTCATTTCAAGTAAAGAAAACGCAAAACTTGTATATCCATTTTTATTTGTTTCAAAGTTACAGGTCTATGAATGCGATTGTCAAATCATGAAAAAATATGTAATCCTAAAGTCAATAAAAACTGATTTTATTTACAAAAGTTATTCGATTCAATAACATACCTGTGATTGTTAACGTCGCATAATAAAAAGTTATCCTAAAATAAATAAACACGTGTCGTAGAACATAAAATAATTTTTTGTAGATTTACATAAAAAAAACACTGGAGGTTGATTTAAATAACAAGGTTCTTACTTATTTCGTTTCAGTTCCTACAACAGCTTATTAGTGAGTGGACATGTTTTCATTATTCAAAATGCCTTACCGATTTTCTTCTCAACAGTATGCGGACATGCATTTTGTGTATGGCTACTGTAACGGCAGTGCACGTCAAGCAGTTATTGAATATCAACATCGGTTTCCCGGTAGGCGCATTCCTCATTACAGAACGTTTCTGGAAGTACACAGATGATTTCGGGAATGCGGACTGCGTGATTATCTTTTCGACCGAGGAGTAAATTTGCCAGCAGACTTAGATGAACAAGCAATAGCTATTGTTACAAGGGATCTAATTATCAGTTTACGCCGAATCGCAAGACCTTGTAGTGCCACGAATGACAGTTTGGCGAATTTTAAAACGTGAGGGCTTATATCCATATCACTATCGCAAGGGGTACGGTTTGCTTGAGGCAGACCACTATGCTCGTCTAGTTTATTCTACCTGGATGTTAAGACAGTCACGGCTTCATTTTAATTTCTGCAGAACAGTACTCTGGACAGATGAATTTACGTTCACGAGAAATGATGTTACAAATCTGAGAAGCCTGCACAGATGGGCATCAGAAAATCCAAAAGCTGTACACCCATCTAAATTTCATCATGAATATTCTGTTAACGTTTGGGATGCCCTAATCGATGACTTGTTGATTGGTGCTGTCGTTCTTCCTGCGAGGTTAAATGCGGACAATTACCTTCAATTTCTTATTGACGAACTGCCAGGTCGTTTAGAGGATGTTTCACATAGATGGGGTACCACCAGATTTCAGAATTGCTATACGAAATTGGGTTAACGTCAATTATGCAAGGTGGATTGGTCGAGGTGGTCCTGTTTCATAGCCACCTAGATCATCTGGCTGCCGAACAAATCCGACAAAACAAGCATGAAATTCGGATAAGTCCTTCTTCTGTTGGCGTACGGGCACAAGCCTGCATTCAACAAGGAGGTGGACATTTCGAAAATATTGTTAATTGAACTTTCTTTTAAATAAAATCAGTTTGTATTGACTTTAGGATTACATTTTCTTTCATGATCTGACAATCACATTCAATCCAATAAAAATGGATATACAAGTTTTCGGTTTTCTTTACTTGAAATGAAGTCTACTTTGCACTCCCAAAATTTGAACATAACGATACGGGACACTTGTATACGATGGTATTTCCCTTGAATTTTTTTTTGTATGTATTTTCAATTCTCAGCTTCTTATAACTATTGAGAATTATTTGCTTTTCAATAAGGGGCAAGTGACCAAAATGGCCGCGTTTTCTCGGTGAAGAAATAGGTAGGTTTCTACTTGTACTCGGCATTGGGTATACGATATATTATTGTAGACACTAAATAAATGGTCTAAGAGTTCTAAAAAGAACTATTTTTGTTGTATAAATGCAAATATAGAGTTTAAAAATGTGCAGAAGGGGTATTGAAGAACTGGCATTATCAATGGTTTAAATTTGAATTTGTAATAGAAATAATAAAGTATACAAGGATTTATATTAAAAAAATATATTATACAAATATCGAAGGCACCATTATCAACTGTTTTTCTGCGATCTCTTATTTTAATAAGCTTTAAAGATGCTACTAGTTTACTGATTTAAATAGAAACTTACTTTAATCATGATTATGATGCTTTAATAATTATTTTATATATATATTTTATTTCAGGGCCCTTGCAGATACAGACGCAGATGGTAAAATGGATATAAATGAATTCTCTATAGCTTGCAAGTTAATCAATTTAAAATTACGCGGCATGGAAGTTCCGAAAGTTCTTCCTCCAGTATTGCTTGCCTCTCTCAAGTCTCAAACACCGCCAGCCATACCACCGTTACCAAATGCGTCTTTAATAAATCCACCACCTCGCCCAGAACCGCCCAAAGTGGCTCCTATAACGAGTCAACCGACGAGTCAAACAAATACTCCTTTAATACCCAATTTAACAAGTCACGGGGCGCCATTAGTCAATACTATACCTACCGGAATTGTTCCACCAATGCAGAGTGTTCCTATCCAAAGTGCGCCTCAAGTCATAGCTCCTCTGCAGATGTCTATACCTCCAATGCAACCTGTACAACCCTTAATATCTGGTATTCCCCCACTTAACACACAACCGTTAGTTAATATGGCTCCTATTAGCGCAGTTGCTCCACAAACGACGGGAACAATTCCCCCATTGATACCGGGTGTTCAATCAGCAGTGCCGTCTACTATTGGTGCGCCATTTGTTGCGACTTCGGCAGCACAGACTACCTCGTTAGTGTCTAGTATATCGGTAATTCCACCAAGTGCGCCAATTATACCTGGTATACCGCCAATTTCCTCCGTCGGCATTCCTAGCGCTGTTGTACCCGTTCCCCATATGTCTCCAGCGGGATCTACGAGTAGTGTTGGGCCAGGGGCGACCAGTACACCCAGAGCTAGCATAACTAGTTTAGAAAAAACAAACACCGCAGATCCAAGGTAAGTGAAGCAATTCTGTAATTTTAGCAATAGTTTGCGAAACAAAAAGAATGTTATATGCCACATGGCGAATTACTTGAAAATTTAACCCTTCAACCATAGGCGATTGTGATATGATAATGAACGCCTAAAGTAAATGTCGCATCTGTATAATGAGTTGGCAAAAAGACAAAAAATAAGAATATACGAGGGGCGTTCAATGTATTCTCGGTATCAGTATGAAAAACAGTACAAGTAAAATTTAACCTTTAACCTAAATATATTTATTGCATCTTGAAATTAATTTCTCAATACCTCCTTATCGGAAAAATGTGTATTTATTGCCGCCTTGAGCTGTTAATTGTCGGAGAATCATTTTCCACGGAGATCTTTTTTTAAATTTGGGAAGAGATAATAAATCGAATAAAATGTGCGGGTTTATCAAAAGACAAACACGCGACTTCAAAAACATAATTAGCATAATAAAACTGGGGGTTAAGTTACTTAACAATAAGCTTGATTCGCCTGAATGAGTGTCCATGTTAGATTTCAGAGTATTGTACACCAGATGCAGAGATGTTTTCACTATAAAATATCATCGAACTGTATAAGGTAAAAACTCGCCATTAAGCCATAGAGCCACACAGGAAAACACTTTATCAAATTATGGGGATTTGTTTCATTGCTCTTTTGAAAGTTTGATTGGTTTGAACTTACTAGATCATGGTGTGGGAATACTTGGTGTACCTGTGTATATTCTTGTACATACAGTGTGCTTACCGACGACCTGCGTATAGGGCTTACTGTGAGATAAAACGACGACACCGAGAGTTTGTATGAGTTAGTACGAAAAAGCAATATACAAACTGCTCCTTGGTCGAGTGTAGTGTTGGAAAAGAGGGGATTCGAGTAGATTTACGCTGAGGCTAGAACGGGCTAGGCTGACTCTCCGTTTAAGCAGGGCAACGAGGATAGATAGCGCAGCTGTACTGCAGTTTGTATATTGCTTTCTCGTACTAACTCATACAAACTCTCGGTGTAGTCGTTTTATCTTACAGTAAGCCCTATCGCAGGTCGCCTGCAAGCACATGGTATATATTTACTGTGTGTTTGTATGCTTCTATATTGTACTTTTCTTCTTGGTTGTTTTGGTTCGTCACTTTCAGTGCTCTCCCTGCCCCATTTGAATTCACTTGACCACTTTTGAATTGTATACATATAATGAAAATACAGAATCGTAACAAATAGCCACCATTTTTTTAGTAAATGATTTTTTGACACTTTCCTTGTTTTGTAGAGAATTTAATCACTGCTCTGGTGTTTGTGTTTTGTATTTATACCCACAGGTAATGTAATTACTTAATGCAGTTTAGACTTTTGAAACAGTTTCCAATATTCATATATACAAATATTTTGTAATTTAGACTAACAGTTTTAAATTTATTAAATTTCTTTAACATATAGCTATGATCATTGTTGTAGAAGTCCATCAAACTGCATTTATTTTTAGTTGGATTCTTAAATTACTTATTCTTTGTTTAATAAATATTTGTATACTATTATGTATCAAAGGCATCAATGATAATTAATTTAGTTATTACTCATTTACCAAGGTATTATTCTACCTGGGTTGTAGGTTAACAAATGAACAGTATTTGTTATAAAAAATAGCAAAAGTAATAGTAATAATAACAATAATCAATATTTACAATATTTACAAACATACGTGGAACATTAAAAATTATACAGTGCTTGTCTAAAGTCCCCCCCTCCTGTTATATTTTAAACGCAGTTGAATAAAACGTTAAAAAAAAGATAAAACAAAACAACTATAAACATACTAACTTTATGAAATTCTGTCAAAATGACAGTTTGATATCTGTCCGTATTAACTGTTTTGTTAAAGAATATTGGCGCCTTGAAATTGCAATCCAAATTCCAACTTTTATTGGATGCAAATATTTTTTAACAAAATTGTGAGGTTCTCCGTAGCCCACGTTCGGTAATTCTGGCTATTTACATAACCAGATAAATAGAACCATCGCCAGTGAAGGTTAGGTCCAGTAAATCATTATTATTATTAAGGTGCTCGTTAAACCATTGACAGTACAATATACGTTGTTGATAATCACAAGGTACCTTAAGGACGTTTTTTTCCCTTTGTGGAAAAACAATATAGAAAACATATGGTAAACTAGAGTCACTTTGTAACGGTAGGCCCTGTATATAATGAGTAAAATATAAATATAATATAACATCCAAAATATTTATATTAAGGTAATGTATATCATGAAATTAAGGTAGATAATAAATCAACACAGATCGGGAAACATATATTATTCATTTATTTGTATTAAATTATTATATTCCTGTTTAAAATGTTTCTATATAAATTCTGTATATGTAAGAGAGAAATAGTGCGTAGGTGTATCTGTGTGAAAGAAACACAAGTGGCGTCAATGTTATCGAAGTCAGCCAAGAGTTTAGGCGGCGTTAACAAGAAACGGTTTGTGTGCAATCAACACGTGGGCAACCTTGAACGCTACATATTTTGCGAGTGCATGTTCCCACGAACAGAGTTTGAATAGAAGTAAAGTACATAAGTGGCTCGGGGAATTCCCTAGAAGAATACGGTGTGACCTGCCTTAAGCAAGGAGTAGGCAGGCAGACGCTCCCTAACTCGTGAACAAGTAGGTTCACAGGTCCCTTTTGTCGAATAACGACTGGACCGCACCCAAGCTAAAAGGAACGATCTCACAGGCTAATAGTGCGAATAAAAATATAGTAATTTCAAGCATTATTTAAAAGTAAGAGAAAAGCCTAGTGAGAAAAGAGATATATTTTTAATAAAACAAATAGTGTACTACGTGAGGTAGAAGTTTTATTAAAAACAAGTGTGTGCCGTGATTCGCTATAAAGAAGACGGCGATTTCAATCCATCCGGGGGGAAAGCTGCTGATGAAAACACCATTTCCACCATCATAGCATCTGTATAAAGGTACCCAACGTAAATTGATTTAAAGGCCTATATCATGCATGCATATTTTTGTGAATAATGAAATAAAATCTAGTTAAATTCACGAGATATTATTTATGTAAGGCAACGTTGTTATATTGATCTATTATATTTGCCTATGTTGTAATTGATGCGTAATTTGTATTGAGACATACCATTTGCATTGTGTTTCGTTCTGTAACATTTGTTTGTAACCTGATCTGTGTTGCTTGTGTTTTAATCAATATATTCATAATTTTTAAATATCATTTTGCATCTTATTTGACTACCTTAATATAAAAATTTGGATTATAAAAAAGAAGTAACGTAAGTAAGTAAGTACGTCCAGAAAAATAATCTTAGTGTCTAAATACCCGAACCGTCTTGAAATTAAGTTTCTCATGCAAACCGAACTATTTATCTGAGCTAATTACGCGGAGCGTTCAATAAGTCAATTTTAGTCATTTTATTTATTTTAGTCATTTTAATTATATTTTAAACACGTACTATTACAACTTTCTAGACTCCATCTATAAATATTTTAATAAGTTTTATAAAATTTAATTCTTTAGGTACCTCAGAAAAACCTTAAAATATTTGTTGGTTTTTGTTTAAATAAAATCGCTGCAAAAATAACGGAGAAAAACTTGAATTTCTAACCTCTTGATTTCGATAGTCGGCAGTTCCCCCTTAAGGACTTGCGCTTATTTAAATACTCTAGCTCGTGTACCTGACTGTGCTGATAGCCTTCGTAGTGATTTATTGGGGCTTTGATAGATTCGTTCTTCAAGATCATTAACAACATCTTCAGTTAATATTGTAGCTCTTCCAGTTGATTAATCCTTACAAATTCAATTTTTTCTCTCAAACCGCTTTACAATGTCACTCTTGTGACAAACAAACTGTACGTTCAAGTTCCATCCTGATTGCGAGTTGAACTTCGAAAGTGGGCCATAAGAATGTGTGCGTCTTGTTCAGGGGTAAACATCTTTGTCTTTCCCGTCAATACTAAAAAAATGTTAAAATAGTGGTTATTCAGACACAAGTTGCATTTCATATTAAATTATTACTTACCTACAACTTACAAACGATAATTATTGAGCTCTAAAAAAAACTCTTCGAAATTAAACGTATAAATATGAAGAATTGAGAGCAAATAATTTTTACAAGACCGACGATACAACTGACAATATAATTAAAGACAATTTATTTATCTACGTCTATGTACACAGCTCAAGCGACAGAGTTACCACTAAACCAGTCCCTCTCTTTTATCTATGCACTAAACCACTCTCTTTCTTTTATCTATGCACTAAACCTTGATATAATTGTAGACATACCAACTTAATTGGCGTCCAAACATTAACAGACACACACATTGTATTTGTATGGTATAGTTAAATCGCTTCGGCAACCAATATGCGCCAATAAATTAAAATGGCGTCAAATTTGAGTAGTTGCAAAATCTGTAACATACAAAAACCATTTCAGGACTGGCATAAATAATAAAATTGATGTAGGTACCTTCTGACATTTGTCAATAATGCTTGCCTACTACACAGAATAACCAAGTCTTAAAGAAAATATAGGTATAGAAAAGTAATATTTAATAACTTTATTTATATTTCATGCAATAGTATATAAATAGCGAAAGCAATAGGTACATATCTCCTCAAATATTAATTAATTAATTTAATTTTATTGTTCTGAAATTGTTTCGGTCAATGGGAATTTGCAGTTGTATTCGAACGTCGTATTTTTGCCATGTCGGTTACCAAAACGATTCGACCATATTTCTCTTCGCATTAGTAATAACGTGGACAATAATGTAATCATTGATCACTTGAAGTATTTAGTGCAAAATTATTACATAGTATTGATAGTATTATAACCACTCACTTTTAAAAAAATAGCTGTAAATATATCAGAAATATGAAAATACGGTATAGCTTATTTAGTTGGCGAAAGTCCTGTTTGGTATCTCCGATTTGGTTTCATTTTTTGTGTTAGGTTATATTACTTGATTGGTAAAATGTTCCTACAATCCAAAATTGACACTGAATAAATAAAATACGTAAACTTGGTTTCAAAAATTATTTAATAATATCACTACAATATCGTTTCGCCAAACTTTGGCTTCATCAGGTGATGAGTAACTGAATATACAAAATTATTACAACATAATATAAGTATATCAGTCACCTGATGAAGCCAAAGTTTGGCGAATCGATATTGTAGTGATATTATTAAATAATTTTTGAAACCAAGTTTACGTATTTTATTTATTCAGTTAAATATGGAGTTTCAACATGTATCAGCCTCATCAATTAACTATTTGCAAAATTGACACCACGAAATGGGATAAAGAAGGATACAAGCAGGTGTCAGTCTTGTTTGAAAATAAACCAGTCACGGAATACGGATTTTATTTTGTTTTATTGTTTAGAAAAAGTTGCTTTTATATAAGTATAAATTTTCCATAACAAAACATTTATGTATCTTCAACTTCTATTTCAGTTTTAGTTACATAATTGTAGCTATCCAACCGTGTTATGATGTGCTGGAGAATAAGTGGAAGCACATTCCTTTTATCGTTTGGCGTTAATTTTTTAAAATCTTCCAGAAGATACGATGTTAGCAAATCTTTATCCGAATCAGTTTTGGTTGTTGTTTGAGACAATGTACTCGGTAATTGGTCATTCTTTGCATTGGCTTGCATAACATCAGCATTTAGGAATCCCATTTCACTCGGAAGTCTAGAACATAATCATTTACTTAATTAGTGGATCACGTGGATGGAGTTGTATAAAACAGTATTTTTGTGCATTTAATATCATTCAAACGCAATACAACTTTAATATACAGTTATTCAGTGGTTAATAGCATTTGTCACTGCAATATTCAGTTTGCTGCATCCACTTAGTGTAGCGAAAAATCAATCTAAGACAGACCTGGCATTGTACCACTACTCACTTGGTGAAGAGAAAGTGGTACCTTAATTGTCGAAATACCTACATGTATGTAGTTTGTCTAAACTTGCTTTGGTTACAGTATACCGATAGGTCCAGCTCGGAACGGGCCATAGCCAGCAATGAGTGGCAACACCGAAACCCCCACCGAAACCCCCACCGAAACCCCTCTACCCGCAGCAGCAGCACATTGCAGTTAAGAATTTAGTAAGACTTAAACCGCGCAAGGATATAGTCGTTTGCATATTCGTTCTGTATACGTAATTTGCCCATTTGTTTCAGACATAATAAGGTCCAATTTATTATTATTATTGTATTCTTAGCTGCTACGGAAAAATAATTTTAAGTAATAAAAAAACAATAGCGGAGTGGTATCGTGCACACGTTGCCACATAGCACGTTCCATACGTATATTGTTGCCTATGTATGGCCCGTCGCGAGCTGGACCTATCGGTATGTAGTACTGTCTGTATTGCGTCTCTGGAGGCGAAAGTTTTGAATTCAAAACGAGATAGCAAGCATATTGTTAAACGACAGTCTGGCTGGTACGCTTGCGCCAACTACCAACCAATTGGAAGTATTAAATTTGACATTTGACTTGATACATAGCGTATCTATAAAATGTCCCAAAAGCTAGACGAAGTAACATTATTCGTTCGGTTCTGAATAAAAAATCTTAATGTTAAAGTGTCGTATCATGCTTCGTATGTGTACAGGAACCATTTGAAGAAAGCGGCATACTATTGTAATTATAGATACCGCAATAATTTCCGTATTTCGATATTCGAAAACATTTTTCTCGTTGTTAGTATTATCAGATGGGTAAATAATAGATATTGGAAAAGTGTTTAATTAAAACAGGATTAATTCTTAATTCAAGAGCAAATTAGAACATAAATAAACGATATTTGTGTTCGAATTCGCTCTTGTAATTCTTCAACAGCGCTCGTAGTTCTTTAATTGACCGCTAATTGCTCCTATAGTGATTATGTCAAAAATTACAAAATATAGGGATAGGACATTGTTAACAAAAAATGAAAGAGAATAAAAAAAGGAACAAAATGCCTCAATAAAATACTGGGTGTTCCATTTAAAAAAAATAAGTTTTTGGTATGTGAAAATTTCAGGAAGTAGACTTTGAAAAAACAAAGTTTTTTGAGGTATTGTCGAGTGTAACTTTACCAAATGATGCAGAATTTTCTTTGCTACAAGCACTACCAAAGTTAATGTTTTTATTTTTAAAAACAATGTGAAAATTATTTTTTTCTGAACACGTGTTTTGGTTAAATATTTTCAAAAAAAATTAATAACTCAAAAACTATTGGCTCAATTTTGAAAAAGAAAAAACATTTGAACAGACAATTTAAACCAGTACAAGAAAATCCAAAAATATATAGGATGTCATTTAAAAAAAATTAAGTTCCGTGCATTTCCGGTGAAACAGGAAGTGCGCCAGAGCTGAAAGTATTTTTACAATATACGCCACAAGCAACCATGGATCTTCCACTAATTGTTTATTCTTTTATTTAAAACACAAAAGAGCAATCGAAGAAGCGGCTACTAATGACTCACCCTGTATATCGGCATATTCATTAAATGTAAAATCCATTTTGAAGGAATAAAATAACAACAAAGAAACGATAAAACACAATAGCACAACAACTAAGCTGGTAAAGGTGGTACAAAGTATTTCAACGCTGTCGACTTTTCTTAAATGACAGTTTTCGAGCTCGTAAACTAAAAACGGCAGTTACAGAAATAAAATATTGCATTTATTCGGAACATGAGTGTAGAAGATCGGTATATTACTGTCAGAAGCCTTCAAGCAACTTTAGAAATTGGTGTGAAAACAAATAATATTATTTTTCACAAACATTTGAAGGTCCGTAAGCTTTGTTCTCGATGGATTCTCCACAACTTGACTTCCTTTCAGAAAGATGACCGTGTGAGATGGTGCACATCTACACTAGATCGCTTTAACGGTGGATTGTCTCATTTGGTGTACAACATCATCACAAGTCACATTTTTTGGAATTACTGGGCATGTTTCCACTGTAGCACTGGAGGATAGACGTACTGATAATTCAGAATGGCACACTACAATTTGTTTGCGTCAGGTTCTCCAGAATGTTCGCGAAAAACGTCCAAGAGGAAGGATCATCTTGCATCAAGATAACGCTCTGGCCCACACTGCCGCTCGAACAACTGAGTATTTGAATGCCCAAAACATAGAAATAATGGGTCAATCCCCTTATAGTCCAGACCTAGTACCTAATGACTTCTTATTGCCACAGGTAAAAGATAAATTACAGGGTTTACGTTTTACATCGGCCGGTGATGCCTTTAAAAATGAAATAAACAAACTGCGGCCAAAAGATTGGAGAAAATGTTTTCAAGATTGGCTCCTACGGATGCAAAAATGCATTGACAGTGGAGGAGAATACTTTGAAAAATTATAAATAAATGTTTTTTGTAATTAATTCTGTTTTACTTTACCAGACTAAGCGGAAAGAGAACTGCCCTCATATTTCCTGACCAACTCCTGTTTAAATTTGTCGAATTTAACGTGACAGCAGCGCAAACGCACTGCTTATGTTTCACACTACGGTCTCTATACTGCATGTTTTCGGTGATCTTGTTGGCCATTCCTTTCACTACACGCATTATAGACAGTACTATATATATGACGGTTACAGATATTTGCTTGTTTATAAGACGTATAACATTTTTACAACTGCGTGTGACATTTTAATACAGAAAGTAGTGAATAGTTTCCTATCATCCAATGTGAAACTTTTTCATTTTGCTTGGGATTTGATACAAAATATGTTTCTACTATTTGATTCAACAAAGTAGTACATACTTACATTTTGTTGTCCACAAGAACTTTTAAAAGTGGTGAATTCTCTTTCTCCAGAATTTCCGCTTGAACAAGAGAAACTACTTTAGAAAAATATACAAATGTGTTCATAGATATGATATGTATGTGTGTTTCTTATATAAAAGTTGTTCTAAATTAACTTTTCAATACTTAATAAATCTATATAGATTGGATAATTTTTGAGATAATTACAAAAAAACCTCTATTATATACGAGCGTGCGAATTTTGATTTTTTTCTCATACAAAAACTATTCAAAATCAAGCTTCAGTTATTTACGAACCAAGTGGGTATGAATAAAATTAGTGCTAGATGGGTACCGCGACTTTTTTCTGCTCTCCAACGTGAACGTCGAGTCGAATGTGCGCAGGCGTTTTTAAACATGTGTGGAGACGACCCAAAACCGATTTTGGAGTTCATTGTCACAGGGGGTGAAGCAATGGTTCTGTTTTACGATCCTCTATCGAAAAGGGAGTCCATGGAATGGCGGCGACCTGACGAACCTCGTTCCAGAAAGGCGAAAGTCGTTCAATCAACGAAATAGGTGATGGCCACAATATTCTGGGATTGTGAGGGCATTTTGCTAATTAACTTTAAAGAGCGCAATACAAATGTGAACGGCACATATTATGCCTCTTTATTGCATAAATTAAGGGACAGTATTCGTGCAAAACGTCGTGGAAAATTGACAAAGAGTGTGCGATTATTGCCCGACAATGCTCCCATTTCACAAGCTGAAGAATTGGAACATCCACCGTATAGCCCGGATATGGCTCCTTGTGATTTTTGTTTGTTTTCTAATTTAAAAAAAAGACCTTAGGGGACGTAGTTTTAAGGACGACAGTGAGTTACAAGCAGCTATTATAGAACATTTTGACGGAAAAACTTCAGATTATTTTTACAAGGGTATCAAATTATTAATTAATCGTTGTAATTAATGTATAGAAGTTAGGGGGGATTACATTGAAAAATAAAAATTCTTATATTGTTCCAGTTTTTTTTTTTTTTTTTGTATATCAGGCCGAGAATTTATGGTGTCTTTCTCGTACTTCACTAACTTCTTCTAAAGAAAAATCCAGGGCTGTGGCATTTTATAAACTAAATGTTGTGTACATACTAGCAACTTTTTAGAAATGTCCAAACTTGTCTCTTAAAGGTAACTCTGGAGTAATATAATAGTATGAAGAGCAAAATAATTATAGCTGTTTTTCTTTTACAACTTTGCATTTTGTACGTTTATAATTAGCCAGTTTAGTGTCTTATGCTTTGAAATTAATGTAGAAGTATATAAGCAAGCATATCTTTGTTGGTCGTGTCTTGGTCGACTTAGAATGTAAATGTTAGGATTGTGAAATGCTTAGATAATATAAATTTATATTAAATGAGGTGTGGCCACCACACGACTTTCTTATACGTATGTTTGCGTTTCAAATTATACAAAATTGTTCTAAATTGTTTTAGTTTTATCTTAAAAAATAAGCCAAATTTTAGGATTTTTTTTATATAAAAATTATTCAAAATTATATTATACTTCTATTCTCTTAATAAATCTCTATAGAATGCATTCTTTACGAGATATTCCAAAGAAAGTCCTACTCGCTTAGAGTAAAAGAGTTACTTCCGGTCCGAATTTTGATATTTTTTTTATACAAAAGGTATTGAAAATTAAGTTCTAAATACTTTTATATTCGTAACGTACCTGTCTAAAAAGCATGACTTGCGAAATTATGCAAAAAACTAATTTTCGATAAGAGTAAAAGATCTACTTCCGGTAGGAATTTCGACAAACTTTCAAAATAAAATTCTTATCAAATTTAATTTTGAGTACATATGAATTCTTTATAAATTTGTTTAAACTTAGTAGTTGACAAAATATTTGCTAAATTCGATTTTTTCACTGAAGTAAACCACTACTTTCGGTCTGCCGATTTTACTGAAAATCAGACCTCAAGCGGGAGATTATGCTCGTAAATACAAAATTTGTAATTGATAGCTATAGCGGTTTGACCGCTACTGTTGTCACAGACACGGATACACTGGCAAACACAAAGGGAGACATTTTTTAAAAACCACTTTATCGGTATCAGGGGACTTCAAAACGCGTACATCCACAAAAATCTCGAGGTCGAAAATTTTCGTCATCAAAATACTTCCTTATACAACGTATAAGAAAGTAAAAAGGATACAAGCAGCATTTTCAATTTTGAAGCCATTTTGACGTTACTGTAATCGACAGAGGGCGTATTTCGTGGTTTCGTTATCAAAAACGGAAGCATGCTTTCTAGCTTGTTATACTTATACCGTGTGGCCGCCGTTCATAGCGCGATGCATGTATTAGTAACTACTGGTCGACTATAAATGGGCGTGCCAACTTGAATTGCCACACCGACAGCGGGCGTATAAGTTATACGTATAAATGTATTCGTAGGCAAATCAAGTGAAGAGCAGTGTAATAGGTATTGCGTTCCCGTTGTAAGTAATTATTTGTAGTTGTTTGAAGCATCAGATAATCACTGATAATATGTCAGTGAAGTAACTCATCACAGCTTCATAAACAACATAAAAGAGCAAAAATAAATAATAAATAACTCCTTGACTTTAAAATAAAAAAAACTTCTTAACTAAAATAATATCTTTCAACAAATATTATAATCTAAAAACTCAACTATAATAAATTACTGAAACATAAAATATTTACTTCTTAAAACAGAATTGTAATTCAACATTGCAATTAACCTGTAATTAGCTAAAAAAATGTTATTCTTAAGCAATAATAAAACTCGAACTGACGCCCATATGTGGAAGCGAGGGCGAATGCGACTGCCCGACTACACCGTATAAATGTGGATTTTTTGGACAAATACGAGTGCATCATAGGCATATGCGAAATACTAGCTCTGTTGTAATCCAGTATAACACTGCGTCTACTTGTTTACCGTTCTAATACACAGACATCTCTATCTGTTTCGCTTACTCTACAGGTATCGCGATAATGCAGACGCACGCGGTCTTATGGTATATGAATTGATTTCAAAAAAATATATAATTTTTTTCAGTATTTATTGCTCTTCGTCACTTATTTCAATTACAGAGTCTAGATCCGGTTTTATAGCATCAGGTTCGTTTTTGTAGCCTCTCAAATAATGTGTGATGGGCTGAAGGAGAAGGGGAAGTATCTCCTTTTTATCAGCCGAATTTAATTTCTTATAATATTCCAGCATATATAATGACAGCAATTCTTGATCGGGATCCATTCCATTATTTGTTTGAGATGACGTGCTCGGTAATTGGGAATTATTATCTGTCTTGGTTTGAGTGAGTTTTTTTATATGAACAGGTCTAAAACATAATTAGATGGTTGGTTAGTGGAGACATTTGTTGTCCTTCAAAAGAAATTTAAACATATTCTTAATCATCTATCAAAACAATACTCAGTTTACTAAATTGATATCTATGTGTTATCAAAAGCTTTTTGCAGTTTGCCTCGGCAAATAAGAAAAATAGGATTTCAAAGACCCAATTGACTGTTAGGTTTAGACAAAAGGAAACAACATTTTTACATATGCAAGTGGCGTTTTGATGAGTATTTATACAGAATATTGTTTTACTATTTGATTTAGAAAAGTAAGACTTACGGGATTATTTCCAAGATATAGTTTAATTCTTCTGATACACCTTTTTTCAGAGCTTGCGCTTGAACAAGAACACTGCTTTAGAAAGTTGTCAAAAACTCATTTTCTTTTCTGGCACTAAACACTAAAGTTTCTTTTTAAATATACGTCTGTATATTTAAGGGATTACTGGTAATTCGATAGATTTCTTTGGTGATTTGATAGGATAGAAGCTAAGAGTAAATTTAACATGCATTATACAAAACTCAATGATTTTTCAGATACAGTGGAACTTCCCTTGTTCGAATCTATAAGGGACTATAAGCGCAATTTCAGTTATGGAAAATTCAGCCAGCCACGCAGTTCTTAAATTAAATGCCCACTATTCAGGAGAACGAATTTGAACAAATAATCCCGAGCTGTGAAGTTTCACTGACAAAAGGGTTGAATTTACTCGTAGCTCCTCTCTTGTCAAGTGTCCAAAGCAATGAGTTAAATTACAATCCATATGGGATTATATACAGATATATTATAAGTGCGAAAGTATTTAGAGCTCGATTAGGAACAATCATTGTATAAAAGAAATTTTAAAATTCGGACCAGAGGTAACACTTTTACTATTATCAAAAAGCAGTCTTTTTTGCAAATATCTCGCAAATTTTGCATACTACATAGATTTATTAAGAACCCAAAAGTATTTAGACTTCGAGTTAGAACAATTTATATATATAAAATGTCTAAATTCGTATCGGAAGTAACACTTTTACTCTTATTGAATAGCAGTTTTTTGAAAGTATTTCTCGAATAATTCGCTATTCCATGCGTTCAGGTAGTTACGGCGCCGCAGGCGCTGAGCTCCGCTAGGTCTAGCGGTGTCCTGGCGCGACTGCTTAGTGCATTTTATCTAGCGAAAACAAATTTGGCTCGATGACTTAGCGTCGGTAAAAGAGAGCGGTTAAAATTCAAATTGGAATCTTATGTATAATAGGATCAATAGAGACATATACAATTATATGCACAATAGGTCTTAAATACTGCCTAATAATTCTTTTTGATCTGTTGAAATGTCTTTTGAAGTAGATATAACTAATAATTAAATAATGCGAAACAGCATAGTTCCTTGTAATTTGTGATCACTAAATTTAATCAAAAATATTAACAGTTGCTACTGAAACTAATGAGGTATATATACAAGAATGATTGTTTCTGGGCCTTATCGTCTTATTATATTTTCGTGTGTTCGTCAAATACATTAGTACTGCCTTGTTTAAACGTTTTTCTTATGTATAAGCGTTGATTGAAGGAATACATAAAGATGCGCAACTACATAGCACTGAGCGTAGCCAAAACTGGGTCCGAGATCTATAGCGATGCATCAGTCGTTTGGGTCCGAGATTCGAAACAGCCCGAGACAGCGATGATGTTTCTCGGCAAGGGGTTTGCGGGGCGACTTAACGGAAAGACACGGAATTTTACTATAGCGTTGCGCATCTTTATATATTCCTTCAATCAACGGTATAAGTATAGAAAGCAACATAGTTTATTAGGTAAAGTAACTTAAGACTTTTACTAAGATCCGATTCCAATGTGTTAAATGTTGTAATAATATGTCTTTCTCAACTACAGCAGTAAAACAAACACAGTGTTATCAGTTTGTGTCATATTTATTTATCTGTTGTATACTCTGGGATTATACACTTATTACACTTATTACAAAGTAGCATTCAGAAAATACATCAATTAATTAAAATTGAAATAAACGACTGTTCACAGTGCCCGATAAATATCCCAGCCAAAACTGCTAATAGAGTTAATCGTTACGTCATTTTCAACAAAAACCTCCAAATAATCCAAAAGAATTGCTAACATCAGCTTTCACTTAGTTAAATATTGGAAGTATATTGTTTTTGCAACTACAGCAATTAAACAAATACACAAAGTTTCTTTGTATTAAATTTATTTATTAGTTATACATTCTGTGGTTATACTCAACATAGCATTCGGAAAATTCACCAACTAATTAAAATTGAAATGAATACTGTTCACAGTGCCGATAAATATTCCAACCAAAACTGCTAATATAATATTGATAACAGAAAACTTCCACATAATCCATATAATAATCAACTGTAAAATGTAGGGTTAAATATTTAGATACACTATATATTATCACCTCGGTCTCAATTATAAAATAATGGTTTTATATTTAGTTCCATACATGGTCCAAACTAATTACACACACAATACGTTGAGTTTATTTTTAGTTTAGATTTTAAAAGTGCATATGTCACGTTTTTATACTTCAAACAATAATAATAATAATAATGAAATTAAATAAAAATAAACTTCAGAACGCCATATACGCTCATTTAGTGCGCGTCATCAAATTCTGTTTGCATCCAGTTCAACAGACCTATCTATTGTGACGTATTTACTAAATGAGGGTTGTTTGCATCCACTTCACTGACTTATCTTATCACCGTGCTTAACAATTTGGCGTTGCGACGTATTTACTAAATGAGCGTATTGCTGCTGTCAGAAATTGAGATTCTTCAAAAGTAGTACAAGTACGCATGCGTAAGCAACAATTTTAAAATTCACTACTGTGTCCCGTTCAATGACTTGTGGCGCTAGCCACGAGCTCTAGCGGTATTCGCTTCCAGCGCCGTAACTCCCCGAACGCACAGATTCTTATTAACAATGATACAACGATTTGCACAAAAGAACAGCGCTCTAAGCTGACTATATACACGTCTATACACCACAGTACACATACTCGAAAATTGCAAGAAAAAATATATATAATGTACGCCCAAGTTATACATTTCTAGACATCTTATTTACCAAAAAATTTAGATTATTATTCTAATGCGGGCACATATATCAAATGTGTCACATATTAAAAAGGTAGGATAGACAATCTTTGTATAAACAAACATTGCTATTATGTTTGTTTATACAGTTTCTGTTTTACCGGTGAAATAATTTTGTTATGAAATTATTATTCTAAGCATTTGTAATTCAGTTGCTATTAATTACATTTAGTTTTCATAAATAATTGCGAAATTAAATAACAGAATAAACACACAACCTATTCACTATTTTACGGATTTGCTGGAATCAACAATAACTATAGCAATGGAGTCTATTTAATTTGAGCAAGATTGTATGTATATGCATGCTTTTTATCACGTATAATTACCTTTTCGTCCTCTATCTTCGTTACTCATTGTGTCCCATTGCTCTTGATTCAGCGCTTCAGCGATCCCGTCCCAAGCTTTTTTTCGCTTCTGATCGTTTTTAAAGTCCTTGCTTTCTTTATTATAGAGACAGGGATATTTCCAAATTTCTAGGAATATTTCCTTATTTTTGCTTACTTTGCCTTTTAGTTTTGGCATTTCTTTTCTTAGTATTTTTGGGGACTTGATGATTCTACTGAGGATAAAAGTAAAATAATAGACAAATAAATTCAGTTATTTATCAGTACGTGATATATATTTTATCTGCCGAAATTATATCCATCGATATCATTTCTCTACATTATTATTATTATACTTACAGTGCTGCGATAAAGAAGAAGATAAACTTGTAATAATTCGTAAATGCAATGGTCATAATCTCACACGTGAAATAAGTGATAAATAGCATTTTAATATATTGGCGAATCTATGCCTTATCGTAAAGGGAATGTATACAATTGTTTCTTTTTGTTACATAAAGCAACCTATGAATCAGATATAGTGTTACGCTTGCTAGGACTTTGTTTGGTAAATTGTTGCAATAGATTATTTATAAATTGAACAATGATCTATTAATAAGAAGCATTAATTCATGACGGCATGATTACTCATGAAAGGTCCAGGATGCTGTGCTGTAAGAGAAAGTATTGTAACGTTTTCGGGTTCCAATAAACAACTCGTGCAATTATTTATTTAAAACAGTCTGTATATTTATGTACTTAAAATTATATAACAATATAAAAATATAAAACTAACGTAACACACTTAAACTACTACAATTTAATTATCACAGGTATTTATTTATTTCCATTACTAATATGTCCGTCCTGTATATTTATATAACAGTTCTATTTATATAACACGGCACTTAAAGAACTATTTATTTGTTTGGCTACTTATTTATTTCCACTGTTCCCACGATACCACTTCTTTATCCCGAATTACTCCGCGATTACTCATCCCGCAATGAATCCCGTAATGAATGAATCCCGGTGACCCACTCGCCTTATATACACTTGCATAAAATGTTCTCGAACAGTACCAGTATATTCTGCAATATACCAGGGGAAATCTAGACTTTTTCTTGCTTACGTCGCACATCTGTGAGATGACTCACTGCATTTACGATATTTACCAGCAGCGAGAGAGATGATTTATGGCAGTGTGTAAATAAGAGCGTTTTTATACGTTGCCCGGTCTGCCCCTTTTTTGCGTGTGACAATTTCGTTTTTATCGCGCCGAGAGATCTGATTCTTTTATTTAATGTAAACACATTTCGTTACAGTATTAAAAAAAACAAACAGGGTTAATAAACGAATTAAGAAAATTACGGTTTTAAAAAAAAGCAATAATACCTAACTTAAATTGGGAAAAATTATTATATAAAAGGAACTGTAAATAGAATAAAAGTTATTTAAAAATCAAAAGTAATGATTTAAGTGAAATGTAAAAGGTATCTGACGATGCGTACAGATTAAGAGTAGAGTATGAATCCGAACAGATTCACATATAATACATCGTGGGAGGGTCGGTCGATAAAAGCGATGATATCGCGTAACTACGAGGGGTAGTGACCACTATGTAATGAGAGATGCAAGAGATTACAAAGTAGTGAATAATGAGAGCCTTTCTAGAGAACCTGAGCCCAATTAAAGAATTCCGAGGGGCTGGAAGTTAACGGTTAACGTCTTAACCAATCGGAGAAAGGCGCCGTGAAATAAAAATATTAAATCTAAAAGAACGTAAGATAAGATATCTAAAACTAATGTTTCTATGAAATACCTTATCGTAGGTAGTTGGGAAAGAGAGGTTTTATTGCTCTACCCGCTTTAATAAGAGAAATTGAATCTCTCTGAGAAAGTATATGCGGTCAAAGTGCGTCTGTTTTTAAAATAATATACTTTAAAATAAAATATTTAATTGTAATATGTAATAGTGTGTATTGATTGATGAATGATTTTCCGATGAGTCTTTTAATTCAGTAATATTTGTCAAAATTAAATCAATCCAATCCGATGTATTAATTGTAGTTCAATTAACGAAACAGACGAGTCACCTGATAAGCGACCTCACTGTGATGTCATAACAGTGTTTACAAATTACATTGCTTTGAGGAAGCTGTTTGAAAGTAATCTAAGGTTAGGATTAGGTTGACATTTTAAATATTAACAAAGACCATTCATATGTTTTAAATTATTAGACTATGTATATAAAAATAGCAACATACTTGGCCCGAAGTAACGGTTTATGACGTGTATCATTTGTTTGGTTAATTGAACTATAATAAGATTTCAACATTTAAATTTACAAACTTTCTGTTATCTTTTACCATAACCTAATAAATATATACTTTGTTGTTTCAAAGAAGTGCATAATTTGCAGAGGGGTGAACATAAATATATAATACAATGACATTGTGTAATTTTGTTTTAATACGGTCCTAGTTGGGCTATCGATTATTTTGAGTTGCAAAGGTTTCCTTCATTTGCTTAATATACCCTTAATCCGGCACATATAGTTTCCAGGTACTTAAAATTTGTGTTTGCCATCACCGGATTATGGAGGGCTTGGCACAATAGATCCTTAATCGTTTTATTTATGACGTCGCACTATATCTTGAAACAGACTATACTTTGTTTTTGCTACTTTTTTTTAAGTTAATGTGACCGCGGTTTCGACAATAAATTTTATTCTATAAGCGTGATAATTAGTTTACAGAAAGGTCTTATACATACTTATTGCAACAGTTGTATAATTTCACAAATATATAATATGGGAGTGTTTTGACTGAAAAGTGTACCTACTTTGATTTGACTGTTTTCGGTTGCTTTGGGGATAGTTTGGTTAGGCAAATTATCATGAATAGACTCACGCCGGAGCAACGTTTGTAAATTGTTCAAATTTATTTTGAAAGAAATGGTTCCATTCGAGAAACTTATCGAACATTACGTGCATTTTATGCTGCTCATAATCGTCCATCAGAGCGATTAATTCGAGAAACTATGTATCGGGAAACGGGCCTGTTAACAAGCCATCTGGTTGTGTGATTTGCCGCCACTAGATTATTTTCTCTGGGGATATATAATGTAGCATGTGTACTCCGATAAACCAGAAACAATTGAGCACATGGAAGCCAACATTCGACGCGTTGTTGCCGAAATATAGCCTGATTTACTGCGAAGAGTGTGTGAAAATTGGACCTCCAGATTACACCATGTATGCACCAGCCGCGGCGGCCACATGCCCGAAATCATATTCAAACAGTAATGCCATTAATAAAAAAGTTGCTGTAAAAAATATATTTTGCAATTTTTTCCAACCAAAAAGTAACTTTCGGCAACTCTGCAAAATATGCACTTTAACTACCGGTAAAATGGGGTGGTTTTATGCCACTTTTTATGGTTTTCAAAGAATTTCGGACAATTATAGACACCAAAAATGTTTATAAAAATTAACGATATACTTTGAACCTTTGGTTACTAAATTGTGTAAAAAAGACTTAGAAATTTCTATTCGTTTTTCTAAAATTATTTATAACAATTGGCACAATTTCCCCCCATAGGATGGGGTGGCTTTGTGCCAGCTACTTGTTTACCGTTTTAGCACAATGCCGCCTATTTACAGGCTGAAAATGTGCCAGGCCCAGCTTCATATTATAGTGAAACTGTATGGTATGAGTGATATGGCCCAATTTCACCCCAATTAGTTTTATCTCTGTTATTTTTGTGGAACAATCTCGCCTCAAGTAAAAGGTTTAATGAAAAAAAAAATTATTTATAAAATATAACAAAAACTAGATATTCTTACAAACCAAAATAAAACAAAAGAACAGCCAATTCTCACATAGAATAATAACTAAGAAAGATAATTAAGCGTATAAATCCATATCGGAAACTCGAAAAATTTGTCTTCTGCCGATCTGAATTGGAGAGTTGATTTTTTTCTTGACGATATCTACGTGATCGTAAAACAGCTCATCTTTTTTCTCAGGCCATTTCCAATTGTTGCCGCATTTACTCATGGCACTGACGGAAATTAAAATATGGGAGTAGAAAAATAAAAGAATGGCACAGTCTTAATAAACTGAATTTCAAAATAGGTAGTGGCACAAATTCCCCCCTTATATTGTCGGAATCTTATTCAAGGTGACACACCCAGGTTATTTTGCACTACTCGACCACTCCGTATTCTTTAAAAGATAACCTATATAACACCTAATTACGTGTGAACTTTGAAACGGTCATTATTAAAACACTTTAGGCAATCCAGGAGAAAGTATGCGTTAAAACGAAAATTTTGCAAAATCTCACCTACTTAATAACTTGACGGAACAGAAATGGAGGGTATTGCATACACAAACCATACATTTCATTCTATTCGCCTCTAATATCGGCATTCTTGAACAACCATATTCGCACCATATCGTGCCTATATGGTGCGACGATCAACACGTAGTGGCACAATCACGCCACGGCAGGCACAAAATCACCCCATTTTACTCTAGAAAATGATAGATGGTCTTATCCACCAGACCACGGGGTTAGATTTGGAATCTTAAATCGTACCAAATCACGTCAAGCAAAGTAAATAATTTTAAAATTCATTCTTCAAACATGAAAAAGTAATTTAAATTATTTAAAATTTCGTAAACCTTGGGTAAGTTTTCATAATTAAATGTACCCAATGAATTTGGTCGCATGTTTATATTTATTTCGTTCTATAAATTTCTATGAAATTCTCTCAATTCGCAATATAATGGGAGTAATAATTTTTGTTAAGTTTAAATCGTAAGATTACAGTATGCGCTCGTAGTGTGCAGTTGATACATAGGAACAAATATTTATAGTTAAATATGCCTACTGTCAATTATTCTTTATTGAAATACAAGGTTGTTTAGATATTTACAAATATTTATATATAGAAGCGTACAAATAAATAATTTTTACAATTTGTATACCATATTTTTTTAAACATTTTCAATCTGCGAAACATCATAGGAACTAACACATTCCTCGATCCACTTCGAGATTTTCGAATTTATTTTTATTTTATCACACTTTTGTAGTAACCTGTATTCTGGTAATAGTGATAGTAACAGTTTTCGGTCCTCTTCTTCTGCATCCACAGATGTAATTGTTTCTTCCTTTTTTTCCGAAACCACTTTTGTAGACCTCACACTAAAATTAACAATGTTTTATTTTATATCAGCCCATGTAAAATTATTGTCGGTATGCGTATTGGATTCTAAGAAATAAGAGTGATATAGATATCTGTCATTTACGTGAAAGAATTTAATCCTATGTAATTTTCTTGGTTTATGACATTTTGTATGTAATTTATTCGTGTTTATATATACTTCGCCGCAAAATTAAGGGATAATGAAATTAAAAAAAAAAAACCTTTTTTTGGCAAAATGAATGAAGGAATTTTATTTGCCAATTATTCTTTTGTTTTTGTTTGTACAAATCTGCTTTAAAAATTTTTCATGAATTTATTGAAATTATTATGTTGGTGTCAATTTTGATTATTTTATTTATTAAAAAAAAATTAAACATCATTAAATATACACGTCAATCACGCCATGAAAGGTAACAGGCAACATCGTCATTTATCGGAAGTTGAAGTTGTAAAATTAGTAACCCTAATCGAAAAAGGGTACCCTCAACAAGAAGTTGGCCGAAGACTGGGTGTTACACAATCTGTCATTAGTAGAGCTTGGCGACGATACCAAGAGATTGATAGCTACCGCAGATGGCCAGGCGAAGGTAGAAAACGTAAGACAACGATCGCAGAAGACCGATTATTGAGGATTAATGCTAAACGAAGACGATTTTGTACTGCTAAAGCATTAAGAAATGACCTCCCAGAATGCAACTGGTGTCGCAGTAAGCGCAGATACCATTCGGATAAGGTTGGCTGATGCTGGTCTAAAACCGTACCGACCTGCTACTGGGCCAGTGTTAACGGCTGCCCACCGAAAAGCTCGATTAGTATTTGCTCAAACACACTCCCATTGGGAAATTGAAAACTGAAGACATGAGTCCAGGTTCTGCCTTTCAACTAATGATTGTCGGATAGAGTGGAGAAGACAAGGTGAACGATTTGCACAGTGTGCCATACGAGAGAAGGTGGCGGATCAGTTATGGTGTGGGGTGGCATAACTCTTGAAGATCGTACAAACATTTATGTCATAAATAGGGGAACAATAAATGCCATAAGATATCGGGATGAAGTGATAGTTCCAATTGTTGAACCATTTGGTGCTCTACATGGGCCAGAATTTGTATTCATGCATGATAATGCTCGACCACACATTGCCAACATCGTAAGGCAAGAGCTGGTTGCCGCCAATATCAATATTTTAGAGTGGCCAGCGCGAAGCCCAGATCTTAACGCCATTGAACATCTCAGGGACAATTTCCGGAGACAGATTAAAGCTCTGGAACCTCCTAGGACATTACAAGAACTGTCAATAAGATTGCAAGAAATTTGGGCAGCAGTTCCTCAAGAAGAGATTGCTACACTAATTCGAAGTATGCCAGAAATAATGAGGGCATAAGAGCGAGGGGTGGTCATACCCGTTTTTTTTTATTGTTGATTTTTTAATGTTTATTCATTTACTCGTCAATGTGATGTTCCTTGTTTATTGTATATTGTTGATATTTCATCTATTATCCCTTAATTTTACTGCGAAGTGTGAACTACACAGCTCTACAGGAAACGATAATCAAAAGATTCATATTTTTAATGAAAACATAATTTCCCTCAGCAACAGTTGCTCATCATACACCAACCCTCATTTAACAAAATTCATACTATATGTTTCTTAAGGTGTTATAATGCGAAGTAGGCAAATAAGTAACTACCGGAATTTTATGATCTACTTGTTCAGAATCGGTTTCTTGAAGATTTATATTGCGTTTATGGTATCTTCGATCACCTCGAATTAACTCGTAGTGATTTGAATCGTATTAAACAATAATTATTTGGTAAAGACAGTGCCATATCTAAAGGATGGCCCTCACTCAGGGCGCTGAAATCAAGGGGCGCCGGTTGGTACAGTAAATCCTCTCAGTAAAAAACGCCGCCCACACAGAGGCGGCAGAATTTCTGCTTTTTTTCTTTTCCAACAAAACTATAATATTGCCAAAAAAGTTAAATACTCTAATCGCCCATATGAAATCAACGAAATGTAACGCTGTGCTACTTTTCTCTAATTATTCAAAATGAAATAATTCAGATGATTGGTCCGACCTGACATTTACAAAATATTTCTCAATTGTGCTAGACTGCACACCTGACAGCGGGAACATGGAGCAATTGACCGAAATAATAAGATTTATCGTTATCTTAGATGGGCATTGTAAAATAGAAGAAACTTTCATTGACTTCATCCACACTCATCAAAAGACAGGAGAAGGGCTCTCAGCTAAAATACTTAAAAACCTCAGTCTGATGGATTAAAAATTGAGGACTGCAGAGGGCAAGCATTTGTTAATGGTGTTAACATGACTAGAAAGTACAAAATAGTCCAAGGTCGTATATCTCAAATAAATTAATTAACAAGATATGTTACCTGTGTCGCCCATAGCTTCAACCTTGTTGAATTACATGAACTTGTATTTCTACTGTAATGATACTGTTACGATATTCTTCTTTGGGATAGTGCAAGAAATTCACAGTGGTTCTAGGAGGGGTAGATGGGAATATTTAATAGAAAAACGCGGAATACGCCTTAAGGGCCATTGTGAAACGAGGTGGTCCTCCAGACAAAATGCTGTTGTTGCTCTTAAAAGTTACTCATATTCATGGTGCTTCATGACATGACAAATGCTACAAATTTGAATCCTGACAGTTTCTGGAGCCAGAGCGATCATTAAAAAAATTGAATTGCAATTTTTATGCCTTTTGCAGATGTGAAATATGGTTCTTCCCAACTTTGACAAAATAAACGATTTTATTCAGCGCAAAAGTATTTCCCTTGATGAATCATTTTTATCTGTACTTGTATGTGTTAGTTATGTAACGATGTGTGGGTCTAATAAATGCACAGGATAGCGTTCAAATACCAAAGCTTTCGGTTTTATCCTTCAATAAAGTTTCGATAACTTCGGATAAATTCATTCTGCATATTTCGTTTTGCAAGTGAACAAAATAAAGTAAACGAAAATTATAACTTACTATCATTTAAAACTTTATACTAACAAGAACTGTTGAAGTGTGTTTTGTTTCTTTGGAGTATCCTCAGAATTTGTTGCTCTTGCATTCTTCAATTTCCTATTCAGTGTATGCCATTTATTTCTGAGCGATTGAGCTAAAAATAATACATTTATTCTATAATGGGTGTATGTTATTGATTTACCGATAAGGATTGGCATTTTTGGCGTGTTTCCCGTGTTACGACTTTACTGATATGTGCGTTTGCTTGGATACAGTACATGGCAAATGTTTTAAACACTGATTTTATAATAATATTCATTTATTGATTTTCGTACATTTTCAGTTTCGTTAAAATATCCATGTGTCATCACCTAAATATAGAACACGCAAACATATTAAAACAAAATTTGATTGTATAACAAATAAAATGAAGTTAAAAGTATTTTTGGACGAACTGTATTTCCAATATCATTAAAAAAGTCGTCAACCGTGTATATAGACACATCTGCTTTAAATGGTTTTTTATAGTTTTTAAAAAATATTTCCTCATCCAAACCGTCTTATTTCCTATGGCAATGCCTTTCACTTTAGATTTATTATGTAATTCATCAGGGTTGTTGTACATACAGGTTTTATTAATTTTTGTGGTAGATATATACAAGTGAATGTCTCCAAAGGTGTCAAAGATTTTAATGTTAGATTTTATATAAAGTAAGTTTTGATATACTATGCGGGTATTTTCTGTCATTATTATTCTAGGTCAAGCTTCACGATCCAAACAAATTGAATACTTCTTTTTATCGCGTGTAAGGTATATGCAGTTAAAGAAGGGACTATTTCAAAGTAATTTTTATAAAAGTTGGGTACATAAATTGACATTTTTTGGTGTTAGGTATGATATTTGAAATGTATTCTAACGATTCATTATAGTTTAACACATAAAATACTTGAATTTTTAAATTTATAGACAATATATCTTTGTGTTTACAATAAACAGTGACTGTTTTTTCTTCATTATTCTGTTGAAGATCTTTATGAACTTGCAAGTTGAACTATATCAATAATACAAAGCAATATACTTCAAGGAAAGAAACAATATTTAAATTGTATCCAGCATAGAAAGTTATTCTATTAAAGGTTTTGCATATACAAGTAAAATTCTTTGAATATTATAATTTCTTGTTTTTCTGAAGAATCTAAATGTGAAAAGATTAAATTACTTTCTAGGTAGGTATAAATAAAATCTTTCAGAAAAAAACATCCACAGTTTGTTGTAAACAAATCTGAAAATACAAGTGTTTTGTCTGTTAAACTATAGTAAACCATTAGAACACATTTCACACATCATACCCATCACTAAAAAATCAATTTATGTAGGCACTCTTTATTAAAATACTTAGAAATACGATCTTACATTCACACAATATAATTTACTACACGGGAGAAAGGTGACTGGGCGGCTTGTTTAGATTATGAACTTTGACCACTCTCAATAATGACGTAAGAGAATTGTCGCGCATTGTCATTATACATACTTAGTTTTCTAAATATTAGTTGACAACGATCATCATTTTTTACTTTTTCGATATCTTTTAAGGATGCTTGTTGAATTAGGAATATTCGTTGTATTTGTGTAAATGACAAATTACCTCAAACTAATATAACAAAAATGTGAACAAGGAATTAAAAAGTCCCAAGATATGCAGTAAATGCTTCTTAAACAGATTTTGATATATTTAAATAAACCATATGATTTGGTATATTATTAATATATATCAAAAACCAAGAGGGTTCCAATTTAGACCCCTGTGGGACACCTGTTTTTATGGTATATTATAGTGAACTTCTTTTATAAGTATTCATGGTTTTTATATATAATTATGTCCTTAAATAGTTAATTTAAAAATATAGTTATTTAAATATAATTATTATTATCAGTTTCTCATTGATTGGGGATGTCTTAGTTCTATAAACAATCGCGTATAACAAGCGGGGATAATCGAGTATAAAGTCTGAATTTAAACATTTTCATGAAATTGAGAAAAAATTAGCAGTCAGTAACAACAATCGAGGGCGTTTTCAAACCGATAATTTAAAGGTCGTAAGGGTGGTAATATAAAATGAAATAAATACATAATCGAGAAAGCTTTAATTAGGATTTTTAATTTTTTGCACAATTTCTCGACTTAATCTATTCTCGTCTTAAGCAATTGTTAAAAATTACAATCAGATAAACTAGATATGGTAATGTAATTTTTCACACAAAAACTACAAGTAAATTTTCAACTATAAAAATCTTGGTTTTATAAAATATGTTTAACCTTACTAATGTGATGAAATAGAATTAATAATCTGTAATGTATATTCATATTCTGTGTAAGTTGATTATTTTATGTTGATAGTTTCTAAAAATCATTGCTATACATCCCTTAAACTGGACTTGTTGCATTATAATTCAAACATCTTAACAGTTGAAATCAAGCAGGCATAGAAATTGTAAAACGTGAAATTCGCTCAACGCAAATGGTTAGCCGGTAAATCAATTAAATAAAATCATAAATGAAAAACATATGTCTATTTAACGCATGAATCGTAATATAATCTACATATTAGTAGCTAAAAGCAGATAGAAGATAATCGAATAGTCGTTGTTTGTTTCATTTAGCTAGGATTAGCCACACTGCGGAAATAATACAATAAACCAAATACTGATTTTAAATATGGCCGCTGACAGATGTCTAAATATTATAATTTCTCCTCTTCAATACATTTTTATTCTTGCTTATGTAATCGTAACTTAACCAAGGTCAACTGTATCTGATATCGCTGCGCGATATAAAGCCGTCACATAACTTCGATTTACATTGATGACTTTGATTCTTGTAACCTCAAAATATTGATCCTAATGTGGCGCCATCTAGTAGTACCCAAAAGAAATAATTTCAGAATTTTTATGAAATAAATTTTAAATAACACTTTAAACATCAATTTTACAATGGGTAATTAATATTAATAATTTTAAAATAATTAAAAAAGTGTTGCTGATAATAAAGTTGTTGGGTAGTGGGTAGTGTAAAGAATTACAATTTTATTTACGTTTCTAATTTTTTATAACAATTCAAAAGGAAACACTCATTAGAGTTCAATTACGTTGTAAAGTGTTTGTTTAACGTGATCGCCGCTTTCAGCTGTATTGGAAGGGTCTCGCAATATTTGCATTATAAAATATTCAATATTTGGCATCGGTATTATTATTTGCACCTCCTTTAAGCTTAACATGCAACTAAATGATCTTGTTAAGAAAATATAGAATATTTCCAACTGACACTGGTTAAAAAGGTAATACTCACTAAATTCTTTTTTTCTGTGTATTTCGGTACATATTTGATGTACTTTTTTTAATTTTGGCACTATTACAATTTGCTAATTTACTTACTTAGAGTGATGCACTCTTTGGTGGTGTCTATACCAAATGCGTTAGTAATTCTACACACATTTCAAAACAGACCAATATTTCCTTTATAACACTAATCAGTTTCTTGTTGGCACTTCTCAACCTTTAGATGATAACAAGGAGCATTATTGGTACTAATAATTAGAGCATTTTAAAATTACTATAACATCTTTACTTCTCCAACAGGCGCAATTCTAATTACAGAACAAAAATTGACAATGTTCAAATATTCATAATAAATCCACTTGTATCCTTTTAAAATTTTCGACCTCGAGATTTTTGCCGATGTCCACGTTTTGAAGTCCCCTGATACCAGAAAAGTGGGTTTTTGTCTCTCTCTCTCTTTCTCTCCCCGCTCCCTCCCTAGCCCGCTCTCTCCCTCCCTCCCTCCCTGCCTGCCTGCCTTTTATCGCAGCCTATTTTGGTAACAACAATGGCACCACATAAGGATCAATATTTTGAGGTTATAATAATCAGAAATATCTCGTTATGTGACGGCCTTATATCGCGCTGTGATATTGATACAGTTGGTCTTGCTTACACAAGTAACGGTTCATATTTAAAGATGATATAAATGATTTCTCCTGGTAATAAATAGTGAAACGTGTGATGAATAAGTTCACTGTAGAGCGTACCTTTAGCATTTCTTTGTTTCCCTGTCATATCTTCCCAATTGGCTCCCGTCATATTTCTAGCTACTTCCATCCATGTTCGTGTTTTTAGAGCTTTGTCTTTAAATTTCATGCTTGTTTTATCATAGAGACACCGATGTTTCATGATTTCTGTCTTCAATTTCTCTAGAGACATCCTCCGAAGAAGTATTTGACTTTATTTTATTAAATAAATTGAATATGCTAATGTAAGTCTGACATACAAGTAAAGCTGAAAGCAACTGACACCAACCTGCTAATCGTTTGATCGTTCGTTAGGTTTTATTGATAAAGTTTTTGAAATATGTTGATAAATACGTATTAAACAATTATCTCGTGTTATCTTTTAATGATGTAGCCATTGCTTTTGTCAATGAATTATTAATTATATTAACCCAGAAAATGAATGAATATTTAAATGATAATTTTAATGATATACAATTTTAATCTGTTTGTTTGTTTGTTACTGTATATTTTGACTTTTCATGTAATGATTTTATTACATTGAATAAATATATTATTATTATTATTATTAAATGTACGCGAATACTTGGTATATACACGGTGGCCAGAAAAATGCGGACAAACGCCACGCAGGCCAAATCTTTGTTTAATTCTGAGTTGACAATCTTAATTGAAAAAAGTAGTACAGTGCTTTTTTTTTTTTTTTTTTTTTTTTTTTTTTTGTAAACCATTGGTATTAATCGATTAGTTACATCAATGCATTTGAGATAATTCCATTTCTAAATTTCACCACAATGATTTTACATAGATAAATTTGACGAATTTTGCTAAATTTTAGCCGTACAACTTAATGTTTGATGGTCTCGTATGCCGTAAGGAAGGACCGTATAACTTTTTTGGATTAAGATTATCGCCTCAGAATTGAACAAAGAATCGTTCTACCTGGCGTTTGTCCGCATTTTTCTGGCCACCGTGTATAAATCAATTTATATTATACCCTGTCTCAGAATAAGAAGGAGTGATTCAAATATCCCGCCAAAACATGGATCACATAGCTTAAAATTTAGTAGACAATTTGATATGACATCATGACAATTGAGGTTAGAAGAACTGTATTAATTCTAACAAAGGATTTAGCTGTTTTGTGTTTCATTTACTACTTTCGTTAAAATAGATGGATGTGCCGCTTTTCCTTTTACCAATCGAAGCAGCTATACGAGTGCACGGCAATGGGAAACAGGAGAGTAAAGTTATAAACACAAGTATGTGCATACATCTATAATTTGATGAATACAAATCTCTTAACATTCAAATCTGTTCATTCTAGTTTTGAAAAAAAAATTAGAAGAATCTATGGATAAAGATATAGGCCCAATTTACAAATGAAAACATAGACTTTGTTCTGAGCGTTTTGAGGAGGATTGCCGTTATAAATATATAATTACTGCACATTTCAGTGAATGTGCTATATCAACATGAAAATTGTGAATCAAGTCTATTTATTATTAAATATTTGTATCAGAGAGCAAGAATGAATCAAACCTTTTATCTTTTATCAAAACGTCCTTAAGAACTTGCAGAAAAGGTTTTGTTTATTAGTTTCTATTTTAAATATCAACAAGAACTTACAGATAAATCATTCGCATTACTGTGACAAACCTTGAACAGTTAACTTCAAGTAACTAGTCTTGGAAATTTGAATCTTACATACGACAGTAATAAATAGAAAAATTTACATCGGCTGAAGTTGTTTACACGAACTGCAAAGATAATTACATATACCTACACATTACTAATTATTATTCCCTATTAAAATTTATTTATTATGAAAATATATAAAGTATAACAAATATTTATTTCTACTATATATTGGAAATTAACAATAATTTAGTGTTCACATCATGTTAAAAAGATTAAAAATTTACATGGTCGGCACAATTTTTCCAAATACTTATTGTAACATTTGTAATTGCTTCTGTCAAACGTTCTCATATAAGTGATATTCTGAAAGGGGATTTTTTTCAAGCAACTTCATCTTATGTATCAATTCAGATCCTATATGAAGTATTCTTAATTGCCTATCTTTATCGGTATGGCTATTTAATCCTACAGGTTTTCAACAAAGCTTGTCGTGCACTCATTATACTTGTGTCAATCCAAACTTTTTCCCATATTCTCCACCAGATATTTTCACCTTTTTCTATTAGTACAGGATTCTTTACGTTTGATAAATATTTCTGAAATATAACATGTATATGAACATGTGGTAATATAATTAGTAAGTATTTAATTAACACTTACTTGAAATTAATGAGTCAATTCTAGAATATGTGAGAGTTGTCCACTTCATTTATGGTATGAACTCATCTATAGTTATTTTTGCAATGATATTAATTGTTGAATGTTTGATTTTTCCACTGACGTACAGTATTTTTGACAGATTCATCAAATTCAAAGTTTCAAATGCATGATCACTTATTCCTTAGTCTTAAATCGTCTGATCAACGCATTTCTCATGTTGTACATAAAAGTATGGATTTTATTTAATAACACAATAAAGTATAATAAACCAAAGTAAAAATGTAAGATTCTAGGTTATAGATTGGCTATAAACATAAAATGACGTTTTGTTAAACTTATTTTCCCATGTTAAACTTGCCTACGCAAGAACCAATGAAATACTTTAAAAACATACGCCATTTTGGCGCGATATTTGAATCACTCCTTCTTATTCTGAGACAAGGTATACCTACAAAGTATGTACAACTGCGAGCAATACATTTTGGTCGTCAATGTCATTTTTTGACAAAACGAAAGTTGCTATATTGTGAAATGGTCGTAATTGTAATAACCTATTATTTAATTAAATTTAATCACATATATGACTGTCATTATTTTTTGTGTTAATTTTTTTTTATTTATTCTATTGTCGATACTACTTTAAACATACACAGGAAAATAATAATAATAAAACATGAAGTATATTGCAACAAAATAAATAAACAATAGCGAATTAAAGTTAATACGATAACTAAAACTACATATACAAACTAACAAACTACGAAAATTTAATATTTTGTTACTTCTCCGTTTGCCTCGATAACTGTTGCCAAACGATTAGGCATGCGGAAAGGCATAGTTTTCTAAAATAGTCACAATTCGTTTTTATTCTGAGGCCTTACTCTATGCATCTGTATGTTCTGTACCAATCTTCCCCACATATTCTCTATAGAGTTAAGGTCAAACTCGGCCAATCCAGTACTGTTACATTATTATTATGAAACCATTCTTTTACCCTATGAGCTGTATGTGTTGGAAAATTATCTTGTTGATTAAAATTCCCTTCTGTAAAAATTGGTCTAGTTGAGGGTCATAACGTTTTCTAAAATATTGATATAAACATAACTTATCGAACGCTTATCAATTTGTAATAATATGCCATGACTCGTTGCGCAAAACCATGCCCATACGTTAAATGAGAACCTTCCACTAATATTAACTTTTTGCACATATTTTTCATTGAATCGCTGGTTTGTCGGTCTATATACCCGAATCCGTCCACACGAAGATGACTGAAACACCTTTTCGTCGCTAAAAACGATATTTTCCCAGAAGCTGTGGTCCCGTAAAATGCACTCTAAAGGCTTGCGCGCACTAGACCGGGCCAGCCGGCAACGGACCGCACAGCAACGGAACGGGAATTTATTTTTCCATGGTACATAAACGAAGCAGCGCACACTACACGGCAACGGAAGGAAACGTTGCCGCCGGTCGTCGGCGGAAATCTCCGGCGAGAATACTTTCGCCGGTGGTTCGTTGCGTTGCGTCGTGAGGTGAAGTAGTGCGCGCTGTTTTTTTGACCACAAAAGAGAATGGACGAAGAAAAATTAATAATCCTTGTTAGCGGCTACAAGGAATTGTTTGATTTTTCTGCGTTCTGCTGGTGGAATGGAGCATCTGAACGTTGTATTTTGTTTTGTCAGATCAGGTTTTATAATACTCAAAAGTTCTTGAAATTTTTCGTAACTCACTCGGAAATACTGAAAAAGTTTTTCTTCATGTTCTACTAATTGAGGAAATAAAGTGGCAATTTCACTTTCGACTTTCCTCTTTTTACAGATTTCGTGTACCCATTTTCGTTTTCTTTTTTGTTTAACTACTGTATTTTGTTTTTCCTCTTCCTCACTCAGTAAACTTATAATTATAATCTTTGGATCCATCGTACCTAACAGAGCTGGGCAATTACTTTCGAATAATAATTAATTACAATTACAAAATACTTTTTTTTAAAAGGAATTAATTACAATTACAAAGTACAAGGGATTAAGAAAGGAATTTTTCCTCTAATTACAATTACAAACAAAATGTAATTGGCAATTACTTTTCTAATTACAATTACAATTACATTTGTTTATAAAATCCGAGGAAAAACGTTTTCTTCAGTTATTAGTCTTTTGTTGTATATAATATACAAATCGGAACTTAAAATAGGAAATGGGAAAGAAATCAACTATATTCCAACCCACATGTATAAAAAACAACGTAATTTATTATATAAAAAACAAAACAAGTAAAGCAACTATTCAAGTATAACGTAAAATATGTGATTAAAATAATTAGTAACAAAAAATTACACCATAAAACTAGGAATGAAAATAAGGTAATTAGGGTACATTACTTACCCTGGGGTGACAAATGTGGGGTAGTATAAGGAATCATATGTATTTCCTCAAAATTATTGCTACTAAAATAATTATTAAACCACTACATTTTGTAGTGTATTTGTGTATGCAGTGCTTTTTTTAAAGGCTGGTATTACATAATAATATTTTAACCCCATTTTATACTTTTTCTTCAATTATTTAAAATATCTTACTGTTGAGCTCTAAAATAATATTATTCTTATTGAAAAACCCAAAAAAAATGACTTGAAATTGAAATTTTCCGTAAAAATCAATGGCTAGTTTTTTAATAAAGCGCTGTAAAGGTAACATATACCTTAAATAAACTTATTTTCACCTTCGGAAAGTATTGAAATAAGTACCTTTTATAGTTACATTCAATATAAAGTACTCAAACATTTGGTTATTGTTGGTTGGATGATTTAAAATGATCATTTAACTGTATATTTTGTTGGTTTTCATTACAACTAACTTTTCAAAATTTGTGTCTGAAATGGCATGTCTTTTGGCTGCATGAATCATAGTTGCGAATGAAAATAATCGTTCGACGGGTGCTGAAGATGGTAGTGCAGTATTGCATTTAAAAAACACTTGCTTAATGAGAGGGTAACTTTCTACCATGGGAAAGTTTTGTCTTATATCATCCAGATACTGTAAAATTTCAAGATGAATTTTATTTTTATTTTCATTGTCAGCTGATTGTGTGATTCCTTCAGTTCCTTCATTAAAATCAAATAAGCTACTATTATTAACTTCCTTCTTATAATTATCGGTACCAATATGTGTAACATTCATTAATTCGGACTGTTCGATAGAAAATAATTCTCACTCCGAAATAAGCAGTTGTTTAATATCATGTTTAGATAACACAAAAGTTGACTGGACTAACGGCAACCAACGAAGTTTAAACTCAGGATGTGTAATTGCTCCTAAAAGTGCATAGGTATTCTCTAAAGTTATAAGTTGTTTAAATCTATTATCTAAACCTTTAATGGCACTTTGAAGTATTATATCTCCGCCACTTTTAAACTTCTTTTTACTTAATTTATTTAGCTTATTTTTAAGTGACACTACACTTGGAAGAAGAACGCCATAAAAAGCTTTGTTTTCACCTAAAATATTTACGATATCTGCTAAAAGTGCAGTGACTTCACAATATTCTTGCAGAGTAAGGAACTCGTATTCAGAAAAGCACGGTATTTTAAATTTTAAAAAGATGGAAATTTTTTTTTCACGTCCAGTATTTGTTTGATACTGTCATACATTAAATTCCACCTAGTTATTCCAGGGGAGCTAAGGGTATGTTCTTAATATGAGTTAATTGGAAAAGTAATTTGTAATTGACTTTTAAAAAACTAAAAGTATTTAAATACAAATTATAAATACTTCACGATTTGTCAAACAATTACAATTACAAATTACTTGAAAAGGCAAAGGAATTAATTACTAATTACAATTACTGATTTATAAAGTAATTGCCCAGCTCTGGTACCTAAGCGACAAGCGGCCGGTGACTTGCAAAAATTATTTACCGGCTAGTGCGCGTACCCTAAAAAAAATGCCGGCCGCCGTCGCGCGTTCCTTTCCGGGCTGTTGCCGACTAGTGCGCGCAAGCCTTAATGCAAATCCCACTCTAGCTTCCTTATGGGTAGGCGTCAGCCGGTTTATTCTGGCTGCTGAATAGCTTTTTATTTGAGCCGTTCGCATACGACGCCGAGCTGTGTAAACCGAAGCTGGAAAATTTGTAACGTCCACTGCATATGACACCGGCACAAAAGGGCAATTTTCAATAATTTCTACCTATTGCACGGTAATCATCTCCAGTTGAATTTCTTGGACGTCCGGATCCTTTTTTTCTTCTAAGCATATTATTCTCTCTCCATCGTCCAGCAATAAATTTACGGAACTTTTTACCTAGTCCTAGACGAGATGCTACCGTAGCTTCACAGAGTCCAGTTTCAATTAAAGAAGTAATCCTTACCTTGTTAAAATACGGTATTCAGACCATATTAAAAATAATTCAAAGAACAGACTGACAAACTGCGTATTTCATTTGCAATGAAATGTTAAATTTGAAATACACGTTTCATTGATAACAAACATAATCAGTCAGCGCAAAAATCAACATTGTGACAATTTCTTCAAATTTTACAATGACATTGACGACCAAATTTTATTACTCGCAGTTGCACCTTTTTGAAATGTAATATTTCCATTATCATTTTTTATATTATAAGTATTTTAGAACAAAACAAATTTGAATATACTAACCTCCATAAATACTGTAACGTATATTGTCTGTACAATTTTCCTTACCATTTTTCCGTTAATTTATGTAACTATAACCTTGTCTCAGAATAAGAAGGAGTGATTCAAATATCGCGCCAAAATGGCGTATGTTTTTAAAGTATTTCATTGGTTCTTGCGTAGGCAAGTTTAACATGGGAAAATAAGTTTGACAAAACGTCATTTTATGTTTATAGCCAAGCCATAACCTAGAATCTTACATTTTTACTTTGGTTTATTATACTTTATTGTGTTATTAAATAAAATTCATACTTTTATGTACAACATGAGTATGCGTTGATCAGACGATTTAAGACCTAAGGAACAAGTGATCATGCATTTGAAACTTTGAATTTGATGAATATGTCAAAAATACTGTACGTCAGTAGAAAAATCAAACATTCAACAATTAATATCATTGCAAAAATAACTATAGATGAGTTCATACCATAAATGAAGTGGACAACTCACACATATTATAGAATTGACTCATTAATTTCAAGTAAGTGTTAATTAAATACTAATTATGTTACCACATGTTCATATACATGTTATATTTCAGAAATATTTATCAAACGTAAAGAATCCTGTACTAATAGAAAAAGGTAAAAATATCTGGTGGAGAATATGGGAAAAAGTTTGGATTGCCACAAGTATAATGAGTGCACGACAAGCTTTGTTGAAAACCTGTAGCACTAAATAGCCATACCGATAAAGATAGGCAATTAAGAATACTTCATATAGGATCTGAATTGATACATAAGATGAAGTTGCTTTAAAAAAATCCCCTTTCAGAATATCACTTATAAGAGAACGTTTGACAGAAGCAATTACAAATGTTACAATAAGTATTTGGAAAAATTGTGCCGACCATGTAAATTTTTAATCTTTTTAACATGATGTGAACACTAAATTATTGTTAATTTCCAATATATAGTAGAAATAAATATTTGTTATACTTTATATATTTTCATAATAAATAAATTTTAATAGGGAATAATAATTAGTAATGCGTAGGTATATGTAATTATCTTTGCAGTTCGTGTAAACAACTTCAGCCGATGTAAATTTTTCTATTTATTACTGTTGTATGTAAGATTCAAATTTCCAAGACTATACTCCATTCAGTCTAAGAATGGAGTAGATGGCGCTACAATATGAGCACAGTTTACACACGATGAACTTTGTATTTTGAAAACAAGTAAAACATATGTTTACTGTCAGATGGATAGCAGGGATATACATATCTGATATCATTATATTTTGACATTTACGTAAATTTTTGTACAAGTTGGTAACTCATTCCTCAAGAAAAAGGAATGCACATGTCGTCTAATTGTACTTTTTTGTGCTTCATCCAATTTATTGTAAGTATGACGATAATTTCTTTTTCTTGGAGGAGAAATTGGAACTCCATATAATTCCATTTCTTTAATAATGCAGTACATTGTATTCCTATTAATACCCACTTCCTCTGCTGTTTGATTGACTGCAGCTGTTTTAGACATATTGTCTTTATGCTTAATGTACACATTATAAGCCATTTGCCTTTGTCCAGATCTTATGTGTTTCCCTTTACGATTTTTTGAAGGACCTGGTAAAACTGCTTCCGCCATACTATAGAATATTAGCGATTACGAAAAAAAAGTTAACGAAATTGATAAAATACCGTAACAAATGAATATTTCACTTGCGAGTTCTAAGAAGAACTATTTTTTAAGAATATTAACAACAAATAACTATGTAAAATACGGAAATCGACAAAATCTTTGAACAAAACTGTCAGTAAACAATTTTTTGACAGAACGAGCTAAATGCGATTATTTTGCCGGTGTAAATGCACACTCGATTTCAACCAATCACAAACGTTTATTTTAAGCCCTATCTTTCCCAATGCTTTATTCTTAGACTGAATGGAGTATAGTTGCTTGAAGTTACCTCTTCAAGGTTTGTCGCAGTAATACGAATGATTTATCTGTAAGTTCTTTATTGATATTTAAAATAGAAACTAATAAACAAAACCTTTTCTGCAAGTTCTTAAGGACATTTTGATAAAAGATAAAAGGTTTGATTCATTCTTGCTCTCTGATACAAATATTTAATAATAAGTAGACTTGATTCACAATTTTCATGTTGATATAACACATTTACTGAAATGTGCAGTAATTATAGGTATATTTATAACGGCAATCCCCCTCAAAACGCTCAGAACAAAGTCTATGCTTTCATTTGTAAATTGGGCCTATATCTTTATCCATAGATTCTTCTAATTTTTTTTTCAAAACTAGAATGAACAGATTTGAATGTTCAGAGATTTGTATTCATCAAATTATAGATGTATGCACATACTTGTGTTTATAACTTTACTCTCCTGTTTCCAATTGCCGTGCACTCGTATAGCTGCTTCGATTGGTAGAATGAAAAGCGGCACATCCATCTATTTTAACGAAAGTAGTAAATGAAACATAAAACAGCTAAATCCTTAGTTAGAATTAATACAGTTCTTCTAACCTCAATTGTCATAATGTCATATCAAATTGTCTACTAAATTTTAAGCTATGTGTTCCATGTTTTGGCGGGATATTTGAATCACTCCTTCTTATTCTGAGACAGGGTATATAACACACAAACGTCGCTAAACCCAACTTATATAACTTAAATGCAAAAGAGAAGAATAAAAACATCTACAAATTAAAAGCGTTTGTCTATTTAGCCTATGACATGATATAAAAGACACTTAAAAGATCGTAACTTGTTTTATCTGCTCCCACTATGGTAAGTAGACTATTGTTAAATTGTTTTGAAGCAAGTAAGTTAATTTTCCCGCGAAAGTTCTAATTGCTATTGACAACAGGTGGTAAGTGATCTACTTGAAATAAGTGATTTCGAGTCATGCAAATAATAATATATGTTCAACGTTTAATCATTGTTTATTAAAATTTACAGTTATTGTAAAATTATTACAATTGGTATCATTATTTACAAAATATGAATAACTTCCCTCATGTCTATTGACTACCATATTTTTCACAAAATGATCTGACTGACAAACACTGCCCAGACGAGAAATAATTGTAAATGTACAGTTCTGTGCAATAAACTGGCGTACACTTAATAAACGGTTATGTAAATATGACTTTTGTTTTCAATGTGTCATACTTAACTGACACATAGAGATAGTCAACATGCCGGCATATTTAGATTTGATAAGTAAAGCTCGTATTATAGCGAAACTCGAAGATGACTGGTCAATTAGAGCAGTAGCGCAGCAATTTGGCATAAATAAATCTACTGTGCTAAAAATTAAAAAACCCTGGGTGGAGGAAAGAACATTATAGGTATAGAAGAAGAGGTGGTTCTGCTCGTCCCCGAATATACACGCGCGAAGAAGATGGCGCTGCTTTTACAATATTTAAGTGAAAACCCTTTTGGTACCGTTAGAAATGCTAAAATTGCAGTAAATTTTCCAGGTTCACGATCCACAGCTTGTCGAAGAATCCATGAACCGGACTTGAAAAGTTCTATGACGGCTAGAAAATTACAATTAACAGAGGAACACTAACAAGCTCGATTACTATTTTGTTTGAATTACGTTTATAGAGAATTGCCTTTTTAGCAAAATGTCATAATCTCTGATGAAAAAGTGTTTCAGTCTACGCACAATGGTCGTACACGTGTTTATAGACCGCCGAATGCACGATTTAATGAACAATATGCCGGGATATCAACAATTAAATTGGTCAATGGTGGTCATGGATTTTAAAATTATTGTCGTAGCGTGCATCGTACATTTAGGTACGTCATAATTTTTTGAATGTCAAAATCTGTGAAGTTATTGTGTTGAAGTTTTCTAATCCTGCACGGTTTTTGAATCATGGTTCTCACCACAGAGCACAAAATTTACATGATTGAAGCCTATTTTCGAACGGGTGTGCTAGTTAATGGGACTTGGGAATACAGTCAACGTTTGTGTTTGGACAATTTTCGAGAGCACTTCCCAGCCGTAGCAGTATTACCGGACAATTTTTATGCATGCCTTACAAATTGTGTTGAAGTGTTTCGCGAAACTGGTTCTGTGACGCATAAAAAAGGTGCTGGTAGACCAAGAGTTCGTACAGAAGAAGTTATTAATGACGTTCGTCAACGTATGGAAGGAGAGCCTACAAAACCTTTAAAACGTCTCTCTCAAGAAATTCGGCTTTCTTATGGAACATGCCAAACGATTGTAAAGAAGGACCTGAACATGCATCCATATAAGATGCAATCATATCAAGCTCTTCTGCCTGCAGACCACACCAGACGCCTTGCGTACTGCCATTGGTTCGTTAATAATTTAATCAATGACGATCTGCTGAACTTAACTTTTTTTCTGACGAAGCTTGGTTCCACCTTTCGGGATACATCAATTCTCAGAATATGCGAATGTGGAGCACTGATAACCCGCATATTTTTATTGAAACGCCACCACATGCTCAGAAAATTGGTGTTTGGATGGCAGTTTCTCGCAGAAGAATAATTGGGCCAATTTTTTTCAATTTCACCGTCAACGCAGAAAGGTACAGAAATTTTTTTTTGACTGAATTTGTGCAACAGTTAGACGATGATGAACTTCAATACGGTTATTTTCAGCAAGACGGTGCACCAGCACATACTACACGAGAAAATCTTGCTTTTCTCCGCGAGTTTTTTGATGACCGGCTGATAAGTTTGCATACGGAAGTTGAGTTTCCTCCGAGATCACCTTGTTTGACAATTATGGACTATTTTATTTTTCCTTATTTAAAAAATAAGATTTTCGCAAATCCGATACATACATACATAATTTGCAAGAACTGCAACAAAGAATTGTTCAGCAATGTGCAACCATAATGCCAGAAATGTTGCAAAACTCTTTTCACAGCATGAGGAGGCGCGTAAACTTGTACATTGAACAAACCGGGGGCATTTCCAACAATTATTGTAATTTAGTTTTTCTGGTTAATAAAAACGTTATTTATTTCATAACTTGTAGTTCATTATTATTTTACAGCTGAACTAAGTAGGTAACACATTTATAGGTTATTGATAATGTCAATGTAGCTTGACAATGATTGAATTATTTCAAAAGGATGATTTAAACTAAGATAAGCGTTTTACATTTCATGACCAACATTGACCAATTTAATTTTTGATATCATAGTAAAACTTTGCCGTGGCCTGCTAACAGCCCAGATCTGAACCGTATTGAGAATATATTTATGGGGTTTATTAACTAAGAAAATGTATACCCAAAATATTCGTTTTCTAATTATGAATCGTCTTTGGGATACCATAGGAAATGCGTGGGAAGAATTAGCGGCAAATGAAAATTACGCGCGGCAAATAATTAATTAAATGCCCCATCGTTTAAATAGTCATTGAAGGAAATGGCAGTATGACTAAATATTAATGTTTTCTTGTTTTGTTTTTATATTCATTTGTATTTGTATTTTATTTTTCAGGTTGAATATTAAAGGATTATACAATATAATAAATTCTATTTAATGATAAGATAATATCTTTACAAACGATAATTTTAAATAAAATAATCATCAAAATAAAAGATACTCAGAACCAATCATTTGGACAACCAATGTCAATAATGAAGGCATTATTTATAACCTTTTAAATACAGGAAAAAATAAACCAGTTTCACACTGGCAAAATAATGTCAAAAATAGCAATAAGACGTGTACACCACTTTATTGCACTGAACTGTACATGATATACCGTTTTTAGAATCTGGAATAGTAACAATAAATAATATTGTTATTTTTATGCATGACATTCTCCATTCTAAGTTTACATAACTCATCAGACCGATATGCGCCTGTAATGCATAAGATCGTCACTACCTTCATAAGCAAATATGTGTCATCAGATAATTGCAGGAAAAAAATATTGATTTGTTCTCTTGTGAAAATGCTTGATTTTTTAGGTTTGTAGCCGTCATTCTTCCGTTTTAGAAAAGCCCTTAATTTAGGATATTCCGATTGATCCGTGTTCTCCTCTATGAAAAGACATGACTTAATCATTGAGTACTCACACCCCAAATCGCCAGTGACTTTAATGATACTGATCTCTTCATGAAGTATGACAACAGTGACATTTCAGGAGCATCAGAATTTTTGCTCTGACACCATTCCTTGAATGCTTTGTACGCGCTTTCATAGCGTGTTTTCGATTTTTCGAGTAATAAACTTTTGCAAGCAGCCTTTGCTGCGTGTTCTATTTGAAAATCGCTCAAAACTAATTCAGAGCCAGCAAATCTATACCTTTTTTTGTTGTTGTAAACAACGTTTTAGTAACAACAACAATGAAAATATCAAAGCAGACAATTGAATCGATCGATGTTGGGTTGAACATATTATTCAGATAACATTTATATTGATAGTTGAGAATTGTCGCATGTCAAAACTGCTTCGTTCGTTTATGCTCACAACTCGCCGATTTATGATTACACTGATTTGCATCATTAAATTTCTACGATGCAAATGGTCACAATTGATTTCAATAGCATCGGTCGTATTGAACGAGCTGACGTGAGAATGACAGCAAATTATTGGGATCGAAGCAATAGTTGAACGCACCTTATATCCATTAACGTCAAAAAAAAAATAAGTAGCACTGTCAAAATAAATGATCAAAAAATATAAATTCTGATTTTTTATTTCGTGAACCATAGCTGTGGGAGCAGATAAAACGTTATACCACAACACATGAGGTAAGCATCTTGACCAATCTCGGTATCATTTGCCAGTCCTCGCTCGGGCGTGGTAATTGTATCACACCTGCTTGAATTCAAATTATCAAATTTGACATTCAAATTCCGTAAGCGCAGTTTAAAGGTTTTTTTAGCAGTGATTTTGATAATTATCGACATAAACTAATCAACTTTAACAGAATATGAATGGTAATTACAGTGCTACTTCATCATGTTGAAAATGTTATATTAGAATATAAGCATGATCACATGATTATAAAATGATATTTATTTTGTAAATTTAATAATTAGGTACGACACTGGAGGTAAAAGAAACCAAGGAAAACGTTTTCAAGTTGCTTATATAATAACATGAAAATTACTGAAGTAGCTACGATTCCAAATTTATTCCAAATAACAGAGTTTTACTTTCTTATATAGGAAAGTATTGTGATGATGAAAATTTTCAACCTCGAGATTTTTGCAAATGTCCACGTTTTGAAGTCCCGTGATACCGAAAAAGTGGTTTTTAAAAAATCTCTATCTCTCTGCTTGTGTGTGTTTTTTATTATGAAAGTTTTTAGAAAGTGATACCGGAAGTAGGACTTTTACTCTTATCAAACTTAATTTTCAATAACTTTTGTATAAAAAAAATTTCAAAATTCGGACCGGAAGTATCACTTTTACTCTTATCGAATAGCGATTTTTTGCCAATATGTCGTAAATTGTGCTTTCTATAAATATTTGTCAAGAGTACAAAAGTATTAAGAGTTGAATTTGAAATATTTTTTGTATAAATAAGATTTCAAAATTCGGGCCGGAAGTAACACTTTTACTCTTAACTAGTAGCACTTTCTTTCGAATATCTCGCAAAGTATGCATTCTATAGAGATTTATTAAGAGGATAGAAGTACTTATAATGGGATTTTAAATAATTTTTATATAAAAAAATTTTTAAACTATAATTTGAAACGCTCATACGTATAAGAAAGTCGTGTTGTGGCCACACCTCATTTTTTTATTTTGCGTTACACAAACACTACTATTTTCTATTTATTTTATAGTTTGTATTAAATAATAAAGTGGAAGGGATGAGTACCAGTTAAAAAATAACTAAATTTATGAATAACTGAAACTGTAATGTATAAAGATATTGTAACGAAACAAGCTCACAAAAGAAGCAGACATCCGGGCGACAACAAAAGACGTACCGGTAAATAAGTCGTAAATCAACTGCACTCATATACTACGTCAGCGACTCTGGAATATGCTAGAAGAGAGCCAGAATTTACTAGACCTTTTGTCTACACATATAAATGCCGCCGGTGGGATAAGGAATTCATTCATTCAATAGTAGTCGCACACGGTATTTACTGAACAGTTAAAATAAACATAAATAAGTGAGCGTTGCAGTTTTTATTACAGTGCAATAAATATATAAATATTACAGATATAAATAGTAGTGATAGAAATAAATACGTGTGTTAATTTAAATTGTAGTAGTTTTAAGTGCGATACATTTATTTTACATTTCTATATTGTGATTAGTTTTAAGTGTGTAAATATACAGACAGTTTTTAAACATTTTCACGAGTTGTTTATTTCGAACCCGAAAACGCTACAATATGATTTAAATTATATATTTAGAATATTAGCATAATGTAAATTTTATTGAGGTTATGTTAGCTATTAATGTTGACAATTCTCGAATAAAGTAAAGAATGCTAATAAGTTGACACGTCTTTCTCACTAATTCAGTAGTTATACAAGATGACTATAGAAAGTACCGATTTTTATTGTACAGGGATTAAATAATACTACCAACCACCATCTATTCATTCATTTTATTGTTGTTTTAGATATTAGTAGAATAAAATTATTATTATATAAAATTTATTGTTCACAACTAATTCGAGTAATTGAATATGGAATGAATTTCATTAAATATTTATTTTATATATTTTTTCTCGACCTTGTTTGTCATTACATGTATTATTTTTAAAATAATATTCTACTTGTTAATTTCTATGAATATTGTAACTTATGTTATACAAATTTAAATAGCCACTTCGTTTTTATTAAAAAGAAATGTCCTGAAATGAAAAATTAATTTAAGCAGTCTTTATGATCTTTCTTTTTCATTGCTATTCTACCGCGAGATCAAAAATTATATCGATAAAGGTTTGTCACGGAATGTAAAACGTCTGTCTTCGTTATATCATTAAGTGTCATACAGTCATTAATATTTGTCACTTAATGATATAACTTAAGACAGACGTTTTACATTCCATGGCAAGCCTTTATCAATATAATTTTGATCTCGCTGTACTACTATTTTACGAAATAATTATATATTGAATTATGCTATGTATGTAGATTTTTCTGAATCTGCCACCTCATTTGTCACATCATTATCATATGAATCAAGATATTGTTTAATTTCACTATAACATGAAAAAAGCACATTTTTCTTGTCTTTTTCTCTCAGTAATTTGAATGTTGGTTGTAATGTCATTAGCAGTATTCGATCTGGATCCTCAGATGTTGGAAGTGTACATTCTTTCTCGATATTATCTTCACTGTATTTCTTAGTTTGTATTTTCGTGTCTGGCGCCTCTGGTACTTTAGCAACGGTTGTATTGGATTGAACTCGTTCTCGAATCATGAAATTACATTGCTTTTTACTAGGGCCTGCTGTTATTGAGCTCGCTGGGTTGGGTTTTATAGGATGTCTAACTGTTAACATACTACTAGGACCAGGTTGTATTGGTTCTTCCGTCGTGCTAAAATAAAATAGTGATTATTGCTCTTACGAACATTGAGGGAAAAGAAGATACCGGTAGGATTACCAAATCCGGTTCCAGAAATCAAAACCGTTTCGTTCTGTTTTACTGAAATCCGGGTTGTCGGATTTAGTTATCCTTTGGTCGAACGAAATCACCTATAGGTTACGTGCCTTGCGAAGAAGTGAATTTCTCTATACGTTTGTAACAAATAATTATTTAAATAATCAGGTTTTATAAAAATATAGTATTTTACATTTAAACAATTATAATACGCTTTGGAGAATGTTTTGCTCATAGTATTGATCAGCTCGTAACTGTAAGTTCATATTTTGCATACAGAGTAACAACTTGAACTGCGAATATAACCGTTTATGTGATTGATCACCGAGAGTAGGAGAAGTAGGTGGGGTTGCTGGTTGCTTATTAATCGTAAAGTAACTCTCATAACCACTGATATTCCTGACATATAAAGAGTTAATAATACTAAAATGGATACATTTAATTTTAACTCCCACTACCTTCTCCCATCAATAGACTTTCGTAGTTTAAACTGTTTACCTGTATACGAACCCTATAGTCACTATTATTAACTGTACAAATTTCAGCTGCAACTTTTTGCTACTTTCTGAGAAAATGAGATCTGAAGAAGTTCTTAATTTACATCTTTCGCATGCTTATATAAAATTTTTGCACTATGTGACACTTTTCATGCGAGTTAGTGGACCCTTAGCTCTATATGATTGTATTCGTTCGCCTTAAGAAAACGAAGTCTTGATTTATACTAACTTTATTGGTTTGTACTGCAGGAAATTAAAAGATCGCCACCTCCTTTCCCAATATTTAACTGCAAAAAGAAATTAATTTTAGAACACTAAGAAGCTATTGGTATTTAAAAACGTACACACTTTTAAATAACAAGTATGTAAATGGATAACAAACAAAACTGACAATATACATATTGGAAAATAACAGACGCCCATTACTTACGCATTGCGATTTAGAATGTTTTATGTTATTAACAGGGCGCGGGCATGACCGAGTTAAACTACGACGAAGTTACAACGGGGCAAAGAAATAATGTAAATAACACACATTTACTGAATAGCATTATTCACGCATTATTCATATGGTGAACTGCAACATCTGTTTACGCTCGAGAAGAGCCCGAGAATGCGAGCAAAAATGGCCATAAAATAAGGAATTATTGAGTAAAATTCTTTCTACATCGGCGTAGATAGCCTGAGGGGGTTTTAAAATTTACTATATTTACCTTATATTTCACAAGAGAAATAATGTAAATATGTATATACTTACTGTTATTTACGCGTACGTTTTTAGTTATCATTTATTTAGATCTAGAACGTTGTTTATATTACTTTTTCTTATATGAAAATGAATTGTCAGTGATTCCGAAATTTATTACAAAGTCTGTAAAATATCGTTACAGAATGCCAAAATATCGCACGTTCGTCACTTAGCTTTGCTAAAACATACACAGAAATAGTTTTTATGCACAGAATTTCGATAGTTTACAAAATTTCTTTAAATGTTTAAATGACGATGCTAGAAGTAGTTCTGAGTGCAAGGAACTAACACAAATCCCAAATTTAAATGAGGTGTGGCCACCACACGACTTTCTTATACGTATGACCGTTTCAAACTATAGAATTTTAAGAATTTTTTTACACAAAAATTATTCAAAATCCTATTCTAAGTACATACTTCTATTCTCTTAATAAATCGCTATAGAATACATACTTTGAGAAAAAAAGTGCTACTCCCTAAGAGTAAAAGTGTTACTGCCGGTCCGAATTTTGAAATTTCATACATACAAAAAATATTGCAAATCTAGAACTAAATACTTTTGTACTATTGATAAATATATATAGAATGCATAACTTACGACATATTTGCAAAAAATCACTATTCGTTAAGAGTAAAAGTAGTACTTCCAGTCTGAATTTTGAAATTTTTTTTATACAAAAGGTATTGAAAAATATATTTTAAATACTTTTATACCCGTAACGTACCTGTCTAAAAAGCATGATTTGCGAAAAATTCGCAATTTCGATAGGAGTAAAAGACATACTTCCGGTAGGAATTTCGAAAAACTTTTTAAATAAAATTGTTCTCAATTTTAATTTTAAGTACATATGAATTCTTTATAAATTTGTTTAAACTTAGTAGTTGACGAAATATTTGCAAAATTCGAATTTTTCACTGAAGTAAACTGCTACTTCCCGTCTACCGATTTTACTGAAAAACTAATCAGATCTCAAGATGGAGATTATACACGTAAATACAAAATTTGGAATTGATATCTACAGCGGTTTGACCGCTATCGTGGTCACACACAGACATTTTTTAAAAACCACTTTTTCGGTATCAGGGGACTTCAAAACGTGGACATCTGCAAAAATCTCGAGGTCGAAAATTTTCATCATCACAATACTTCCTTATACTACGTATAAGAAAGTAAAAATCAGTTGTTATTCCTTCAGGAACACTTTAGAAATTTGCCTAAACTAATCACATATTTTGAAAATCGAATCTCAAATTAAAGAATGGATTCACCACATTAGATGTGGCTATTAATAAATCCAAGTGACTTCGGATATGGCCTTCGGCAAAAGTTAGACGCAGTTTTTAATAGAAATCCAGATTTAATAACATTGCGGCAATTGTGTATGCTAAATACGCTGAAATAAAAGAATATTACTAGTACGCACATATAACCAGTTGCGATGTAGAAAGGACGTTTTCTATCTACAAGGATGTACTTAATTCATAGAGAACAAGTCTTACAGAAGAGAAAATGAACAAATAATAAGGTATTTTGTATTTTATAGATCGCCAGCCACTTGTTATCCAATTATATAAATAAAATTAAAACCTCTTTAAAAATACAACATTTCAATAGTGCGCCCATGGGCGACGAGTCATGACTCGCTCGTGTTCGCGCCCTAGTTATTAAATTGGCAACCTGGAAATGCCTTTCTTTATTTGTTCTACCGTCAGTGTTATGCCTGAGTATTTAATTTGCAAAATAAACACTACTTCATAATCATATAGCCATGCTTAGGTGCAACTACAGTAGATCTCGGTTATAACGAACCACAAAGGACCATAAAAATGTATTCGTTATATACAAAATTCGCTATCAGCGATAATGAGAGAATAAGTTCAAGAGTGTATTATGAGCCCTTTATTATCTAATATGCATGTATAAAATTACAAATGTAAAGACTAAACTAAACTGAAACAAAACAAAAAAATACAATAGATATATTGTAACGAAGCCAGTCTAAAAAAAAAGAAAGGCAAATATTCGGCGCGACTGGTAAACAAGTCGTAAAGCAATAAATCATCCATTTATATGTACTGCGAAGAGACAGAATGTCTGTCGTATGTTCTACAAACATCGAGAGAAAGATGGAGTTTTCGCGAATGTTTCCAGATGGTTCATATACAGATATTCATTCCGGAATAAGAAGGAATTCATCGCGCGGAACGGACCAAAGAGGCAGATAAATAAATAAACATAAATAAATAGTTCCTTGAGTGGTAGTCGAAGAATAAACATAAATAGTGAGCGGTGCAGTTTTTATAGTGCAATAAAGACATAAATATTACCGTGTCATTTAAATAGTAGTAGTAAATAAATACGTGTGTTAATTTAAATCGTAGTAGTTTTAAGTGCATTACATTTATTTCACATTTTTATATTTTGATTAGTTTTATATTTTTATATTGTAATTAATTTTACGTGTGTGAATATATAGACTGTTGTAAATAAATAAATTGCACGAGTTCTTTATTGCGAACCCGAAAACGCAACAATATAATTTTATTTGAAAGAATTTGTAATTTGCGACTAAGCTTGTGCACTATTAATGTATAAATTCTCCACATATGTTTCAACTTCATTCAAATTATCAGTAATTGCGTTCGGCACACCATGAGGCTGTAAAATATTAGAATATTAGAAGCCGTCAGGAGTATGTTGCGTGCTTTTGGCACTTCACAAGTAATAATTAATTTAATATCAAAATAATAAATAATATCTATTTGCTTAAATTAACATTTAGTAGAGTACACGCGAATTTCAAATTAATCGTAATATTTTTTTCTTTTGGCTCACGCTGTATGCAGTTATTATTTCGGTTACGAAAAATTATATTTTAATCTTAAAAATAAATGTATTGCAATGTCCACAGCCAAGCTTATTTTTCCTTTTTGAATAAATGGCTCTTTATAATGTATTTGCAACTCCGTATTAAAAATTCTTCTAAAAGCATTTTATCCAAGGTAAAAAGAATATTTACCTTGAAGACAAAAATTTGGCGTCACAAATCCGAGTATTTTATCAATAGCCCTTTGTATGGGGAATGGCGTGAGAATTGAAATGGGCCCGACTTTGAGACGCCTTCCATGCACGCGTTACCAAATATTCCAGAACGTATGACGTATCATCTTCCGTGCCGGGGATGAATCTTTAAGAAGGGCAAGCGCTACCAGATTACATTGATTATCCATCTAAAAGTACCCTAAGAGAGTCAAACTTACCCAGTGGCCGAGGGTTAGTCTTCGCGGTTCGAATGTTTAAATAAAATCTAAAGTATTCCGCGGGAAGCAAGAATTGTGTTTAGCTAGAGCACATAATTAAAATTCCATTAGTGAATTCGTCACAAGACGATCTAAGTGCTCTTGCTGTGTAACCTCGGTTGGGGAAATCTGCTGATCTTTGGGACAAGCAGTACCAATCCGAGCCACCCATGTTGGGGATATAATTCACATTTTGATCTTTACCCGACGGGAGAAGTACTCCATAGAAAACCAAGACCTCTTCGACAAGGACCGCTGACAGCCCTGGCCAGGCCGCTATTGAAGTTACAAATCAGTTGTCTCAAAGGTATTTACGCTTTGTTTTTCTACTGAAACACGACCAAGACCTGTTTGGTTATTTGTCACTTTATTATTTGAACATGTTACTCATTGTAATCCGACGGAGAAAGTAGGATCAGATTTAGAAGTTTATTTGTTCTTCTTTTTAAAGTAATTAGTCATTGATTACCGAATATTTGGAGTATGTGTTATGTAATAGTATCAGTCATAATATTTGTCATATAATATTCACCACTTAGTAATTGTACATTAGGTTACGGTAATAAAATTAGACATATATTTGTGTGCTAGAAAAGGCTGGCGTATTGAGTTATAAATTTAGCAATGTAATATTATTTATCAATGAGTTGATTATTTTAAACTCACTATGCACGTTAAATCGTCACTTGACTAGCTTTAACACTGCTGTAATACGTACACTGTGATAGCAATTCTGAAGTTACTACTGGATTATGCGTCAAACATCTGGTGGTAGTCACCGACCGTTAATGGTCTATATTTAAAATTACTTCGAGATGTCGACTGTCACTTGGCGGATAACAAAAATTAATAATTCAATTTTTAAGCGATCTTGCCCTTTTATTCGTACTGTTGGAGAGGGGTGAAACACGCCTATCTCCGGATTCTAGAAGGTTCTCGACTTCCTCAAGAAGGAATTTTTGCACACGACGCATACGATGTAATAGATTTAATAGCTTGGTTCCCAGGGTATTGTTGAATAATGGGCTATTGATAACCCGAGTACACGTCCGGCGCCGAAATTTAGTTGTCGTCATGTCATACAAAAGGGTATTTAAGAAAACTTGTTGTACGTGACTCTAATATTTGCTTTATAAGAAGAATTTTACTTTAGATTATAAATGTTGTTATTCAGATGTTATTTTTAAGAAATGTTAGATGTAGAAGTTATTTTAACAGAAATTGATACGTAGTGAAAAAAATATAAAGAACTGTTTATTCAAGAAGGTTAAACAAGCTTAGCTGTAGAATTGTAATACATATTTAAGTTTTGAATATATTTTGCGTATTGAAAATAATAAATAGTATACAGTATGAGCCAAAAGAATGATATTATAATTAATTTGGAATTCTTAAGTAATTAAATAATTGCTCATTTAAGTAAACAGATATTATTTAATATTTTGAAATGAAATTAGTCAGAAGTGCCAAAAGCACGCAACAAATCCCCCCTTAAGTGCCTTAGGAAAGTTACTTCAGTAACTTTCCGATTAAGTAAAAGAAAGCACCAGGGTATTATGAACCTTTTCGGCCTAAATTATTGACTTTTATTGTAGTGCTTGGCCTACATTTTAATATAATCTTGTATCCGAATTGAACTAACGCCTTTTGGATCTTTTGATTTCTCCATGTAACTGCGGTACCTTTTGGCCTGGGCTTTATGTCAAAATTATTTTTAACGCCTTTTGGTTGTGTTTATTGATTTTCGTCATAACCTTGTCTAAACCTGATAGATTCTATTCAGGTCTGCCCGTGTCTTTAGTTGTGGGAAAAAGTTTTTTTTTTGGGTTCTTTCAAAATTTATTGAACTTTGTTTTAGTTTCGTCAAACTTCAACTGTGGAATATCGTCCACTTTCTCTGTTTTAATTTATTAGGACCTTCAGCCTGTCTTTATGCTTGGAGGACTTCGCTTGTTTCATAATGCACTGGTGCTTCTTTTTGCTTAATCGGAAATTTACTGAAGTAAATTTCCTGGGGCACTAGAGGGGGGATTTGTTGCGTGCTTTTGGCACTTCACAAGTAATAATTAATTTAATATCAAAATAATAAATAATATCTATTTGCTTAAATTAACATTTAGTAGAGTACACGCGAATTTCAAATTAATCGTAATATTTTTTTCTTTTGGCTCACGCTGTATGCAGTTATTATTTCGGTTACGAAAAATTATATTTTAATCTTAAAAATAAATGTATTGCAATGTCCACAGCCAAGCTTATTTTTCCTTTTTGAATAAATGGCTCTTTATAATGTATTTGCAACTCCGTATTAAAAATTCTTCTAAAAGCATTTTATCCAAGGTAAAAAGAATATTTACCTTGAAGACAAAAATTTGGCGTCACAAATCCGAGTATTTTATCAATAGCCCTTTGTATGGGGAATGGCGTGAGAATTGAAATGGGCCCGACTTTGAGACGCCTTCCATGCACGCGTTACCAAATATTCCAGAACGTATGACGTATCATCTTCCGTGCCGGGGATGAATCTTTAAGAAGGGCAAGCGCTACCAGATTACATTGATTATCCATCTAAAAGTACCCTAAGAGAGTCAAACTTACCCAGTGGCCGAGGGTTAGTCTTCGCGGTTCGAATGTTTAAATAAAATCTAAAGTATTCCGCGGGAAGCAAGAATTGTGTTTAGCTAGAGCACATAATTAAAATTCCATTAGTGAATTCGTCACAAGACGATCTAAGTGCTCTTGCTGTGTAACCTCGGTTGGGGAAATCTGCTGATCTTTGGGACAAGCAGTACCAATCCGAGCCACCCATGTTGGGGATATAATTCACATTTTGATCTTTACCCGACGGGAGAAGTACTCCATAGAAAACCAAGACCTCTTCGACAAGGACCGCTGACAGCCCTGGCCAGGCCGCTATTGAAGTTACAAATCAGTTGTCTCAAAGGTATTTACGCTTTGTTTTTCTACTGAAACACGACCAAGACCTGTTTGGTTATTTGTCACTTTATTATTTGAACATGTTACTCATTGTAATCCGACGGAGAAAGTAGGATCAGATTTAGAAGTTTATTTGTTCTTCTTTTTAAAGTAATTAGTCATTGATTACCGAATATTTGGAGTATGTGTTATGTAATAGTATCAGTCATAATATTTGTCATATAATATTCACCACTTAGTAATTGTACATTAGGTTACGGTAATAAAATTAGACATATATTTGTGTGCTAGAAAAGGCTGGCGTATTGAGTTATAAATTTAGCAATGTAATATTATTTATCAATGAGTTGATTATTTTAAACTCACTATGCACGTTAAATCGTCACTTGACTAGCTTTAACACTGCTGTAATACGTACACTGTGATAGCAATTCTGAAGTTACTACTGGATTATGCGTCAAACATCTGGTGGTAGTCACCGACCGTTAATGGTCTATATTTAAAATTACTTCGAGATGTCGACTGTCACTTGGCGGATAACAAAAATTAATAATTCAATTTTTAAGCGATCTTGCCCTTTTATTCGTACTGTTGGAGAGGGGTGAAACACGCCTATCTCCGGATTCTAGAAGGTTCTCGACTTCCTCAAGAAGGAATTTTTGCACACGACGCATACGATGTAATAGATTTAATAGCTTGGTTCCCAGGGTATTGTTGAATAATGGGCTATTGATAACCCGAGTACACGTCCGGCGCCGAAATTTAGTTGTCGTCATGTCATACAAAAGGGTATTTAAGAAAACTTGTTGTACGTGACTCTAATATTTGCTTTATAAGAAGAATTTTACTTTAGATTATAAATGTTGTTATTCAGATGTTATTTTTAAGAAATGTTAGATGTAGAAGTTATTTTAACAGAAATTGATACGTAGTTGAAAAAAATATAAAGAACTGTTTATTCAAGAAGGTTAAACAAGCTTAGCTGTAGAATTGTAATACATATTTAAGTTTTGAATATATTTTGCGTATTGAAAATAATAAATAGTATACAGTATGAGCCAAAAGAATAATATTATAATTAATTTGGAATTCTTAAGTAATTAAATAATTGCTCATTTAAGTAATCAGATATTATTTAATATTTTGAAATTAGATTAGTCAGAAGTGCCAAAAGCACGCAACAAGTATGAACTCCTGACGGCTTCTTGGATAGATAAAGGTTGTAATTCTGATGGTTTTGGCTCATACTAATTGGCTTCGTTTTGGTCACTTATAGATTTGTCTTCATTTATCACAGATGCAATGATATTCGCGTCGACCAAATATTCTATTGTAACTAGGAAATTGTCTATATTAACATATTCAGCATTCATGTTAGTTTTCAAAAAAATGTGAATTTTCCAAATGCTGAAATCATGTTTTCTTTGTTTGTGTTTCTCTAACCATACATTTAATGGAAAGTCATCATCACATCTATAATCTGTTAAGGCGTCATTATCAAAACAAACCCACCTTTTTGGAAACAATTGATTATTTTTCTTTCTGTAACTTTAAACCAAATTTTTCTGTGTAATGATGGCAGTAAACTTAAAAACTTATGCCCTCATCAATGCTATGCACAATTTTTAGCAAAAGCATTTGGTGATAGATTTGGAATAGTGAATTTTAAACTAGTCCATAGATTATCGCTTGGAGCTGGTAATTGGTGGTAAGAATAAGTTTGATGGACTTTAGTTCCTCAACATTAGAATGCGCTGGACAATTATTGACCAATAAGGAATTTTTTTTTTATAATTTCGCCCGTCATCCATACTCGTCAGTAGGCTTTGTAATTATCGAGTAATTTTTAATATTTTTCATCCGGCGCAAATTTTGCGACTTTCCAGTCATAAGCATCTGCTTATGCTTTTTTTTTGTACCGAACAAATTCGCACAAACTAGCACAGTTATTCTGTCTTTAGATAACTTTCTACCTTGAACCTTAGACTCTTATTTGTTGTCAATTTGTAAGTAGGGCTTTCATTTACGAAATATCTAAACGAACTTTAAAATAAATATCGCGCGGGGTTGGAAATTGCAAAAGAAAAAATTGCTAAAATGCAAATGTCGTCGGCGTAAAGCAATTACAAACATATTATATAGCGAACCATTAGCAAGTAGCGAATACGAAAACATGGAACAAGAATGGAAATTCCAAAAGAGTCAATAAAAAATATTGCACAAGAATTGTTAGCAATACGAATGTGTTCCGAATTTTTTAAAAATTTGTTTTACAAACGTTTTCCCTAATTAAGTTCTAGGTAATTTTAATCTAATAAATCTGGGTGGAAAGCATAATTCGGAAGAGATTTGCAAGCAACTTTGTTTCCGATAAGAGTGAAAGTTTTATTTCCGTTCTGCATTTTTTTTTGTTTTATTTATTTTTGCATCTTATTTAATAAATGCATTATTTGAAAAATATTTGCAAAAATATTTTTTCCGATCAAATAAGTATTATTTTCGGTCCGAATTTTGAATTTTTTTTGGAATCAAAGATGTTTCTACTTAAGTTGTTACAACTTTTAATAACCTGTTTGCTCTATCTAAATTTGCATTTCTATCAGAGTAAAAGTGGTACTTTTTATCCGAATTTTTAAATAATTTATGCGAAAACCAATCACGTTTTCAATCCTTTCAAAAAAATAATTCTGGACGGTGCGGCGTTACTTTGTGGTATAATCCTTTGCGATTAAAGACTCAATAAAACACATATTTTGTATATACCACTTTATAAACTTCATATGATGTGTCACACTTTTTTTAATTTTTTGTTTTGTTTATAAGACGTTTCTGTAACCATAGTTTGAAATTGATATTTATTGCCATAGTCGCGTTCACATTAAGAGGGGCGTTTATTAACAAATAGAACCTTATGCAACTTATATTACTCTCGGGACGGGTGTGAGTAGGTGGATGTAGACGATATTCGGTTCTGTCACAGCGCTTCGGTTTTATTCACAGATTCTGTCATAGATAAAGGAATACTTACTATAAGATGGGAAACATAATGTATAAAGAATGAGTACTTACGGAACTGTTGATGTTGATGTTTTATAATAAGCCAATTTTCGCTTGCCCATAACTTATATTATTAAACACTCGAATATTATAGGTATATATGACATTTATTTTTAATTACAAACTGTCACTCTACTTAAGTCCGGAATAGCCGACCGTTTCCGATAGATTTTCGTCTTTGTTAGGACCGGTAGAGATACCGTAAAATGGGGATAGACGACGCAATAGCTTGCAAAAACCTCGTGTGACAATGTTTACTATTTAATATTTTTTATCTTCAAAAATAATTACAGAAAGTTTTTTTATATCGTTCATCAAATGTGCAGCTGGCGCGTGGTGGTTGTTTTTTTCTTTTGTGTATCAGCCTTAGTCAGTAGGCATTAATTAAATTCATGCATTTTTGTCGTTATTTCTAAGACACATAACTTTTTTAAGAAAATAAATTAGTACAAAAACTGACCTTGGCATTATAAATTGGTGCCGTTTGCATCACTAATCCAAATTTGAGATTCTAAAATTACAAAATAAATTCGAAAAGTGGTAAAAACAAAGTAATTCTTTCACCGTTCTTTAATTTAAATATTTTTACTATCATAGTACATTTGCGCGAAATATATAATTCAGGAGATATTTGCAGACTTTTTTTCGTTAAGAGTAGAAGTGTTTTTACTCACCCTTTGAAATTTTCTGATTTAGAGTCATATTTGACCAGTTATGTGTCATAGCTTCTGCAACCCTTTCCCACGCTCTATTTCTTCTTGTCGGATTTTTATAGTCTTGATGATTGCTGTCGACAAGACATTGGTGTTTCATAACTTCCTTAATAAAGTCTAGAGTTCGAACCATTTCGTTATTCATCAAAATAAAAAAGGTATCAGTTTGAGAGCTGAAAACACATATCGAGATATCGTCGACTGAAACTATTTAAATACCTTCTTTTTATCAAAAATTGAGATAAAGCTATCGCTTTAATGTTTTTCGTCTGCAATAGCAGAAATAAAATAGCGAATCTTTTGACGAATTATTAACAATTGAAACATGTTATAAGTTATATAAATATATGTATAGGGTGATACAAATGTATTACGTGAAATGTCGAATAACTAAATTTTTATACATATTATTTACTACTTACCACGGTTAATTTTTTGTTCATTAATAGTCTCATTTCTCTCATTATTATCATGATTATTATTATTTATGGTAACTGAAGCTGTATTGTCATCTAAAAAAACGAGGTGTAGCCACCACACAACTTTTTTATACGTATGGGCGCTTCAAATTATAGAATTTTAAGAATTTTTTATACAAAAATTATTCAAAATCCCATTCTAAGTACTTCTATACTCTTGATAAATTTTTATAGAATGCGTACTTTGCAAGATATTAGAAAAAAATGCTACTCGCTAAGAGTAAAAGTGTTACTTCCGGTCCGAATTTTGAAATTTCATATATACAAAAAACATTGCAAATCAAGCTCTAAATACTTTTGTACTTTTGTGTAATATACAGGGTTGCTCATTAGTGCGTCAAAGTCCAATTTAGGCGTTATTAAATAGTACTGAAGAAATTTATTTTATAAAAAGTGGCACAATAACAAAAAACACACATTTTGAAAATAATTTGAATTATACAGGGTTATGCGTTAAAATGGCACACATTCGAATTTTTTTTTAAATGAAAGACCCTGTATATCTTTTGTTTTTCCTTATCTACTTTAGTTTGTGTTTTCATCGATATTTGGGGTTTTGGTTTTGGATGACGCATTGTTGAGTTATTAATGAAAATTATAAAAAAAATGGCGCGACAATGTTTACCATAATAATTCTATGCGGTAGTATTACGATTATCTAAGACAAAATTATTTAGTAAGTATGGAGTCAAGGGATGTGTTGAACCTACAAAATAATCAAACATTCGTTTTATTATACATATTATCAACATAAAAATTGTCTCAAGATGGGTACCACGCATGTTAATAGATGCACACCAGCAAACCCTACAAGACATTTGCAGTTCTCTTTTAACGGGGTATAGACACGATAAAGGAAATTTTGTTGCAAGATTAGTGACAATGAATCCATCATTATGATGTAGAGACCAAATACAGTGTAAGGAGTGGACAAAAAAATGAAGATGCAACCTTCAGCAGGGAAGGTCATGCTATCCGCATTTTGGGATGCTGCGTAATTTTAGTGGATTTCCTGCAGAAGGGGTGCCAAAATTGCAGGTGCTTATTATGCCAATTTAATTCCCAAATTACGTGACGAAAAACGTCGGGGAAAGTTGTGCAAAGGTGTTCTCTTGTATCAGGATAACGCATCCATTCACAAGTCCGTCATTGGAACAGCTGCAATGGCTGAACAAGGATTCGAATTAGTTGAGCATCTGCCATATTCGTCAGATGTGGCCTCCAGTGATTACCGACTGTTTCCAAAACTTAAAGAACACTTGCGTGATGAACGATTTCCGTCAAATAATGATGTGATATGTGCAGTAAATCAGTGGTTTAAGGAGGTTGAACAATCTTTCTTGCGAGAAGCATTAGAAATGCTAGAACACCGATGGGAAAAATGTGTTAACCTTAACGGAGACTATTTTCAAAAATAAAAGTAAGATATTTGCCGATTATTTTTCTGTTTTTATCATATTTGAATTGTCTAGAAAAATTTTTTTCCCAATAAATCAATATTATCATGCAATAAATCATAAATAAACACAAATATTTGAAATATATTTGCTTGTATATGTCTGGTGTATTTTCTTTTATAAATCAATTGAATAAAATATTAAAACTTACTACAGTTGACCAGGCATATATTGCTGGTCATAAGACCCGAAAAAACTTCATGCCGCAACTATAAAGAAAAATAAGAACTCTTATGGTAGTCAGTATAACAATATTATCTATATTATTAATATTTCCTTGACATCCACAGATTTTTTGGAAAGAATCCATCTCGCAAGAAAGTTAAGAAAGTTATAATTATGTTATATTGTTATTATATACTTGTATGTCATACGAGGGGTCGTTTTTATATTCCCGGACTAGGCATGAAAAAAAAGTTTCGAACAGCAATAGAAATTTATTTTTCAATATAGCCCCCTTGCTTATGGATGCAAGTATTACATCGTTTTAATAACATCTATAATCCATTATAAAAAAAAAATTTCTTTGATTTATCTGCAAACTACCTTTCAACAGCCGCTATAAGCTCAACATCGTCCATAAATTTCGTTCCCTTTAGCATTCTTTTGAGATAGGAAACAAAAAATAGTCGCACGGAGCCAGATCTGGACTGGATGGTTTTTTTCTGTGAAGCCATGTTCGGCAATGGTAGCTTTTACAAGTCGTGATTTGTGGACTGGTGCATTATCGTGAAGTAACAGGAGGACACCTTGCGTCTGTTATCCGCACCTTTTCGCTTTAATAGAATCTCTTAGGCGATGTATTAAGAGCGCGCCAAATGTCATTCAAACCCCCCTTTGCATTTGTATACATAGATAGTTCTACCATTACCAATTTTTGATAAAAAGCTAAGATGTGAACCCAAACGCTAGTTTAACTATTCTCCAGAAGATGGCAGAGACAAGCAGTGTTGTTTGTTATGCTTTTTTTGTCCGACAGCAAATTCATGAGCCCAGACAACTTTTTTTCTTTAAAAAAAACACAAACACATCGCATTCCGAGTTTGATGTGAATTTTTCGGTATTTTACTAAATTGCTCATTTGTAAAAGTATATGTATATAAGCAGTGCTGCCAATTGCAGGTATTTTACACGAAACGCGGGTATTTTTATCAGACTGTCGGGTAACATTGTGAAACGGGTAAAATCGGGTATTTTCACATAAAACAAGTAAAGTTGCCTTTTCCTAACTAAATTTGGTCAACATCAAATATCAATATGTATGTTTATTGTCTATCAAATCTAAACGCTACAGAAAGATTGTTGATGCATTTATGCAGCAATTTTATCAATTTCAGTGGCTTGAAGGAGAAAAATGTTTTTGCTGTTAACAACATAAATGTTCGCTTGTTTGTGCAACTTTGCAAAGTTTATTTAGATATATCTGCCACTGACTCTTTGGAAATGTTGAAAAATTATGAAAACTGAAATTGACCAATTTCTAAAAACTTGTTTAAATTTTTATGTAGAACTTGTCTCTGACATTAAAACGCGATTTAATTTTTTCTGATTCAATTTTTAACGTTTTAAGAATTTTTGAACCAAAAACGGCCCAATTCTATAAAATAAAATCTCTGCAAAAAATGTACAAAGATTTCTAATAAATAAGGAATTTACAAATCTTCAAATTTTGGACAAGGCATGGAAGCAGTATGCTCTTGTAAATCATATGGAGTATGGTTTAGATTGTGAACTACGTTGTGAAGTTTATTCGAAAATCGTATTTGAATTGAAAAATGCTGCAGATGTTCTTCTTTTCCCCAATATGAAAGTAGTGTTTTCCTTACTTTTTATTCTGCCTTTTTCAAACGCATTTGTTAAAAGAATTTCCAGTGATTTGAAAAATATCAAAACAGACCACAGAAATGCGTTAGGCACCGCAACGCTAACGTCTTTAATGGCGACAAAGAGTGGCATTAAAGATATGGGACGTTGTGTAAAATTAAACCAAATCGGGAAATGATTAATACGAAAATTTCAACAAAATAATTATTAAGGTACTGTATTCACTAGTCCTATTTTGTAGATTTTCTTTAAACAAAATGTACAAATAAAGATCTTATATTCGAATTATTTTAGACCACATTTGAATTTGGCGCTTGATATTTGAAATGTAGGGTAAAAGCGGGTATTTTTTATTCGCATATGCGGGTAACTCAGACGTATAGCAACTACAAGGTACATGCGGAAGCACAATAACGACGCTTGTTATTTCTTCGATCTTTCGTGCCGGATATTATTGTTTTTCTGTTGTAAAGGGCAAAAGATGTCTTGAAGTGCAAGACATCCAAAAAAATGAGGTGTTGCCACCACACGACTTTCTTATACGTATGAGCGTTTCAAACTATACAATTTTAAGAATTCTTTTATACAAAAATTATTCAAAATCCTATTCTAAGTACTTTCATTCTCTTAATAAATCGCTATAGAATGCATCCTTTGCAAGATATTCGAAAAAAAGTGCTACTCGCTAAGAGTAAAAGTGCTACTTCCGGTCCGAATTTTGAAATTTCATGTCTACAAAAAATATTGCAAATTCAACTCTAAATACTTTTGTACTCTTAATAAATATATATAGAATGCATAATTTACGACATATTTGCAAAAAACCGCTATTCGGTAAGAGTAAAAGTGGTACTTCCGGTCCGAATTTTGAAATTTTTTTTATACAAAAGATATTTAAGATTTTCATTTAAATACTTTTATACTTGTAATGTACCTGCCTAGAAAGCATGACTTGCGAGATATTCGCAAAAAACTGATTTTCGATAAGAGTAAAAGACCTACTTCCGGTAGGAATTTCAAAAGCTTTTTTAAGACAATTTGTCTCAAATTTAATTTTGAGTACATTTGAATTCTTTATAAATCTGTTTAAACTTAGTAATTGACGAAATATTTGCAAAATTCGATTTTTTCACTGAAGTAAACTACTACTTCCGGTCTACCGATTTTACTGAAAAACTAATCAGATCTCAAGAGGGAGATTATATACGTAAATAGAAAATTTGGAATAGATATCAACAGCGGTTTGACCGCTATCGTGGTCACACACACACACACACACACACACACACACACACACACACACACACACACACACACACATACATGTTTTGCCGTATTTGTGGCATACCATGAATTAGCATCAATTATGACACTTTCGTTTAAATGCAGTAGGTAATGTATGCCATCTGTTGTAGAGGTTAGAAATTCATAGAAATGTGAGATACTCTCCATATGAAGGAATCTAGATGGAAATTTGTATTGTGGCATCTTGTACCACAATAGTTGGCGTACAAGCTTTCTGTGTGAAGGGAGTCACTACTATTGACTTACATACTTTGTGCATTATTAAGTCGCCACAAGTATTTGCTTTGCTGAATTGTGTAAATAGCAGCGTTGCCAAATCTAACATGCATATTATATATTAGGAGTGTGTCTTTCTCATAAATTTATCAACAGAAACATTTTCTTCTAAATTCTCAAACTAATTTCAATAACAGTTTAAGAATTTGATTCTATTCAATTTCATAATCTCGTTTTTTGATATAACTATTAATTTGGATTTTTGTATTACAGACCGTTTTGCAAAAAAGTATTTTTAAATATAATAATAAACCCATAAATTATTCTTGAATTATTTGGTATTAGGCATAGAATAACATATGTACATTTATTTTGAATTAAAGAAAATTCTTATTTGAAAACAAATTATAGATGATTATAGATATACTGTGTGTTCCAAAAAGGTTTATACAAATGGAGAAAAAGTTTATCTTACATTTCACAAAAAAAAATATTCTTTAAAAAAACCTCTGCATGACTTGTAGATCCATAATCAAGTACAATTTTTTTAATACATACATTGGCCAGAATACAGGCAAAATCAAAATGATTGTTTGGAGTGAGAGTAAAATACATTCAAACTGTAGTGGAGAGCAAAATGTTTATTTTATTGGTTACTAAGTAGTAAAAACTTACGCACACTTGCATATTAGTGATTTTCCCAGATAAAAATTACAAGTTTATTTAAATAAACACGTTAGCAATTGTTGTATTAATGCACAGTACGAAACATCGTAAGATCCCGTTCATAATAAGTGACATTACCCCTCTAGACTCGTTTTTTGTGGGGCTACTTAAAAAAAAAGGTATACCTTCAGAGGCCATTTCTAGATCTTGATCATCTTGAAAGAATCATTAGACAAACATGTGAAGCTATAACTCTAGATATGATTAGAAATGTCATTAAAGAATTTAATCAACAAACAATCACCTATTTAGAAAGGGACGGTAGATACGTTGAAGTTCCGTAGTATTTCAGTAATTTTACATGTTCCCAATAAAATTTATTAGTTACGTATTATTTTTTGTTGATAAATTAATAAAGAGGTTATCAATTTTTTATCATGTCTTATTCCTTTATTCAATAAATAATTTAATAAATAATATCTTGTAATTTTTTTCTGGGAAAAAAAATTGTACTTGATTTTGGATCTACAAGTCATGCAGAGCTTTTTATAAAGAATATTTTTTTTGTGAAATGTCAGATAAATTTTTTCTCCATTTGTATAAAACTTTTTGGAACACACTGTATATTCAATTTGTCTAATATATAAAAACCAGAAATTCGTTGTGAGAAGTTATGAAAAGGTAAAAATGATATGGAAACTAGTTTTAGTGTTAACAGCATTATCACTCTTGGTTTATTCATTTACCTCATGTTTTCTTCTCTAACTCATGCGTTACCACATAAATAAAATCAAAACCATTACTAAATCTATTGCCAATACATATATTAAAAAATCGTATTGTTACAAAAAGGGACTTCTAATACAGAAACTCCCACCAAATCTCCCTTATCATTAAGAGTCTCAACTATTAAAAAATGAAGAACCAAATATATCGAGTAACTTAATAACAACATAATTAACAACTGTATAAGATTTTTTTTAGTTTTAATGCTAAATAATTTCCATTACAATAGAAAAATAAAACATAAAATAAACAAGACGTATTATATAAAATTTATAAGTTTTAATCATTTATTTTTAATTTTTTTCATTTTCTGAATGTGAGTCTTCACACAGAACTTGATATCTGTCCATTTTCGAGAGGCTAATACTGGATACTTCTCGATAATATTCATTTACTCTTCTTTTCCAGGAATTATATCCTTTTTAATAGATAATATGAATATAACCGCATGCTTTTCTTCATACGACCATGGCCGTTTTGTGCACTACTTAGACGTTTTGTATCTAGTTACGGAAACAATGCTTTATTTCACACACTAAAAATAATGCGAGATTGACACATGGTCTAAGAAATTTGGCACCATTGCATGTTGTTATAGAGGGCGCTGTTAACTATATTTGTTTAGGTTGCCACAAATATGACTGTGCATACGTCAAGCATAAACCCAAATAGTGGCGTATTATACACAAATTCCTGAAACATGGTCTAACTTTTTCAATTCTTGTGCTACATATACAAAGGTTGGAGGATACTACCGAACCTCAAAGACAAATGGAATACATTTACTGAGTCAGCTTATTAACCATGAGAAATACGAAAATATAGGTTTGAAATTGTGGCAACGCGCGTAAGTTGCCACAATTTTGGAAGGCGCCACAGTACAGTTCTGTTCATGCACAAGTAGCCACAAGTATAGTGAAACACACACACACACACAGAGAGAGAGAGAGAGAGAGAGAGAGAGACACTTTTTAAAAATCACTTTTTTGGTATCAGGGGACTTCAAAACGTGGACATCTGCAAAAATCTCGAGGTCGAAAATTTTCATCTTCACAATACTTCCTTATACTACGTATAAGAAAGTAAAAATATGAAAGCCTAGAACTATGAAACATGTTTGGATAACCAAACAGTAGTTAGCAATGTGAAATTATATTCATTTCATAATTTTCTAGAGATTTACAATTTTACATGCAAGGAAACTCTTATTTTCTTTTGCGAAACAATGCGTAGGTATAAAATGTAAATCTTTACATTATACAGATATATGATATACCGGTGTCCCAGAGTAGCGGCAAAGTCCATTAATTGGTACCTAATAATGTGAATATCGACAAAACTTTTAATACAAAAATTGTGGATAATCATGAGCTCTCCAATTTAAAAATATGTTCAAACATACAGAGTGTTTGACAATGATTTACCAATACAAACATATTTTTACTTTCTTATACGTAGTATAAGGAAGTATTGTGATGATGAAAATTTTCGACCTCGACATTTTTGCAGATGTTCACGTTTTAAAGTCCCCTGATACCGAAAAAGTGGTTTTTAAAAAATGTCTGTGTGTGTGTCTGTCTGTGTGTCTGTGTGTGATCACGATAGCGGTCAAACCGCTGTAGATATCAATTCCAAATTTTGTATTAACGTGTATAATCCCCCTCTTGAGATCTGATTAGTTTTTCAGTAAAATCGATAGACCGGAAGTAGCAGTTTACTTCAGTGAAAAATTCGAATTTTGCCAATATTTCGTCAATTACTAAGTTTAAACAAATTTATAAAGAATTGAAATGTACTCAAAATTAAATTTGAGACAAATTATCTTAAAAAGGTTTTTCGAAATTCCAACCGGAAATAGGTCTCTTACTCTTATCGAGAATCAGTTTTTTGCGAATATCTCGCAAGTCATGCTTTCTAGGCAGGTACATTACGAGTATAAAAGTACCACCACTTTTACTCTTACTGAATAGCGATTTTTTGCAGATATGTCGTAAATTATGCATTCTATATATATTTATAAGAGTACAAAAGTATTTAGAGTTGAATTTGCAATATTTTTTGTATACATGAAATTTCAAAATTCGGACCGGAAGTGGCACTTTTACTCTAAGCGAGTAGCACTTTTTTTTCGAATATCTTGCAAAGTATGCATTCTATAGCGATTTATTAAGAGAATGAAAGTACTTAGAATAGGATTTTGAATAAGTTTTGTATAAAAAATTCTTAAAATTGTATAATTTGAAACGCTTATACGTATAAGAAAGTCGTGTGGTGGCCACACTTCATTTTTTTTTAAATGGAATGCTGTGCATTTAATAGCATTTTATGATAGACCTTGAAGAACTGATTAAACTGATCAATTTTTATCTGTCTATTTTCAACTGTTTCAGACATATCGCGATTTTTCGTTCAAAATTGTATAACTTTTGAAAGATAGCTATGAAATAACGATTTATGATGAAACACCTATTATGGGCTGAATTAGTAGATATACCTTCTTAGAACATAAATTTATCTTTGTTTCGACATTTCAAAGCATACCATTCGCTAAAACTAAAATTTTTAAAAATATTAAATGGAACAGCCAATATATTTTTATGCTAGTGAAAACTAATAAAAATTTACTCTTTATCAATATGTGTTCTCTTGGGTCTGTGGGCGATATTCCAAAAGTTATAAATCACTATATACTGTATAACATGGAAACTGCAACACCAAGAAGGGGTGCGGATTTTTTGACCAAACTTGGTAGAAACGTATAACTAGTCAAAGGCAATAATTGATTAAAATTTCAAAGAAAAAAAACAAAAGACTAACACAATTTAACATAATTTTTATTAATAATGTGTTGAACCGCCCCTATTAGTGTCACACTCCCTCACTCTTCGTGGCATTGATTCGACTAGGTGGTCGATATCCTCTTGGGGTATGGTGTCCCAAGCAACCTGTAATTCATGCCGGAGAGCTATTAGTGTCTGCGGGGGATTGGCTAAATTCATAAGTTTTCGTCCCATAATGTCCCACACATGTTCTATTGGCGAGAGGTCGGGGGATTTGGGTGGCCATGGCAAGATATTGACATGAGCCTCTTCCAAGCGATTTATAGAAATTCTCGCTACGTGGGGAGGGGCATTATCCTGCTGGAAAAGTGGGTCTTCGAGCGTTTGAAGATATGGTAGAATATGGGGTTCTACCACCTCATCAATGTAACGCTGGGCGTTCATGGTGGTTTGGATGAACACCAATTGAGACCTACTCCCATATGCTATAGCACCCCATACCATAACACCCACTGCTCGATGCACATGCCTTTCAACGGAAAACTGAATATCACGACGTTCCCCACGTCTTCGTCTGACCCTCATACGGCCATCATGCATCCCTAGACAAAATCGAGATTCATCACTGAATACCACCCTGTGCCACTCCACGTTCCAGTGCAGTCGCAATCTACACCACTCCAAACGTTGCTGTCGGTGTTGAGCCGTAAGTGGTAACACAAGATGTGGACGATAAGATTGTAAGCCGAAACCCCTAATTCGGCGATAAACGGTTCGAAGGGTTACAGGACGACCAATATTACCTAACCACACGTCAGCAATTGATCTGGTACTGGAAAACCTGTCTCTTAGTGCCATTAAGCGAAGGCGGCGGTCCTGTATCTCATTAGTTCTTCTTCGGCCTCCGGTTCCTCTTTGGCGTCTTTCCTGACCTTCCCTAGTCCATGATTGATAACAGCGCATAATGGTGGATTGGTTCCGGTTAAGGCGATTTGCAATTTCCCTGTATGAAAAACCACCTTCTCGCAAACCAACAATTCGACCTCTGTCGAATTCGCTTAATTGGCGATAATTTCCACGTTGCCGCACTCTAGGCATAATAAAACTCTTTAAACACGTTAAACAAAGGTATAATAAGACAAAACCGTTGAAATTAATTTCAAACAAACAATTAATACACCACACATTAATGTCAGCGAAAACTGAATGAAGTGTCAGATGTGTCATGACCACTTGATCTATCGCAACAAAATTTTAATCAATTATTGCTTTTGACTAGTTATACGTTTCTACCAAGTTTGGTCAAAAAATTCGCACCCATTCTTGGTGTTGCACTTTCCATGTCATGCAGCATATTTGAATAAACCCGATTGCGACTTGTTCATTTAGAAGTATGAGTTGCCATGACTTGCATTACACATAGCATAACTAAAATAAGTCGAAAAGAGTTACTTATAATATTGTCGTTTTACAAATAAGTAATATTTATTAAATTTTTAAATTAGTTACTAAAAAATCGCATGTAATTTCTTCAGAAAATAGAACACGCTCTAATACGTGCACCATTTCACATACGATAAATTGCTGCAACAAATTGCATAGTGTGATCGCGAATTATCGTGCAACTTTTCATAAAACTGGAATTGCTGCAAGAAATTGCATCAGTGTGAAGGCCTCTTAATATTCCATAACTGTTGCAATATTGCTCACAGATGCAAGAAAGTACATATTAGTACTCGTCACTGCCATATAAATATACAGAGTGCTCTATTTAATTTTTTAAAGAAATTTTATGTTCAGCAAATGATATGTAATTCTAAGGAACATGCTTTGAAATAACAAAATAAATATTAAATTCACACACTAAAATGGTATCGCTACTAATTGAGCCGATAATAGGTCTTTCATCATTAATCGTTTTTACATAGCAAAAATCATAGCATTTCTTTAAAAAAAACATAAGTTTGTGTTGGTTCGTCGCTGTCGAACTCTCTGTATACATGAAAATATTTCTAAAGTGTAGAACTTATGATTATCTACAATTTTTGTATTCTAATTTTTTCGTTGAATCGAATAGCGATTTTTTGCAAATATCTCGCAAAGTAGGCATTCTATAAGAGAAAAGAAGTACTTAAAATAGAATTCTGAATAATTTATGTATACATTTTTTTTTAGAATTCGGACCTAAAGTTACACACTTACAGTTTTTTTTAAGAAGATAAATGTATTTAAAACTTAATTTAGAACAAAATTTGTATTAGTTGAAACGCGCAATAGGTATAAGAAAGTCGTGTGTTTTTACTGGTAGTCGTGCGTATAGCCGTTTCGTATTGTTATAAAAGGTGTTAGCCTTACAAAATCCATAACATTGTTCACTTCTGTATTGTGGTATCTATCACCGATTTATTCCGAATATTTGATTCATTCTCTAATTTGTCAAAACTAGAAAATCGCAATAATTAAATGCATTACGAAAAGGCTAATTCCGAATCTAACTCTTTCAGATACTTTTATTACTTTTCTAAGCTATTTACTTTTTTAAAAAAATTCGGCTAAAAACAAGTTTCGTAGCAGAAACGAATCAAAAGAGGAACAATATTCTTTAATTTGTCAATCAATTTTTGGCCTATACATTCTTAGTATTACTTTTCTTAACCTAGTTTGTTTTTATATTAATACATCAGTCGACAAAAAAATCAAGGACGAATTAAAATTATCTATATTTTATAATGATATTTTGGCATAATCTGTTTAATTACAACTATTTTCTTCTAATTGCTTTGTTTAACATATAATTGTGAAGAAGTAATTTAAAGAACAAGTCAATAAAATATATAAATTGTCCGTCTCAACCCCATTATGCAGTACAGGTCTTATGGCTATCGATTTCGATAAAGATAGAGTTATTATAAGATTACTAAAGATAATAAGAGATGCAATATTGCTATTAAACCTCTACTGCATAATGGGGTTGAGACGGTCTTGTAATTTGAAGTGGCGCCATCTAATGCTGAATGCTCCAATTAAAAGCGAAGCTATTACCTTATTCTAGACAAAAACCACCAAATATTGATGAAAAGACATAGTAATTGGCGTTAATATATTGGTTGTTGCGTGGATGATCTTTTATAGAACGCTTTGAGATGATCATGTCGAGGTTCTCAAACGATATAGACACATTTTATTACTACTATTTCAGAAAAATGTCAAGTTTTCAAGAGTTTGTAATTTTATTATTTGAAATTATTATTATTAATAATAATAATAATAAAACCAATTTTCAATGGTAACTTTTATTTCTTGTCACAACATTTACATGTTTTCCTAGTATGCTGTCATCTACCGTATGTGTCAATTTTCATTGGGTATAGGGATTCAATGTTTACATGCGATTTATACATATACAAGTAATATGTGGCAACGTGCCACCCCACAGCGTCCGTCACCAATCCCGGGAACAATCGACATCACAACGACTTTCGTCGATCTTCCCACTTCTCCCGACCAGATTTTACATTAAATGTTAGCTGCGAACACGTTGCGATCTAGTCTGCAATGCCGTCTTATTACTGGAACGGGAAACATCAAATGGCCGCCGCGATTTCCTGATCTAGTAGATAATTTATTATTATTTTCAGAATCCATTTTTATTTACCTTATTTTTAATTTTATTAGAATTACGCTTTTGTTTGTGTCATACAGCGTGAACGCAGCTTAATAATTCTCTGCATTTACTAAAAGGAAAAAGAAAAACAAATCCTTGTAACTCGTAAAAAGTATTTCTAAACGCATTACAAACACTCAACCCGGTGGTCGAAGAGGTACTGCTAACCACGCTAACTTGTATTTACTTACGAGCATGCATCGGTCGCGCTGGCATTGGAAAGGAAAGAAGGGGGAGGTATACTATGTTGCCACATACTGTATGGATTAATCGCCTATGGCTAATGAAAATTGACACGTGCTGTATACGCCTCTTGCGCAGCGGTCCCGCTCTTAATCTTACGTAATACTCTCCTGTTACCGTACTACCCTTACGTAGATAATCAATCATTAGTATTCCTTGACAATCCCAAAAAATCTTTGCCATTATTTTTCTTGCAGAAGGGGTGACTTTAAACTTCTTAGGATAGAACCCTTAACAGGCCACTGCATTGATTCTTGTTTTGACTGAGGATCAAAATGATGGACCCAGGTCTCACCTGCGGTGACAAGTCAATTGATAATTATACTTGGTTCGTCTCCACAAAGCGCCAAAAATTGTTGACACGTCCCCATCCGCACACGCATTTGAAATGGCGAAAGCATTCGCGGAACCCATCTGGCACTAACTTTGTCATTCCAAAGTATTCATGTAGAATTCTGAAAACCGTGCTTTTTGAAACTCCTGATGAAGCTGCTAATTGTCCATTCTTTAATCTTGCCTCCTCCAGTACCAAAGACATGGTCTTTTCAATAACATCGGCGGTGATCACGTCAACATGGCGACATGGACGGGGATCATCATCCAGTGACTCTAGGCCATGTTTAAACAATTTTGATCATTCGAAAATAGTCGAATTTAAAGGACAATCATCCCCGTATACAGGCAACATTTCTTCGCGAAGAATTTTTGGAGGTTTTCCTTGTTTTGTCAAGAATTTGATAACTGCTGAATATTCAAGTTTGTGTGTTTTTATACATGACAAGACAAACTGACAGATATTAAAAATAATACTGCCGCAATTGTTTTGTAAATTGTCAAAGTCGTTACCAAGGCATGTATGATAATAAAACACTATAATGAAAAATTATATTGAAATTGAAAAATGTCTGGTCCGGGAATATAAAAATGACCCATCGGTATGTCAGTTTAATATTACGTTTTAATTTAGTAGATGTTGAATATACGCCCATTAAATTTTTCGAAATTTTAATTAGAAAATTGCATTCTAACAGATATAAATACGCTTATGTAGTGCTAACTCATTGTACAGATGACAACGACTTTTGATAGTTCTTTTTGAAATGCGAATGGAGACTGCCTTATATATATATTTATTGTGCATTTGTTTTAGCCAAGCAGACTGGGCGGTACCTCATCACACGAAATTGAAATATACACAAATGTTCAATACAACAGATCGAACAAGAACTGGATATTTATCGGGTGCACAAGCAAGGAACGTGATGGTACAAACGAAATTACCTCAGGCTACTCTCGCACAAATTTGGTAAAAAAAAAAAAAACCTGAAAATTTAACGAACTTGCATGCCATTGCGTGTTTAAATATTTTCAGGGCACTCGCTGACATGGACGCTGATGGTCGTTTGGGCTGTGAAGAGTTCGTATTGGCCCTGCATCTTTGCGAACAGGCGGCCGTGGGCATTCCGCCACCGACAATATTACCGTCCGATCTCATCCCGCCATCATTCAGGCGAACCCCGAGAACATCATCCAGAACAGCGTCTGTGTCAAGTCAAGGCAGTATACAGTTAGATCAAGACATAGCATCTTCTATATCACAAAGTAATGTCCGACATTCCCTCTCACGTTTAGAGCGGAGTATTCATATTCATCTGTCACTTGATATGATTCAGTACGATTAAAAGACTCGAACTCATACACACAGCGTGATCGGTCGTTGTACGAAGCTCACCCGTGGGTAAATATTTAAAATTAAAAATGTACATAATTTAAATAAATTATCAGTGGTAAGCCGAAAATTATAATAAGAGTTCTCTGCATTTTCTCCCTTTGCTACTATTTCGTTCTAATATTATTTATCTTATCTACACGGCCATTCTATACACATGTACGTGTAGCACTGCTGCCTATTTATTAGTTTAATCAAATACTTTAAACTTATTTCGTGTTTAAGCGGCGATTTAACGAAGTTAAAAGGTATATTCAATCTGCTTTTTTGGATCTTGTAGTCCATATTGTCTTTTAAACTATTATCCAAGTTTATTGGTTATAACTTAATAACTAAATAATATTCTTAATTTTGTGTAAGTTATGAAATGATTTTCTTCTCGCTGCAGTTTTTAATTATTGCAGCCAGAAATAGCACAAATAACCATCTTTTTTTATTTATGTTAATAAAAAAAGAATATACAATGTTCCAAACTTTGTTTACCAAAAACTTACACTACACTAACGCACTGTTAATTAATTATTAACTCGAACCAGCCAGGTGACTGTTCGCTGTGTCGCAAAAGTATCGATAATGTTTCTAGCATTATACAGGGTGTAACAAAATAAGTGTAAAACATTTCAGGGGGTGATTCCTTAGCAAAAAAGAGATAGGGTCTTTCATATAAAAAAACTTCAATGTAGCATCCCTTGTTAAGATACAGCCCCATAAAGGGGGTACATAAAATTTGTTTTACAATTTTTCTCACAAACACTAAAAATCCTCCTCGATTAAATGGTGAGGCATACAGTCAATTTTTAAGAGATGTGCATCCAGTACTGCTGGAGGAAGTTCCTTTGGGCGTCAGAAGGGATATGTTTTTTATGCATGATGAGGCTCCCGCCCATTTTAGTCAAGCAGCACGTCAGCATTTAACCCAAACATATCCAAATCATTGGATAGGTCGAGGAGGACCACAGAATTGGCCCGCTCGATCCCCGGATCTCAATCCTCTCGATTTCTCTACTTGGGGCCATTTACAGACTTTGGTTTATCGTACTCCTGTTCGCGATGTAGAGGACTTAAGAAACCGCATCATCGATGCGTGCAGGGTAATTAGAGAGAATCCAGGAATATTTGAGCGAATACGTGGGTCATTGCGCCGACGTCTAGACGCATGTGTAATGACAGAATGTGGACATATTGAACATTTACTATGATTTCTACATGTTTTATGTTTTGTTATTAATAAATTAGTTTTGTTTATTCATCTTTAATCATATGTATTTTGATGCAGGTAATAACTACAAAATAACAATACTAATCCAGTTCGCATTTATGACGATGTATCTCTGTAGTTCGTAAAATAATTTTTTGCTGCGAACTGATTACTTTTGGGCAAAAAATTCAAGAGACATTTTTTGTTTCGAATGAAACAAGGTATTGGAAATAGATTTTTAAATGGTAAACAAAATCAGACAAAAAGTTACATTGGAAATAAATTACATTTTTAGTGTTTGTGAGAAAAATTGTAAAACAAATTTTATGTACCCCCTTTATGGGGCTGTATCTTAACAAGGGATGCTCCATTGAAGTTTTTTTTATATGAAAGACCCTATCTCTTTTTCGCTAAGGAATCACCCCCTGAAATGTTTTAGACTTATTTTGTTACACCCTGTATTAGTTGGGTACATATTTGGTATAATATAGATCTATTAAACTAAACGGAGAGAGCGTAAGGAAAGAAAGGAAAAATACAATTTGGTGAAAGTATTTTTGTCTGGCAATACCGATATGTGTATTCTGTACAATGCTTAATTTTTTCAAATAGTTTCAAGACAAATAAAGAGTTTAGAGTGTTTCTCTACTTCACTTGAAATTTGAAGCATACATGAAAGGGTGCTTCAAATCAAATAAAGAATAAATCAAGTGCGAACAAAGTTTACTGTGCATCTTATCCACAACTTATTAGATCTAATGTTGTTTTTTTTAATGTCTGTGGCAAACATTTCTCTTTTATCTGTAAATTTAGTTCAGAGTACAGTACACTCTCTGCAAAAGATTCTTATTATTGGACCTTCTACTGAGTCAACACTAACAAACTATATGCCGCATCACTTCGCCAGTAGTGTAGGCATCAGCTGATTTCAACTTGAATGATCTTTTATACAACCGGCCTATGTACGAGGGCGTATTTTTATGTTATCTACTTAGCCATGAAACAAAAGAGCGACGATGTCAAACAAATTATTGAAAAATTGCTGTCATTGTTAGAAGTACATGTGCTAAGTTGTGTTTAGTTTATGCTGTCTATAGAGATTTGAGACGGTCCATTTCTCGATAAAATGAGTGAAACTAAAGTTGAACATCGCAGCGTAATAAAGTTCCTGACAAAGGAAGGCAATGGTCCAAAAGCAATTCATGAAAGAATGGTTACTGTTTATGGGGAAGATACACCATCTTATTTCCAAGTAAAATATTGGTCTAAACTCTTTCGATGGGGCCGAGAGTCAATCAATGATGACCCAAAGTCCGGACGACCCGTTGAAGCTCGAAATGAAAACATTGTGCGAAAAGTCGAAAATTTGGTACTGAAAGATCGGCGTGTAAAGATCTCTGTCATTGCCAATGAAGTCTGTATATCCGAAACAAGTGTTCTCAAAATTTTGCATGACGATTTGGGTATGAAGAAGGTATCTGCACGGTGGAACCGGATTGCTTACACCTGAACAAAAACTGTGCAGAAAAGAAGTTTCTCAAGAAAAGTTGGAGAGGGAAAAAACATTTTTATCTCGAATTATTACCGGGGATGAGACTTGGGTATATTACTGGGACCCTCCTACTAAACAAGAATCCATGCAGTGAGTTCATAAGGGCTCTCCACCACCAAAAAAGGCCAATACACAATTTTCTGGAAAAAAACTGATGGCAACTGTTTTCTGGGATGCTGAAGGAGTTTTGCTTATTGAATGTATGCCAAGAGGGTCTACCATAAATGGAGAAGCCTACGGAAACACAATAAAATTTAAAAACTGCTCTGGAGGAAAAATGCCTGCATTCTTATCCACAAAAAAACTTGTTGCTGCACGACAATTGTTGGGTTCATAAGGCAAACAAAGTTCAGCAGATAATCAATGACTGTGGGTTTATAGAGTTAAGGCATCCACCTTATAGCCCCGACCTAGCTCCGTCAGACTTCTTATTCAAAAATTTTAAAAAGCATCACAGAGGAAAGCGTTTTGCTTCTGATGAAGAACTCAAAGAAGCTGTTGAAGAATATTTTGCGGGCTTACGGAAGCAATTTTTTTCTGAGGGTATGGGGCAACTGGAAAAAAGATGGAATAAGTGTATTAGTGTTGAAGGGAGTTATGTAGAAAAATAATTTTTTTTTGTTCTCTTATGTGCTTTTTTTCATGGCTAGGTAGATAACATAAAAATACGCCCCCGTATATTGAATTATGCTAGATTGTGGGGTAAGGTTGGGATCTTTCTCCTCATTCCCAACATTTACTTTTCTTACTCATCTTTCTCGGGGAAATATGTCAAATTTAGATAGACTGATGACCCGCTTGGCCTATCTGAACATTCTTAGAAACTGTCCAATTTCTAGAAAATAAAAGCTACATCTAAATCTCTATTAGGTATCGAAAGAGGACTATAAGACTCCAAGCTCCGATCTAAACGTGAGAAAAACTATACCTGTAGAAGTATTCATGTAAGAGACTCAAAATCAATTTCTTATCTAAGCAGATACTTTCGAAGATAAGAGGAAAGAAAATTTCGAAAAGGGGCAGGCGGAATTGGAAAGAAGAAGAAAGGCCCTGTTAGATCAACAAAGAAAAGAGGCGGAAGAACGGGAGAGGAAAGAAAGGGAGGAGATCGAGAGGAGAGAGAGGGCTAGGCAGGAAGCGGAGCGGAAAAGAATGGATGAATTGGAGAAACAAATGCGTGAGCAACAAGAAAAGGAAAGGTTGATGGAAGAAGAGAGAAAACGTCAAGCAGAACAACGGGAATCTGCGAGGAGGTATGTACTGCAAAATATTTTATTTATTTCTTCGGACCTATTCAAGTTAGAATAGGTTACGTCATATGCATATAAATGTATAATAAGTAGGGATCAGAAGTCAGGTTTACATTCCAGGATTGGACTTAAATGAATAATGTGTTTCGAAATTGGGCACAGTAATAGGAATAATACAATAATAGTACGCAACAAGCTGTACATTATGTATGTATGTATGTATGTAATGTTCTAATGTACATAAATTACGAATTTTTCCAACTCGGGTTCGTCAGTGCGACGTAGTTGAATTCCTCCTCTTTGCCTTCAGTAACGATGTTTACAAATTACGATGTCTATATATAAAACTAGTTGCATCTATCGCGGCGAATTATTTTAGTTAAATCTAAACACTATGTGTTTACTTTTATTAGTTACATGTGTTTTATTTTGTAAATATGTCTCGTCCACATCCGTCAGTAGATACTGTTGAAAGGGGGATAAGAGATTTGCTTTCGCTAGAATTTGGCGGTATTTATCTCCGGTGCAGAATTTGCAATGTATTACTGTCGCTGCAAGTGAAAACCCGAGTAGTAAAATATGTGTCGTCGGATACACATAAAGCACGTATTGCTTGCTCTGCAACTGCGTATGAAAGGCAGAAAGCATTTAATTCGGATATACTTGAAGTAACGTGTAACATTCCATGGAATACGGTGAATCATCTTGAGTTTACCCATTTTGCACAAAATTTTGCTGACGGTAAATATAATGACTTGTGTGTGCCCGTGAAATCCACCTTGATTAAATATTATTTGTCCCTGATGTAGGATGAAATTTAGATTTTATTTGACATAAACGATATATATTTGAGTGTCGGCAAATGAAACTACTGATGTTAAAGAACGATGCAAATGTTATGGTTAGGGTGATCGACAGCGACACATCTATTTGCATCTGCGAGAATCGAAGGAGCGAATACAGAATCGGTAATAGATAAAATAATTTCGTGTTTGAACACAAATTCAGTGGTGATTTACTTTATTTGTTTCTCTATACGCATTTTGATTTGCGTGTGAAAAATATCAAATTGGGATTTATGATGTCTTCGATGCGTTCCTAGAATTTATGTTATGTAAACTTGACTTCCAATCCCTAGTTAAAACAGTTGAGTCATACTTGGTTGCTGTAAATTTTAACTTTGATATTTTTTTGCTGTATCTGACACTAACACATTTTTTTGTAATTTATTACTTATCAAATCCATATTTTCAAGGCATTATTTATTTATGTGAAAATCCCAATGTATTCACAGAGAAATGGAGAGACAACGACAATTAGAATGGGAAAAACAGCGTCTGCAAGAACTTCAACATCAACGTCAAAGAGAACAAGAAAGCGTTCTTAAGCTGAAAGCTAAAAATCAGAGTCTCACTATCGAACTGTCCTCGCTCAATGACCAAGTTAAGGAATTGTCCCAGAAAATATGCGATACTAGAGTCGGTGTGTCCAACGTGAAGGCCACTATCGACGGCATGCGATCGACTAGGGACACTCAAATGCAAGAAATGTCGCAATTGAAGAACAAACTCAAGGAGCAAAATGCTAAACTTCTCTCTCTATCGCAAGAAAAGACGAAACTCGAAGCGAAAAATAAGATGAACGCGCAACTGAATGACAACGAACAAGTAAAACAGGCTTATGAAAATAAGGAAATTACTATTAAGAATTTGAAGGAGAAAGTTGATGATATGCAACTAGAAATTGACGGTAAGATGACGGATATCGAAAACAACAATTCGCATCTGACCGATTTGAAGACTCAATTATCCGAATTGGTGAGTGAATGCGAGAGTTTGTATGCGGTGTATGAGGACAAACGGAATAAAGTATTGGAGATGAAGAACATTAACAAAAACGTAGACTATAATACCTCTTGGAAGGATAGCGGCGGCGGTGGTTGGGGTGATGTACAGGCAGACTGGCCCGTTGATAATTGGGCTACCGATGCCAGCGCAACTACAACAACGACACCTACAATTGCTGGCCATACTACTTCGATGACTGGTGCCGTCAAATATAGAGCTTTATACGCGTTTGAGGGACGTAATGCGGATGAGATTTCATTTCAGCCTGGCGACATTATTATGGTAAGTATTTAATCAAACATTAACGAAGTGATATTTCATTTTCATTTTATATTATTTTTACATTAAAAAAAAAGTCTCGAACTCAAACACCCGCGGTGGCGCGGAGGTAAGCGGACCTGACTAGTGATAGGGAGGTTGTGGGTTCGAAACTCACCCGCGGGTGAATTTCTAAATTAAGAAAAATGCCTAATTAAATAATGATCAGCGTTAAAGCAGAAAATTATAATTAGTAGACATAAGGTTTTGTTTATAACAGGAAAATTTAAATTATCTGTTCTGTAATCCCTTCTCCAAAGTCTGTAAAATAATAGCCTTGATTTATATTGGGAAGGAAAATATGAAATAGTAGATATATATAGTATATATAGTATAGTATTAATTCAAATGGATGAAGTGAATCTTTTCTGACCTTATATAAGGCCTGTGTGCAAGATTTTTTGATTTTTCATATAATTTATCCAATCCTTTCTACAACCTAAAAAATAATTAGATCAACAAAAAACCAATGTCTGATGACAGTCAACTATATGTTTTCCATGCTTATAATTTACGTAAGTTAACGCCATCTATGTATGAAACAAATTATATAAATTCAGTAATAGTTAAAAATTCGTCAACTGGAAATATATCTGTCATTATAAGCAGAAGTATAGAAAATGAACTGTTGATAAAATATAATAATAATTTGATGTACACAATGTTGTTACTTATTCCACGGGGAAGAAGATTTTAGTAAATTTGGTGCAAAATATAAATCTTTCTCAATATCTCAATACGAATTATATTATGTTATAATACAATTTTCTGCCTTAATCACCGTTATAATTTTTTAAGAATATTTTTTTCTATTATGGTACGTGAATCCACAACTTTTCTCTATGCCAGACTAGCAACCTAAATTATTAATCCTAGGATAAATTTATAAATCGTATTGAATGTCTTGACATTTCATGCTTGATAATTTCTAAATAAATTGTGTAGCCACCACACAATTTTCATATAAGTGGAGTCGGAATTTAAAAAAAAAAAGATTTCAGGATAGGTCCAAATTAACTTTGAAACACATAATTTGAAATATATTCGGAGACAGTTGTTCTTCAATACGAGTGAATTGTTATCTCCGGTTGTTTATAAGATTTTCTGATGCAAAAGTTGTTGTAAATTGAATTTTAAATACTTCATACTCTTAATAAACCTGTACAAAATGACTAATTTTCAAAGAATTGATTTTAGATAAAGACAGTTTCGAAAAACATTTTATATAAAGTTAGTCCAATACGAATTTTTATTATTTTTGTACTCTTAATATGTGGAATGAAAAGTTTGCAAGATGCAAAAAACTTAAGGTCATACGTCCGATTGAATGCAATATTTTTATGAAAAAATTGCCCCAAGCTGACTTCTGAAGGGGAGAGAGAGAGCAAGAGGGAGAAGGAAAAGAGGGGGCGGGGTGATATCCTTTGATAATCCATTTTGTAATCAGGAGTCACCCAATAAAAAAAATGTAAATATTCCTAGTCACAGAGAAGGGGGGGGGGAGATATATCGTTCAAACATCTATTTTTTCGTAATCAGCCGTGGAATTCCGAACACTTGACAGGACACCAGATATACAGCCTTTTATCGATTGTCAGAAACGTACTATTGAAATTCGGACTAATTAGTGGAGAATGATCATTCGTGGCAACTTTTGAAAATGTATATTAAATGAGTATACACTGTGTATCAGCCAAATGGAATAAATTCGAAAATAAATAAATGGGGGCGTATTCGAAAAAACACTCGGACACGTCGAGTGGTATTTTTAGTTGTGAATTTTTTTCAATAGAAACTTTTTATACACGGTGTGTCATGCAACAGTGGCCAATACCAACTTTCTTATTTTAAATGCAACACAATGTATATTATTTAAAATTTTTAGATTCTCCAGAAAATTCTAGACATATTCATGTACAATTTCCTGTACCTAACTTCAACTGTTCGGAAATATTATGTGTTTTCAGATTTATTGCAAAAATTAACATCAAAGAAAGAGAATTATTTGATTACAGAAATTCGCTGCAACACACTCAAAAACTAATAAGTAATCTGTTTATTTCTTGATAATGTGAAAAAACAAAAAAAAACATTAATGTCACTGTAAAAGATGTTCAATATGCTCGCCGCGAACGTCTTGGCAACATCCTAACCTCAATTAGAAATTTCTTCTAACGTTACTCAACATCACAGGCGGACCGATCAACTCGCAAGCGTTATTCGTCTTCTTAAGTCAGCTAAGTCGAGGGGTTTAGTTTTGTATACAATGCTTTTGATATATCCCCATAAGAAAAAGTCTAATGACGTCAGATCAGGGGATTGCGCTGGTCATTCAATCGACCCTTCCATTCCATTGATTTGGAAATATTCGGTTGAGGTACTGCCGGACATTGGTTTGGTATAGGGCGGTGCTCCATCTTGCTGAAACCATATCATATTCGCTAGAACTTGTGAGTTTGCTGGATCCGGATATAAGTTTGTCAAAGTTGGAGTTATTTTGGAGTAGTGCTAAATAATAATCGCCATTCAAATTGCCATCAATGAAAAAGGAACCTATGATATGATCTCCAACAATTCCTGCCCAAACATTAACCTTTACAGTGTATTACGTATGTTCTTCTCTCATCCAGTGAGGATTTTCTAATTTTCTAATTGGATCACATTGTTATCTAACATTGCCATCATTTGTTCACAAAAATACGTTCTCCTATCAAAATCGTCTTCCATGAGCTCCTTGCTGAGTTGGTATCATTTTATAGGGATAATTTTCTTTTCTTTTAATGTTCGAATAATCGATGAATGGCTAAACATCGAAGATTGTGGCTGCTTGTCGGCTAGAAGTATGTGGGTTTTCCTTAAACTCAAGTATAATATCCAATTTGTTATCATCACTTATTACATTGGCAGCTGCTTTTTTTTTATCTTACATGTTCAAGCTCGCGAAACTTCTTTTCTATTTTACTAATTGTCCCTTGGGATATAGGCGACAAATTTGGATATTTTTCATTAAATAAGCGCGCAACTTCCATTTGTGTCCGTGTGTTATCTCCATAACCAATCATCTGCAGAATTGTTATTTTGTGCATTTCTGTTAAATAAACCATTTTTCTGATATGCAGTTAACGAAACTCAAACGACTATAACAATGACAACTAAACTGTCGTGCAAACAGGCAACAATTTGCTAACGCCAAGCGTTTTAAACAAAAGTATTTACAGTTTTTGTTTATTTCATATCGGTAAAAAGGAATGTTTTTTTTTTTTTTGGTTTTTTTACATTATCAAGAAATAAACAGATTACTTATTACTTTTTGAGTAAGTGTGTTGTAGCGAATTTCTGTATCAAATAATTATTCTTTAATGTTAATTTTTGCAATAAATATGAAAACACTTAATATTTCCGAAACAGTTGATGATAGGCACAGAAAAATGTACATGAAATTTTTCTAGAATTTTCTGAAGAATCCAAAAATTGAATAATATTATACAGGGTGTTGCATTTAAAATAAAAAAGTTGGTATTGGCCACTGTTACATGACACACCAAGTATAAAAAGTTTCTGTTGAAAAAATGCACAGCTAAAAATACCAATCGACGTGTCCGAGCGTTTTTTCGAACACGCCCCCATTTATTTGTGTGTGCACGAGTATGCACTTTTTTATCAGAACTAAAGAATTGCACATATCATTATTTTCCACGAATTAGTTCAAATGTGACGTTTCTGACAATTGCTAAAATGCTGTGGATATGGTGTATTGTCGACTGCAAGTGTCGTGTCGAGTATATAGTAGGAATTTCACTGCAGGAGTCACCGATAGGTGAGATCAACATAAATTTCGAGATTGAAAATGTTTAGAATCACAATAGAGAGGGGAGGTGGAGAGAGGAGGGCAGAGAGATATCATTTGAGAAAATCCACTTTTTCTTAATCAGGAGCCACCGAAACGTGGAGATCTACATAAATATCAAGATTGAAAATATTCATGATCACAATAGTGTGGTGGAGGGAGAAGCGAGAGATATCGGTTACAATTTTTTTTTTATTAGTATCCCAAAATGCTGAAATTTGCAAAAATCTGGTGGTCGAACATTCTCATGATCGCGATTTAAATGAATAGTGAAAAATCAGGATAGAAGTATAACTGTGACAGTAAATTCTAACTTGCTGTAATCCGCAAAACGTAAACTTTTATATAAAACATACGTTGAAAACACATATTCCACTACCTATTATCTATTTGCTATTAAATACAAAGTAAAATTGCGCAACTCTATTTCTTATTGCTATAAATATTAGCCTTTCTGGTTTGTATTTATAGAAATATGGATTATGGATTAATTATAGGTGCCATTAGAACAAACTGGTGAACCTGGATGGCTGGCTGGTGAAATCAGAGGTCAAACCGGTTGGTTCCCCGAATCTTACGTTGAGCCTGTCGACGACGGAAGCGTTAGAGGTTCTACGGTACCAGAAACATCTCCATCGTATATAGAAGAATTAGAAAATAAGAGACTCGAGTAATTGTAATCGCAAGTAAATTATTTCGTTCATTCTTAATTTTCCTATGTTTACAGAGGCATCGTTGAAGTTCCCGAAACAATACCGGAAACTATCGAACCGATTCAACAAGCAGATTTACAGACGAATCAGACCAATTCTCTAGATATTGCCGAAAGCGAAATAGAATATTTTGTAGCGAACTATCCATATCAATCTGTGGAACAGGGAGATCTGACGTTTAACGCCGGAGAAACCATTTCGGTGTTGAAGAAGGAAGGCGACTGGTGGACAGGGAAGATCGGTGATAGATGCGGCATATTTCCTAGTAACTACGTTCAGAAGCTGGACACGGTAAGTTCTCTCTTATTTTGCTATTGATGTTTTTTCTATGTCATTGCTGTTTTATAAACGTGCCTTTATTCATGAACGTGTGTGACTAATTTTGCGATACCAGAGTGCAACTACTAACACGCCGACGACAGCTGCGGTGACAACTGAACAGAATCAGAAAGCCGCCACACCGCCCCAACAAGAACAACTGCAAGATGTGAATGCACAAATGGACAGCGAGGTCTGCCAAATTAATGAGAATAAGGAAAGTGAAAAACCCGACTTCGCCTCTATGAGTGCTAATTCGCAGGTAAAAAAATCATAATACAAAATAAAACTAGATGTAATTTGTTATGAAATAAACCCCAAGGTGAAGTTTAGATGTACAAGGGAAACACTGAAAATTTCGGGAAAATCATGAATAAAATAAAATGGTAACGGATTGAAGTACTACTTTATTGTTTTTTGAAATAATCATCTTTAAGAGGGACATTTACCAACTGCATCTGGGCAAATAGAAACTTATGCAACTTGTATTACTAGCGGGACAGTAGACGCAAGGGGGTTTGAGTAGGTGGAGCTAGACGATATTCGGGTTTCGATAAGATCGCTTCGGTTTTATTCACAGATTCTGTCGCTATGTAGATCGGTAAAAGACGCTACGTTCTGAAGGCAAAAAATTGGCGGTAATTTAAGAGTAATAATAATTAAATACGACGGCTAACAGACAATTTTTGAAGTGTAAACTTCTTTAGGCGCGTTGCGCTGATTGTAGGCAGTGAACAAGACTGACCTGTAACGCTCGGATATGTGTAACGCTCGTTCGGGTAAAGTCGGCTAAGGGAACAAGATAAATATATCATATAGAGGTATTTAATTTCAATTAAATTGAAATTTAAATGAATAAATAAACTCATGTCCCCGAGCAGATTCGAACCCGAGCCGAACGAGTATGACCAATGTATGACGCCGGCACGTTGCATCAGACCAACGCGGGACACGTAATCGATTATTCATATCGTCTATTTATACATATACATACGTCACTGCTATACTCGTTCGGCGACCGTTACATGGGAGAGCATGGCGCATCAGTCGTATAATACGTTACTGAATATTATACGTGTGTCTACATGTGTAAATGTAATAAATGTGCGAATACGTTTTATTTAATACGTTACCGAATATTATACGCGTGTATTTCGTATTATTAACCTCGCCTTGATGAAGTTTACACTTATGCTGTGTGGTTTTAAGCACACCCATTTTCTTGTTATTTTTAAACGTTTTCAAAACAATTATTAAAAATTACGCGAAACAGCCCACGGGAGCTGTTTCGCGTTGAAAATTTTAATATATAGGTAAATAAAATGAATCGTCAAATATTTAAATTCTGAAATCTACTCGCATATTGGTATTATATACTTAGTTAAACTAAATCGAATTAACAAATATCAAAATAAAATAAAATTGTAGACTAAAAATTACGTATGTCGTATTTTGATTTTTTATTCCGTTTGCATATTTACTTTTTTTGTTTTGTTGATTTTGTATAATAATTCCATTTCCGCTTACCCATCTGTTATATACACTCCAATATTATAGGTACTGAATTTCTTTCTAATTGTAAAAACTGTCTGTCGTTCGGATTCAAGCCTGTAATAGCCGACCGATTCCGATAGATTTGCATCTCGCTAGGCCCGGTAGAGATACCGTAAAGTGGGGATAGACGATGCGATCGCTTCGAAAAACACTTGTGTAAAATGTGTGTGACAATGTTTACTATTTTCAATTTTTTATCTTCAAATATAATTACATAAATTTGATTTTTCTTTATATCGTTCAACAAATGTGCAGCTGACGCGTAGAGGTTGTTTTTTTCTTTTGTGTACCAGCCTTAGTTAGTAGACATTAATCAAATGTATGCATTTTTGTGGTTATTTCTAAAACACATAACTTTTTTAAGAAAATAAATTAATACAAAAACTGACCTTGACATTATAAATGTATGCCTTTTGCATCGCTAACCCAAATTTGAGATTCTAAAATTACAAAATAAATTTAAAAAACGAAAATCGGCGATGCCTTACGGGGCATGATTTTCAATAGGTAAACGCTCCTCTTAAGTTCTACACTCTTTTCCATTCGTATAAACCAATTAGTAAAGCATAGTATGCTTGAAATGTGCGTTTCATACGTCTCAACTGCCTCTTCAGGTGATGAAATGTTTGACCACCCATTTTGTCTTTAATTTTGGAGAACGTAAGGAAGTCATTGGGGGATAGGTTGGGGCTGTAGAGACAATAGCAGAGTAATTCAACGTTGTTGTTGGTCAAATAGTCGAGTGTTAGTTTTGGAGTGTGCGAACTCGCATTGTCGTGATGAAGTAAGATGCGACGATTCCGATTGCTTTTTCGCAACTCTGCAATAACTTTGTAATACCCATACAGCAGATTGTTTTTTTCTTTCAGGTTCATATGAATAGATCCATTTTCATCGCCACTGACGATGTTAAAAACGAGTTTTGATGAACCTGAGTGGTGGAAGCGTTTCAGTCTTTTCTTGCACACTTCACACGAGTTTCATTTTGGTCTGCTGATAGATTATGTGGGATCCACCGTGGACACAGTTTCATTATATTTAAATGATCATGCAACATTGTTTGTATTGCAGTCATACCAATGCCTAAGGATGCACTAATTTCAGCATACGTCACATGTCGATCCAACGTAATCATTTCACGAACGGCATCGACGTTTGCCGCAACAACAGTCGTTGAGGGTCGACCTTCCCGCAATTCATCGCTGAGACTATCACGTCCAAGTTTAAATTCTTGAAACCAGCGATATATTGTAGTTTTAGATAGTGCTTCACTATCAAAAGCAGAATTTATTCGCTGGACACATTCTTGTTGATTTAAACCACTTCGAAAATCATAATAAATCATCGCACGAAAGTGTTCTCTTATCATTATTATTTTGTTACTGTCATGCCGTGTGATCTAAAACAATCATGGCGGACAAGTTTTCCATACGCATTGTATACCGGCTGGGGGCACTACTAGTTCCTGGTGATTAAAGTCCCTAGATATATAAAGTACCGCAATTGGTTTGTCCCATTATAACGGCGCCAAAATGGCGGCGATTTGGTGACTTTTAGTAGTTATTTAGTAATTCGTACATATATATACAAATATACGATGAGACAACTTACATTCGTGTATTCGGCGTTGGCCTAATGGTAAGATGTTCGCTTCACACGCGGTCGACTCGGGTTCGAATCCGCACGGGACAAGAATTTTTCAGAAAAAAAAATACAATATTTCGCATATAAAATTTCTAAAGTTAAAAAAAACGTACAGATTTTTAAATTTGGCGCTTCTTTGGCGCCAAAATGGCGGTAATTGCGGTACTTTATATATCTAGGGACTTTACTGGTGATTGGTTTTCGACATGTTTTCTATTGACATCAACTTAACGTCACATGAAATGACATTACTAATCGTCTTCGCAAAATCTATTCCGTTAACCGTTTTAATTATGGAGTAGGTTTGACAACGAAGTTAATGTATTATACACGATGTGCCATTGTCAAAAATTAAGATAATCTGTAACGCTACTAGACTCTAAAAGTCAGCTCTTTAGAGTCTACACGTATTACAGATTTTCTCATTTTAGTATTCGACGTTTCTACATGCTTTATATAATTTGTAATACCATTTTCAAATTACGCGGAAAAGTTCTCCACAAAAAAAATCCAGTAGATGGCACGTTCGATCGTGGTTCAACTGCTTTATCATTAACATTTGACTCTATTCCGTTCGGATTGTATTTGTATATGGTTACTCTATCATTAACTTCTAATTATCACCGTAAAAAACTATCTGACACTTCTTGGTTCTGTCACTTGCTTTCGCTTACTTAAATGTGAAGTTAGCCGAATTTGCATAAATCATGATCAGGTACCAACTGTATTGCTGGTTCCCGATATTTTCAGTGTTCCTCTCGTAATGTTTCTGCTCTTCATAGATACTTTTAAAGCTAACAATAAAGAAACAAATATGTACATATATTGAATCTTAAGTTTAAACTTAAGCCTAATGGTAGTGATGGGTACTATCGACCGTTTTGACTTTCAGTAGTTTGACGTACTATAATAGCACTATTGGATAGTGGTTATCGAATAAAATTAAGCGACGTTTTATCTACAGACATAAAATGCAATTTATTATAAATAAAGTTATAATGCGCCAGATGAATGGCTAACATTTGTTACTTAGAGTCATGGTTAATTATTTAAAATTGATCGAATAATTAATGTCCAGATATGTAAAATACAATTTTTGATGATTTTATAATTTAAAGTTCAGTAATAAGAGGGCGCCTACCTCTTGACGAAGTGGATTATTATATGTGTTTAATACGTAAGCCAAACAAATATTTTGTGATATCAACTTAATTATTTTTGGAATCCCACTGCTTTATATATAAAATATCAAAAACATTCATATAATATACATTGAGGATAGACGAAGCCCGGTTCTCTTGCCACTTTTCTCTGTATCGTACTGTATACAATTTCATTTTGTATTAATCATTAGGGCGCGGACACGAGCGAGTCATGACTCATCGCCCATGGGCGCACTATTGAGATGTTGTATTTTTAAAGAGGTTTTAATTTTATTTATATAATTGGATAACAAGTGGCTGGTGATCTATAAAATACAAAATACCTTACTATTTGTTCATTTTCTCTTCTGTAAGACTTGTTTTCTTTGAATTAAGTACATCCTTGTAGATAGAAAACGTACATCGCAACTGGTTATATGTGCGTACTGGCAATATTCTTTTATTTCAGCGTATTTAGCATACACAATTGCCGCAATGTTATTAAATCTGTAACGAAATTTTGAAAACTATCGAAATTCTCTGCATAAAAACTATTTATGTGTATGTTTTAACAAAGCTAAGTGACGAACGTGCGATATTTTGGCATTCTGTAACGATATTTTACAGACTTTGTAATAAATTTCGGAATCACTGACAATTCATTTTCATATTAGAAAAAGTAACATAAACAACGTTCTAGATCTAAATAAATGATAACTAAAAATGTACGCGTATGTTATTGAAACTAAATAACAGTAAGTATATACATATTTACATTATTTCTCTTGCGAAATATAAGGTAAATATAATAAACCCCTCAGGCTATCTACGTCGATGTAGAAAGAATTTTACTCATACATTCCTTATTTTATGGCAATTTTTGCTCTCATTCTCGGGCTCTTCTCGAGCGTAAACAGATGTTGCAGTTCACCATATGAATTAGTGCTATTCGGTAAATGTGTTTTGTTTACATTATTTCTTTGCTCCATTGTAACCCCGTCGTAGTTTAACTCGGTCATGTCCGCGCCCTATTAATCACTGTTAGTTATTACTTGGGAGAAGTAAACCTTACGTTTTGTAAATGGAAATGAACTATTAGAAAAAGTCTTTAGTTTGGAATGCAACGTTTTCAAACGTGATTTTGAATATAGTGATTATTTTTCTTGTGAGGCCTTCTTAATCACTAGAGACAACGGGTTTGGTTTCCAAATCTTACTGTAGTAGGATGTATGCTCCGTCACTACAAAGTCGCACCAGTCGTTTATTGCACGGACTTGGCGAGTTTTATGAACTCTGCAATTGTCGTGAAGCAGTATATTCTTTTGATCACAATTATCGAATTTTTATTGATGGATAGCAGTTTCAAATTTTCTGATAGTTTCCTTAAAAAATTCTCCTGTTAGTGTGGTGTTTCATATATTCAAACAAGTAAGATTCTTTACATATGTCAAAATACCGTCATCAGCTTTCTCAACGAATTCTGCGTTCTTGCTTTTTTTTTTGGCGGTGAAGATTGCTTATTAACTCACTGCATGGAATCTTGTTTTGTGGGTGTATTCCATCGATACACCCATGTTTCATTACCTATTATAATTTTGGAAAAAAGCTCTTCGCCGTCAGTCAATGTTTCTTTACAAACGTGTTGTCGACACAATTTTAGTTTGGGAGTAAGCGATTTCGGAATCCAACGTGCTCTTATTCATTCCTAAGTCTTTCTACAAAACTTTAACATTGTAGCTTCTTCCGATATTCATACCTCTACAGAAATCATTGAAACTCATTTTCTTCGATAACACTTCAACTTTCTTGATATTTTTATTGGTTCTTGCTTGGATGAGATATATGATGATAAAAAATTTTGACCTCAAGATTTTTGCAGGTGTCCACGTTTGGAAGGAAAATATTGAAATTCTTATTAAGAATAATCACGTAGACATTTTCGTGGTGGTCGAAACCTGGTTAAATGGTACATATCATTCGCAGCGGATCGTGTAGGTTGTTGGCGGCGGCCTTTTTTTTATGTATTTCAATATAATTTTTAATTATTCAGTTGTGGAATCAAGTAGAAGCATAGAGTAATTGTGGATACAGTAAGAAAGTAAAACTCTTTGGATGTAAACCAAATTTGGTCACTAAACATCGGAATGTCATAGCAACTATCCAACGAAATTTTGCGATCGTCACATGTTTTTGTCATGGCAAGTAGATAATATAAAAGTCTCACTTGTTATAATTCCCGATGAAGGCAGCTAAGTTAAAATGTAAGTTTGGAACGAGTTTTCTCATAACTGAACTTGAGTAGAACAAAGTTAAGTATTTTATACAAGTTATTAATTATAATTAACAAGGACTTTGATTGGAATATTAATTAATATGTCATTAATAAAATGTTGTAAGGAAGGATGTCATAGAATTTATACATTAAAATGAATACAGGAATAGGAAATCATTAATGTGCGGAGAAAGAAAAACGAAACGAGAATAAGATTTTACAAATTTATTTTTAGTTTTTTAATACTTGGTAACGAATGTCTGTAATTGACTGGTACCAAATACCATATTATTTGTTCATATTGTAGTTCAAGTAGAGTAAAGGAGTATTAATATTTACTAGCAATACTTTCTTAAGGTTCTCTTCTGGAAGTTTTGTTCCCTTTGAATGATGTACATACTTGTAGATAAAAAACGTCCTTTCTACATCGCAGCTGGTTATAGGTGCGTACTGGAAATATTCTTTTATTTCAGCGTATTTAGCAGTTACATTTTGTGTCATTGTCCCCATACACAATTGCCACAATGTTATTAAAACTGGATTTCTATTAAAAACTGCGTCTAACTTTTGCCGAAGGCCACATCCGAAGTCACTTGGAATATTTATGAAATTATTAATAGCCACATCTAATCTGGTTAATCCATCTTTTAATTTGAGATTTCAATTTTCAAAATATGTGATTAGTTTAGACAAATTTCCAAAGTGTTCCTGAAGGAATAACACCTGATTTTTTAAATTTGGGATTTGTGTTAGTTCCTTGCACTCAGAAATACTTCGAGCATCGTCATTTAAACATGTAACGAAATTTTGTAAACTATCGTAATTCTCTGCATAAAAACTAGTAGCTTCCAACCAAGTTCGCCATCTAGTTATTACTGGCGAGGGAGGCAGTGACAAAGATGGACGTTTTTCTCTGAGAGAGCTACTCTCGATGGTGCTTTTCTGAAAACATTTTTAAAGGCGGATTCAAGTCTATCAACTTCCGGATAGGTGTCTCTGATATATTCACAGATTCTGTGGAGAGCATGTGCTACACAAGTAATATGCAGCATATAGGGATATGTTTCCTTTAATAGTGTGTCTGTTTTTAACATATATGCGGAACTGTCACTAACAAATAAAAGTATTTTTTCCCTGTACCTGTCGTCCGAATGAAGCATTTTGTGCAAATTCTCGTCAATGGTTTTAGAAACTGTTTCCGCATCAACTATTATATGGAATAGTTGGATGTAGTACACCAGCTACAACAACATTTACCACACAGCGTCCTAATATATCGACAGTTTCGTCGGCACTTATCCATAGGTACTGATTTGAAAGATGTCTTTTAATGCATTCTACTGTTTTCTTGAAGCAGTTAGAAACATAATATTTGCGTAAGGTGGATTCATCAGGAACATTTCGACCAGTATATTTTTGGAGAAATGTTTTAAAAGTGGGATTGTAAGTTTATTTAATGGGATATTAGCCGCTGTTAAAGCTTCACAGAGTTCTTCGTTAAAATTGTCAGCTTTCAACGGGTCCAATTTCTGTGTATGTTTTGGCGATGCTAAGTGACGTTTCATGTGCGATTTTTGGAACGATATTTTGCAGACTTTGCAATAAATTTCGGAATCACTGACAATGGACATACAATAAGCACGACCCTTAATCCAACTCGTCATTATTTCACGATGCCATTCTCGACGTTCTTCCATATCATAGTAACATAAACAATGTTCTAGATCTAAATAAATGATAACTAAAAATGTATGCGCATGTTATTGAAACTTAACGAAATCCAGTGCACACTTACGTCAAGATAATTGGGAGAAGTAGATTCAATGAAACGATATTAAACAGGAACTATTACAGAAATTACGAAGTATGTAATTAACAGTCAAAACAATGAAAAAACGAAACTAACATAAGTATGAATAGGTATATACATATATAACTTTATTTATTTTACGAAATATAAGGTAAATGTAATAAATTTTAAAAACCCCTCACGCTTCTACCTACGCCGATGAAGAAAGGATTTTACTCGTAAATTCCTTTCTTGATCGCCTTTTTTTGCTGTCGTTTTCGCGACGTAAACAGATGTTGCAGTTCACCATATGAATAATGCTATTCAGTAACTGCGTGTTGTCTACATTAATTCTTTGCTCCGTCGTAATTTAAACCTGGGATGTCCGGTGTATATTACTAACCTGTAATTTCAAATTCATATTAAGTTAAAGTTGACTAGTTTTTGTCGATAATTTTTAAAATCACTGCTGAAAAAGCCTTTAAATTACGCTTATGGAATTCTAATGCCAAAGTTGACAATTAATTTAAATTCAAGCGGGGATAGAAAATGTAAAACGTAAAAATCGCCTAAACACAAATGGCGGCGGCGTAAATCAATTACAGACACATTATATCATACATTTGTAATAAAATACAAAATATTAAAGAAACGATAATAGTACACGATCATTTTTAGATGGTAGTGCATTAATCTGCCACTTCAATCTAGAAAAGTAGATGATATAAGATTGTATATAAGTAATTACATTATAATATTTGTGCGCAGTAGGGTTTTCCAGTTATATTACACAATATTTTACATATATATAATCACATGTGGGACTACTGTATTCATGTAAAATGAAATTACGGTTTGCATTACGTGCTCTTATCAAATTGTATTCCTATTTCTGCGATTTTGTTACATTGAAATATTTGTTACGTATATAAATTATCTTTTATTTGCAGATTAATTGTGATTTCGGTGATATTAAATAAATTTCGACGAACGATGTGATGCGTCGATTACATCAGTAAATATGTAAACAGGAAACATGAGAGATGACTTTCTCAGAAGTATTAATCTCCAAATACATATAATAACTGTTTTGCAATGCTACTACATCTTATCATAATGTTTAAATCTTTCTAGGAATTTCCTGGTTTAGGGGAATTACTCATTTGATATTCAATACAGAGTGCTTCAATAATATTATGCGCGTTTGAATGTAAACATGTATGATGAATGTATGATATATTAATCCTAATCTTATTTTGAAAGATTTTATTCTAGATCATATATCATATTATAATCACCCGTAATAAGTATATAAATATGAAATTGAATCAAATATAAACTCCTATTATATTAATAAAACGATACATTTTACAATACTTAATCTTGTACTGTGTTTTTAACTTATTTCTCTAATGTAGCCATGCTTTACTATCCAATTTATGCAATTTGAGCTTCTAGAATAGATACGAAAATGTGAGGGTGTGGTGTGGCTTTATTATTTTTCTTCAGTGGCGTTTCATATAGACTGAATTATTACTCTTAAGGAAAAAGTTTTTATTTCTGATATTCTTTCTGTTAGGATCTGTCATCTGTAGTTTTCACTGCTTTTATATGTTAAAATTATATAGATAAATCGAATAAATAATAATAATAAATTGTTGCTCTTCGTTTTCTGCATTATTTTTCGGCGTTGATATATTAAATACATAAGCAAATTTATTGTGGAATTTAATTCTAGTACGTGAAAAATCAAAAAAGCGACAAGTTTCAATCGAGAAGAAAGAAGCACGTAAAGAATGTAGTTAGTACAGAATTCCCCCACTCAATAAAATAGCGACCGCTCCACAACATATTCAGAATGAACGAACGTCATCGGTAACCGATCACTGAACAGTTCTGCGACTGTTGTGTCTGCTGAATGCATCAATGATGTACTGAAATTTATAATTGTCGCTTTCCTTTCGAGTGCTTTAAGCCCTTGGGCTTGAAGCACCGGAGCAACCCGGAACAGCTCGTGAAAGAAATAGAAATTAGCGAATTGTGAACTGTTACCAAAAATATTTGACAACTCACAGTTTTATTAGTCATGTGTCTATTATACCACACTCTATACCTAACCTCCAAGGTATCGAATTTAGGGCTGCATGCAATTAACGAATTACCTTGAGTAGGTACTAGGTATGGTTTCTCTACTAGATTGTGAGCTAATAAAGGTAATGGCGTGTTATTCGTTTAACATTTTGTTTAACAATCGTACTTTTCCCAGATTTTGTTAGAAAATGAGTTGGATTCAACGTCAAGTTCGAGTTCCGACGAAAATGTTATTTATTCTTTTGATGAGGAAAAACCAAAGAGACAGCGTTTAGTGAGAATTAAACTGTACGTGGAAAACACTGTGTCGCTATACAGCGATGCAGAATTTAAAATGCATTTTCGACTAACACGAACAACTGTATTCCAACTAATTGGTAAGTAAAGTTTTAATACATACATTGTTACTTTTGTTTAACAAGTAGCAAAGAAAATAGAACAGTTATCATTATAAAAATATATTTTACAGAAACACTCAACAGTCATAAGATAATACCAACGCATCATGATGGTAGGAGCAAAATAACTGCAGAGAAAGCCTTTTTACTGGTGTTATGGTATCTTGGCAATCTTGAAACATATCGCCAAGTTGCTGATAGATTCAATGTAACGATGAGTTCAGTGCATCGATGCTTAAGAAGGGTTATATCATTTATTTTGAAAATGAAATCGCAGATAATACAATGGCCAAACGAGAATAGAATTGTAGAAATTATACATGGCTTTGAAAGAAGGAAAGGTGTACCTAATGTCCTAGGAGCCATTGACGGAAGCCATATTGAAATCCCAAAACCCAAGGAAAATCAAGACTCTTACATCAACAGAAAAAATTACCATAGCGTACTAATACAGGCCTACTACAGCCTGTATTAGTACGCTATGGTAATTAACCATGAAAAAAAGTTCATTGATATATTTTGTGGTGAGCCCGGATCAATGCACGATTCTCGACTGTTACGCAAATCAGCATTGTATGATCGCATGGAAAGTGATTATTACAATATGAGAGACAATTTTCTCATTGGCGATTCTGCATACCCTAACTTGAGTTGGTTAGTGACACCATTTAAAGATAATGGCAGATTGACACGAAACCATTTGATCTTCAACAATCGCCTGTCTGGAACTCGTGTTGTTGTTGAGAATGCTTTTGGGTTATTGAAATGTAGATTTAGACGGCTCAAGAGTTTACAAAACCCGGATATGATGCTTTGCTCTCAAATTATAATGACAGCATGTATTTTACATAATATATGCATTGATTTCCATGATTTAATGGAAGCTGATGCAGCAGATTATAATCAACCAAATGCAGAAGTAGTCAATAATGAAAGAGAAGACTTCAATGTAAATTACAATAGGCGGCAAGAAGTTTTTACGCGAATGTTTGCAGGTCATTGAGTATACACTGAATGTAAAAAAAAGAATACATACCTATAAAGACTGTAAAACTCACATTTATTGTTATCTTAAAAAGTAAAATAAATAAATTCATTGAAAATCACTAAATCATTTATTTTTTCAAAACAATTAGAATATGGTTATAAAAACTACATAGTTGAAAAAAAATAGTTTAGGAACTATCGTGAAGAGGGGCAGCAAAAATAAACTTTGACTAAAAAATTAAAAATAAACAAAACACGTCTTTGCACTTAGAAGACATCACAGCCTCTCTTACCACATTTTAATGAGATCAAGGATAATACTTAAGTGAACAAAAAAAAGGTGTTATAAATCAGGTAAAATTTATATCTCTTCATTGTCAGGCTTGTTACTATTTCCAGTTACATGCTGCAAATATTTCTCAAAAAGGGCAATTTTCCGATTTTCAACTCCTAGTCTGTCATCATGCCTTTTCTGCCTTTTGTCATACTCGCTTTTCTTCATATCCAAGTAGTCCCTCTTGAGCTTTTTCTCACTTTGTCGAGGTTTCTTTTCATCACTGTTTTTTGTTGCATTATTAATCAAGTGTTGTTCTGCTTCCTCTATTCTATCAGGAGTGATGACAGCACTTGTTTTATTTTTGGCAGATGAAGCTTTTACCAGGACAATATTATTGTCAGTGTCTTTTGAAGTAGATGGCAACGGCAACGTTTTTTGTAAAACAGAATCATCAGAATTGATAGAGTGACTTGACGAATTAGATGGTTTTTTACCAAGGAGTTCATCCATCAAATCATAATACTGAAATCTACTTGGAGCTGTTCCTGTTCGTATTTTGTTATCTTTTGCCTTTTTATAACTGCGCGTTAAACTTTTCCATTTGTTTTGAACCAAAGTTTCATTAACCGTATAGCCAATACTGGTTAAGTCATTTACAATTATTTCAAAAACATGTTGACGTTTTCGGGAATGATTAAAATCATCAATATGGTTGGCCATTGAGTGGATTAAATCTATTATTTCATTGTGTTGCCATGTATAAATTGTTTTTATATTTTCTTGGATATTACAACCATCATTTTCATCTTGGGATTTTGAATTGGGTACAACTTCATTATCACTGTTGTCTGGGCTGTTATCATTTCTTTCTGTGTTTTCATTCCCTGGCGTTGGTGTGAGTGGTTTAATTCTTTGTCCCAATAGTAGTGAAGTCGCAAAATGTTCATCTAAAACAATAATTCACACTTATCACTTGACTAAATTACAGAAAACTCAAAAGTCAAACTACATTTGCTTTTTTTAATACCTCTAATTAAAAATTAACTTTGTACTAACCTGTTTGTGCTCGACGAAAATCTTCATTATTCAAGTAACATTTATAGGATGTATTATTTTCTGGGTCATATAATGTTAAGACGTTACATTCATTAAGTTCGGCGTCCATTTTACACTTTTATTCAAAACTGTTATTAGAAATTATTGTTATAAAGAAAATGTAAACAATCTTGGCGACGTAACGCAAACAAACCAAATAGTCCTGTCAAATGTCAAACAGCTGTTAAATTTCGCGCGAAGTAGCAAAGGTGCTTCGTGCACAAGCTTTCGAGTAGGTACTCGAGGGGAAAGGGGAAATGGACGCTACAGTGGTTCTCAGTGCGTCGAGCACTTTTGAAAGGAATGCGGGGTAGTAGCCTAGAGCTGTACCGAGCTGCTCTTTCTGTTGAAAGGAAAGCGTTGATTATAACATGTCTGTAATTGATTTACGCCACCGTTATATGCATTTTAGGGATTTTTACGTTTTGCAATTTCCACCCCTGAGCAAATCGCTATTGAAATGATGTTTAGCAGTGGTTTCATCATATTAGTAATGTTATATTTGCACATAAGCATGATCATGTGATTATAAAATGATGTTCTTTGGAAATTAAATATTTAGGCGCGACTCTGACAGTAAAACAAATGAAAGAAGACGTTTCCAAGTTGCCGACTTAATAACATGAAAATGCGTAAGTCAATTACAGACACTCGTTACATGAAAAGCAAATGGTGAATATATGTGAGCTATGTATTTACAGAAAAAATCTAATGCATTTTTAATTGAATACAAAATACGTAGATTCTTAGAAATAATTATGTAATAAATAAATTTAGACATAACCATAATATAAGAGAAAAGTATTACTATAATTTAAAAAAAAATCTACAGTAAATATTCAAAATGTCCACCACTAGCAACCAAACATTAATTCACTTTCTAAAGAGAAATTAAACTCTTCGTTCATATCAATATCTGGCAGTTATTGTATAAAGGCTATTCTGTAGAAATGTAGTCAAGTTTTTTTTTTGACAAGAGCATTTCTAATGCTACTACAAGATAAATTTTAAAAGAACAAATAAAGTTAAGAATAATTGTGTTAAAATAAATTAAATGTATTTATGTGTATGAATTCCTCTGTTATCTTAAAAAAAATTAGACAAATTGACTAATATTTTCGTAAGTTCATTTTTAAAAATTCTATACCAGGCACTAGTTTTAAATGAATAGGGATTTTCATGAACCTATCAAGGAAATTTTTTTGGAACTAACTGCAAAGTAACTCAACTTCAATTTCAGCTGTATCTAAAAAAAACTAGTTTTAGCTAAATATGAGCACCTTTTAATTTCAATCCTAGAATTATTAACAATTTGGAAATTTACTAGTCTCTACGATTGTTACTTCAAAAGTGTCAAAAGTCGATGTCTGCTGATAAATTCCAGACATAAATATAACGTGACGTCACACATTGGTTGCACCAAAACTGGAAAAAAAGTTATAGTGATGTAAATTTCTCATTGAAAAGCAGAGAACTAATAAACGATCCATGCTGTTGTAATATTCTAAAGGAATTATTAACATTTGGAGCTGATGTCTGCAATTATAAATCAATAAAATACATTACATTATTTATTATTTTATTGAAAATTGAATTGAATATGTAAAGGTGTAAAAATGCTCTAAAATGGGTATGATTTAATTTTTACGAAATTTAAATACAAAAACTTTTTTCTCATACTACTTGTTCATTAAATTAAAATTAGCTTACGATAAAAAACACATTGAAATTTTGCTTAATATCCGAATAAGCAATTGAAGTACCTAAGTAAAAAATTAATTATGTATCTGATATAAACTAAAGAGGGTATAAAATAAGCACAGGCTATTACTGTATATTTTTCTTTTAATCAGAATTAAAAAATCCCATTTGACACCGACTAGTTGGCAGTCATTGTTTAAGATAATAGTATATATACGCAATTATTGTTTCTAACAATATCTTCTTTTTATATTTAGTCTATGAAAGGCAATAAGAAGCCGGAAATAGCCTCAGTTATTGCGCCATATCAAGCAACGAGTTCGGAGCAGTTATCACTGCAAAGAGGTCAGCTAATTATGATACGTAAAAAGGCGGATTCTGGTTGGTGGGAAGGTGAACTGCAAGCCAAAGGTAGAAAGCGTCAAGTAGGATGGTTCCCAGCCAGCTATGTTAAGGTACTGAATAGCAGTGGAAGAACTAGTGGACGTACCACTCCTGTTTCTACGACTAGAATGCAACAAGAAGTAGTTATAGGTAAATATAAGTTATTTATATCATGAAAATATAGCAGATGTTAAGGAACGAATAATTCAGTCGCCTATGAAGCCTATTCGAAAGCGTTCACAGCAAACACAACTCTAAACGAGTTATTGGCCCAATGTTCGTTAATTGTGCGATTTTTAGAATATTAATTAACTGAATAAATAAAATACGTAAACTTGGTTTCAAAAATTATTTAATAATATCACTACAATATCATTTCACCAAACCTTGGCTTCATCGGGTGATGAGTAAGACACAATGCCATTTAGTTACTCATCACCTGATGAAGCCAAAGTTTGGCGAAATGATATTGTAGTGATTTTAATAAATAATTTTTAAAACCAAGTTTACGTATTTTATTTATTCAGTTAAATATGGAGTTTCAACATGTATCAGCCTCATAAATTAACTATATTAATATTTATTTTCAGATATCGACATTTAATATATGTACTGTACAACTACGTCCATAACTTTTTGATGACAACTTAGTAAGGAATTTGAAAAAAAGGCAATTAATTTCCATCTTTTTTCCAGATAAAGTTGTAGCTTTGTATCCATACACAGCAGCCAATCCAGACGAACTAAGCTTCCACAAGGACGACATAATCAGCGTAACAGCTAGAGAAGAACAATCTTGGTGGAGGGGTGAATTGAACGGCGTGTCTGGCCTGTTTCCCAGCAACTACGTGGCGCCACTCCAACAATGTAAGTAGAAAATTATTTTATGATGTTGAACTTGTTCACTCTGAGCACATTGTATTTTGTCACATTTGATTTAATGCATTCTGTCTTTTCGATTTCGTCAGTGTTACGTCATCTCATTTTGTCTCTTTTTTTGTTTGTAGGAACATGAATTGCACCCACCCTACCAATTACGAAGCTGCTATTATGTATAATAAACTTTTAAGCTAAAAAAAAAAAAACGAAAGCAGAGAAAACTATTTAGTGTCTCACTAGCTAATAGAATTTAATATGTGTCGATACTGTCGTCAGTATGTAATTTTTTTCTTTCTTTTTTTCGGTTTGATATTTTAACAAGATATTAAGTGTTAAATTTCGGCCAGATGATTATCATTGCTAACTATTTGTCACTGTAATAATGCTAAACACTTGGTTTTATTTATACAATATTAATATTGAAGATGTGTGATTGATGTTATTTACTATATTATCATATTTAGTATTTCTAATCATTCTTACAATCAATATTTGAATTTATATGAAAGTTGTGATAAAATTGCAAAATACTGTTTAATTAAATCATGTATAGACAAATGCCATTTTACTGAGAATGAAATCTTGAACGTTTTCTTTGTAATTTTATAATTTTTACCCTTTTTTTTTATATATGTATATTACTAATTTTCATAATGATTGTATATTTGATTTTTATTAACAAAATGAATTCATTAAGCTAAGTTTTTCTGATTGCTAGAAAGCATGGTAATAAGTGATAATTTCAATATATATGTATACATACTCTAGTGTTAATATTTTATTAATTTGTTAGCAATAGTTTAATTAATTTAAAAATGATTTACTTTATGTTTAGGGAACAGTTGATTTAGTTAGGGCATGTTATGAAACAAACGCAGAATTTGAATCTATAAAGTGTGAATGGTTGGTCAGTTGTCAATCAATAGATGGATAAAGTGGGGAAATAATATAGTGCGTTAAAATGTAATAATATATCAGGGAAGGATTAAAATTATAAACACTGCGATTTTTTTCTTTTTGTTTTGGAGTCATTTAAGTTATATTCTGTAGATATCTTAGACAAGTGACTGAATTAGGAAAATAATATACTTTTTAAATATTTAATATATCATGAAAATATAAAAACCATTTGATTGTTTTTTCTATATGTCTATTTTTCTTCAGTGTCATTTAAGCTATATTATTCTACGAGATTTTTTCAAATGGGTGTCTGAAATGAGGAAATAATATAGTTTTTAATATTTAATACATCATGGAGATGTTATAAAAACCATTTGATTGGTTTCTATTATAAGTCCGATTTTTCTTCGATATCTTTTAAACTATATTCTGCAGATATTTCAGGGATGTGGCTGAATTGAGGAAATATTTGTTTAATTCAATATGTCAAGGAAAAAATATAAAATTGATTTCCTTTTTTATATGTCTGATAGACAATGTTTTTAAATATTTAATATGTCATGAAGATGACATAAAAACTTTAGAAGTCCAAGTTTTTTTCAATGTTATTTGAGCTGTATTTTACAGATCTTTCTGATAGCTGACTTGAATGGGGAAATAAAATAGTTTCATTCATTATGGAAAGAATACGAGGGCTACTATTTATATTTCGGGAATAGCAAATAATAACAAACATTTTTAAATGAAAATGCCTTTATTGTTTTTCGAAATATTCCCCTTGATGATCAATACACTTTTGCATTCGTTCAAACCATTTGTCATAGCAGTTTTTCCATTCCTCTTGAGACACCTTTAAAACATGGTTTTTGAACGCTTCAACTCCTTCTTCGGCGCTCGTAAATCGTTGACCACGCAGTTTACCTTTGATATTCGGGAACAAGAAGAAGTCATTGGGTGCCAAGTCAGGACTGTACGGAGGATGAGTCATCAATTAGATGTTTTGACTGCTCAAAAATTCACTTGTTTGACGAGATGTGTGAGAGCTCGCATTGTCATGATGTAGAATGATTCGTCCTCGGGGGTTAGCTTTACGAATTTCTCCGAAGACTTCCGGCAAATAAATGGTCGTGTACCACTCGGAATTGACAGTTCTACGTTGCTCAAGCGGAACAGTGGCCACATGACCCATTTGGCCGAAGAAACAGGCGACCATTTGCTTGGCTGTGCTTCTTCCACGAACAACTTTTGTTGGATTTAGCTCGTCTTGGAATACCCACACGGTCGATTGCTGTTTTGTTTCCAGCTCATAAGTATATATCCATGATTCGTCACCTGCCACGATTTTATATACGTCTTTTGAAGCACCACGGTTGAACTTTTTCATCATTTCCTTACACCACTTGACGCGTGCCTTTTTTTGAGAGATGGATAAATTATGGGGTATCCAACGAGAACAAATTTTTTTTACAACTAAGTGTTCATGCAAAATCGAATGTATTGAAGTGGAACTAATGTGCAAAGATGCCTCTATCTCACAATATGTCACATGACGATCTTGCATTATCAGTTCACGCACTGCATCGATATTTTGTGGCACAACAACCGATTTTGGACGACCTTCACGGAATTCGTCGGCGACGGAACTACGACCACGATTGAATTCACTATACCAGCGATATACTGTGGGTTTTGATGGTGCTTTATCGCCATACAAAGAACTCAGTTCATCGACACATTCCTGTTGAGATAATCCACGTCGAAAGTTGTGAAAAATAATCCAACGAAAACCTTCTCTTGAAATTTCCATTATTTTGTCAAATTGATTTTCTCAACTCAATGTAAACAAAACAAATAGCACTTGTACATCAAAACGTTGTTAGTACTTTTATTCTAAAAAATGTCAAACTTTATTATGGTGTTGTCAGATTTTAGCTATTGACATTAGTGTTGCCAATTCCCGAAATATCAATAGTTCCCCTCGTATAAAAGTTGTCTGATTGCTTTCTATAAGTCCGAGTCGTTTTTGATGTCATTTGGGCTATATTCTGTCGATCTTTCGAAAATGAAGCTTATAATACAAATAGTATTTTGTCGCCACAACTGGGTATAGGCTTATTGGGTCACCTTTAAGATCCAATACTATTTGTTACCATTTGAAAACATTCTAATTTTCTTCTTTGGTTCAGCTAGATTTTAAACAGATGGTATTACGAACATAGTCTGGAATCTTGTATATATAAATTCGATTTCTCACAGAAAACAAAGGCTTCGTACACTGATAATCTTCTTTTTTAACAGTTATAGCCCCTGAATTCATACCTTGAACTCTTACTGTTATCTTTAGCCCGTGAAAATGGCTACAATACTGGATATTTAACTAATTCCAGTCACAGTATTTTGTAGGTTTTCACTCTGTGATATTTTGTCTATGATCACAAATATTAGTTCTTGAATATTATTTTAGAAGCAAATTTTTGATGATTATATGACTGATTGATAGGTGTTCCAAGAAAATATGGAAATTTGTGTTAATGTACATAAAATTCCTTTTACAAGAGCTCTGACCTTAAAGCTTCTTTAGTGAGGAACAAACATGGGGTTGGGGCTTACTGTTCAAATTGTACTAACACAATGGTGATGTATTTTTAAGAAATAATTGTATGATTTGAGTTGCTTCAGTTTATAAATGACCGTTTTTGGAATAGTTAGAATACGTATTTTACGTTTTTTCTTAATAATAATCATTTCGTAATTGTTAGTTTATTATTTTCAAATATTTTACAGTGAAATCAGTAGGTTACGGGAATTATTTAATACCAAAGAATGTTACATTTTCTAGGTGAATAAATTGCCTATATTACTTAAAACTATATATTTAGAAAGAAATTACGTACTATAATAATATTTACAACATTAATTAAAAAAATATTTTATCTCAATTTTAAATTCATAGATTTAAGTACTTAAAATCAAAACTACAGTTTTTTTTTATTAATAAAGAAGAAATATTGAAGACAATATAATTAATTTTTTTCCCAATTTTATGTGATATTTTGTATTCAATCATAGCATATTCTATGGTCATTGACTGATGTCTAATAATCCATTCTTATCATTATTTTATAAATTAATAGCGCATAATGTTATCTTCTTTATTATTGATATAAGTAATTCGGTAAGTTTAGCAAAGTATTGCTGTTTTTACAGCTGATTAATTTACAATTATAACAAAAACAATGTTAATAGATCTTGCAATTTGCAATATCAAAATTAAAATACAATTTAAATCACTTATACCATAGACTTTACTATTAAAACATTTTCGATATTTTATGCTATTAAATCAGCTTCTTGGTAACGCCATCCTTTATTTATTCTACTGCCAGAGTCGTGCTTGAATAATTAATTTACAAAATAAACATTTTATAATCATATGATCATGCTTACGTGCAACTATAACATTGCTAATATGATTAAATAGCTTTTTAAAAATTAATAATATCAAATTCATATTCTGTTATATTCGATGATTTTCAAAATCACTGCTAAAAAAACTCGTTTAAATTACTCTTACGGGTTGCTCATGTCAAATTTGACAATTAATCTGAATTCAAACACAGGTGGAAATTGTAAAACATAAAAATCACTAAAATGCAAATGGCGGATACATAAATCAATTATAGACAGACCACATTGTACGTCACTTTGTAACTGTCAAAAAAATGATAGAATGGAGATATAAAAAAGACATTTACTAGTAATTTCCTATTATTATCCCCTTCTTATTATTAACACAATCGTGATTCATCTAAGCTTATGGTAGTGTCGTAGTTTGATAATTTTTGGATGTTTGTCAGTTGTTTCCTTATATTTTTTCACTAGCCTTTTTGAAGTCTTCCGATGTACATGCTTTTATAATATCACATTTTTCCGTGTGTATAAATATCATAGTGAACAGATATAACAAACTAACTTTAATCAAATCATCTAAGAATATGTAGTCAATGTAAAGAAGTATTACAACTTGAAATAAAACAACGCGAAATAAAAAACTCAAACAATTAAAATTATCTATAATACGTAATAGGAAATTACTAAATGTGTAAAGCCTGTTTTACATTTGTCAATTAATTCATGAATTCATTCATGAATTAATTCGTGAACGAAAATTGATGAATGTAATACAAGAATCGACATCAATTCTCTAGTAAGTTTTAGTAATATTTACATTTTTATATTAGATACCAGCCGGTTGCACTGACCAATCAGCACTCACTATTTATTTATGTATGTCCGTGTTGTGCGTATTAAGACAATTTAGACTTGAAATTTACAGTTGGTCTTTCATGATATTCAAGAACAAATTCATGCATTACTGCTTTATTTATATATACATAAATTAAGTGAATTAATTCACAGCTGTAAAACAGGCTTAAGTTAGTGCAATTATAGGGCGACATATGATTTGTTTGAATTAGTATTTGTGGTTTATTTCTACTATAAATGAAAAGCTATTATAACCTCTTATTCTATGAATTTAACAATATTAGTAGATAGATTGAACTTTTATATTGCGAATTAGAAATATTTTTAAAATATACAATTACATCATTCAAAAATACATACAATTTCAAGTATTCTGCGGGATGATTTTTGGCGATTGAAAATTTTGAAATTAATTTATTATTAAGTATGTATTTTCATTGATTTTTAAATGTGCAAAATGCAAGAAAAAATACGTAAAATCTATACATAATAGGGAAGATAGTGCAAATTTATTAAGTTGAATCATCTGTACAAATAACGATTAGCAATATTTTAGTTTGTTTCTTATTATTATTTTAATCATTGCTTATTAGCATTACAAAAACATACATATTGTCCAATTTAAACTGTGACTTTTCGAGATTTTCGAACAAACACAACAAGATAGTTATCAGTATATACTATATCCAATGTTAAGTATTAGGCATTACTAATTTCTTTATAATTGGAACTATGTTCGTGGATTTTTTGTTTTAATTGAAAAGGTGAAAACAGTAAAAACACATTTTTGTTGATGGATCACTGCATGTTTTTACATATTTTGAACAAAAAATTATTACTACATTACTACCGTAGAATTATTAATAAACAATTAAGAAGCACTTGCACTTGCTGATAATTATTCAAATATTGTGCAAGTAGTTCTGTTTGTGTCTGTTAGTATTATTCCTTTAATTGCCTATTTGATTATAAATAACTTATGTGAATTTGAATTGATTACATGTAATTTTACAGAAGCATTGTACTATTAATTTCTTGTTTAAAATAGGAGGTCTATTTAAAAGAATGTTTTTGTGAATATTTCGAGAAAGCGTAGTGGTTTTTTTTTGTTTTCGCTATCTCAATCAAAACCAATAATGCCACCGACTTGTTAATTTAACCAACGTCATAGCTTCAATAATAGGGAAATTAGCAATGGTTAAACACTTAGCTTTGAATTTTGTATATATAATAAAAGTGAACACTCATTCCATAGTAATACATGAGGTCGGTCAGAAGGAACAACACTCACACAGCTATAAAATATCTCCGTTTCTGGTAGCACGACTCGAAATGCACGCAGAAATGCTCACGCGAGATGGAAAAATGTTTCTCAACGTGCTCAAAAATAAATCGTCCTTGACATAGCGATTAAAAAAAAAGTTAACGATGATCTTATGAAATAAAACTTTTTTCTCAGTGGGAATGTATGATTGAAAACGAAAATCTTTCCAATTGCTCCCAACTGATACTGGTAATTAGGGGAATTAAATGTGAATAATTTTGCTGCCTGAAAGATTCGAACTTTTTTTCTTTCAAAGTTTGCTGAATTTTGGGTGCTGCCAAATTGCACCAAAACAGAACATGCAATCGATTCCTTTTTGACATCTTAAATTGTATTGAGCAACAAATGTTAGACATTTAAGAAAAGAATGAATCGATTTTACGTCCCGTCGTGGTGCAGTTGGTAGCACGGTGCTCCGGCAAGTCTTGGAAACTTTAAGTTCGTCTCCTATAGACAGTATCAGTGTTTAATTATCTGTCGATTTAATAAAAGTCAAAATAAGAAAATGTTCCAGTTTATTTCTGTCTAATTGATACATTAACAGCACTACTTATACATTCTCTTTTAATTAATGACCTTATTTTACATGGAATGAGCTAAAAGACATAATTTAAATCGTCAATTTAATATCGTTAAATTTTTAAAAAATGATCCTGTTGACTTTTACTTTGTGGTATTCTATATCATCTAATGATACAAATAAAACACTTTTTTACTGTTTTTTTATCAATTTACAGTGGCGTGCCCAGATTAAATTATGGTGAGTCATTTTCACACGGTTTTTTCGTTATTAAATCATACAAAGTTATAAAATTAAAAAGCAATAATGGGGTGTCTAATTACAATATTTTTATTACTAGGAATTATTCTGTATATAGCTCTGTGATCTATGTAGGGCAGGTAAATGCTGTATTTGGGAAAACCTGTATTTACATTAAAGAGTAATTTACATATCTGTAACATGGGTATTTTTTAATTTTTGGGTAAATACTCTAGTATGTTAACATTGTTTTTTGTATATCATTTTCTATATTTTATATTCGGTATTCGCCAGAGAGAAGTATAGAAAACGCTGTGTCCCATTGATTTGTATCCTGCGAGTTTGTGACGTCTTGTGTGAAAGTAGTGATATGGGACACTTGTATTGGTGTTACTTTCTTTTTTAAGAATGTTAAGGATTGTATTGTTAGTGTATACAAGTTAGTGTGAAGTTTATTTTTGGATGAATATAATTAATATAGTTCAGTCGTCTATAAACCTTGTGCCACGATATTGTTTACGTATCCGTAACGAGAGAAAGTTTTTCTTGAAGTTAATGGTGATTTGATAATTTTTTTGCCAAAATGCTAACTTAACAAATAAAGGGGTAATTTTTTTATTGAAAAATAAAATCTTCCATTTACTTTATATTAATGAGATGTCATTTGTTGAGCCAGTCGGGCATCCACCGCGCTCGTTGTCACTAATATAAAGTAAATGAAACATTTTATCTTTAAATTACAAATTTCCGCTCTATTTGTTAAGTTAGCGTTTTGGCGCAATGATATCAAAATATCCACATTTGAGTGGTATTTGGTAAAACATAAGTGGTGTATGTAGTCCTTTAACATGAAAATTTGAGCTAACATTGGACTTAAGGAAGAGTCAATGTCAAAACTTATACCTTGTTGATAAAATTTATTGCTGAATTGTAAGTAATTTGATTTCGATAACTCAAAGATTTGATGTATTCATCACTATTTCAATTATTGAAATAACATCTTAATGTAAATACAGATATTCCCATGTACAGCATTTACCTGTCCTCATGCAATAGAGTTAATGACAATTAATTTGTAAGTTTGTATTATTTAGTAACAAAACATCGTTTGAAAATGTCTCACCAGAGTTAAAACTAGGCCAGATTCCTCTCATTCGCTAAATTTTGCCGATCTCGTGTAATTGACTTTCTAATTTTTACCGTTTTCTTCGAAATCCCAATTGTACACACGTATAAGAATCTCTAGAGGTATCAGTATAAAATTGGCATGAGTAAAATAATTTTGATTATTATTACCTAATTTACTGTTGTATCTAATGGATGTTTTTCCTATGTTATCTAAGAAATTTTTATGAATGTTTTAAAACAAAGGATGATTAATATTATATTATGTTTAATTTCAATATTTATTATTTTAGTGGACGTGTGTTCTTAATTTGTTTAACTTATTGATCATTCATAATTTAATTTGATCGTGAATACAGAGATTTCATAAAGCATTAGGTATGGATATACAGTGATATTTATTTATACATATATTTCTATATCTTGTTAAAATACTAAATGCGAAACTGAGAAGTTCATGAATATAACACGCTTGTTCAGAAATTTAACGAAAGTTTATAAGTAATAAGTAAAGAAAAACAACTCATAGTTTAGTTTCAAATCGAATTGTAGTTAGAAAATATCTTATTATACGTTCATTTTTTATGAAACATTATTAATTATGTTACCCCAGCGAATATCTTAAGTAATATCATATAAAATTATTTCTAAGTGTAATGTACTATGTCCTCATTTCTTAATTTTGTATAGTGATCCTGAAGTTTGGTAGGGTGCGTGCAGTTTGTTACAGTATACCTCGTTCATTTTTGTACACCTCTTTCTTTTTTGTTTAATTAATAATCTCCACCATGTGCGGTACAATATTAATATAGTAATATTTCCAAACCCAACAATGATAATAATAGTAATAATATCACCACCCTACTAAGCTTCGTATATTTACTTAAAAAGACGATCAGACGATCATTTCTATCTCTCTATCTTTAATAAGTTGTATGTAGTCCTATGTAGATCGATTGCCATTGTTACTGTTATATGAACTTATTATAAAAGATCATGTTATACTATTTGTTAAATATCTTTAAGAATTATAGTCTCTGACCGTTAATTTAGGACTACTGGAAAGCTGTGTAATTTTAACATAAAATTGTAACAAAAAGAGCAGCATTCTTACTGATTATTTTATTCAAAAAAGGTAGAAATATAGGAAACCTAGACACTCATAACTAGTATTTCTTCCCATCTATCTCTTTGTTCCATACTTTACATTGAGTGCATTGCGCTACGCATTATTCCTTCAATATCCTTTTATTATAATTCCGTCTATTCTTTACTTCTACATTTCTATAATTAACTCTTCTAAAAGTATTCTAAAAAAATTCAATTGGTTTTAAGTAAGATCTCCCAGACTATTTAATAGCGGTAAACTCATTGTTTTCAACTATATAAAAAGAATAATAAATTGTGATTGTGCGTTCATAGGGATCTTTAATTTTATCAAAAATGTTAACGTGTTCTGAGTATAAGTACTGTCGAGAGCGATTGAAAGTGGTCTGCGTTTTATGTTATTACCAGCTGCCCGTAGCCCGGCGTTGCTCGGCCACATTCTATAGAAAAATTAAAACTTTGTTTGTGGTTACCGCCATTGTTCGAATTCTTTAATATTATCTGACAAAATTTGGAAAAAAATATGATCACAACCTTCCACACAAAATTTTATCAAAATCGATTATATAGTTTGCGAGTCTATAAATAACAAATTAAATGTGTATGATTTCTATATATTAAGATGGCGAAATTTCAATTAAGTAATGAATTAATTAATATAAATAGAATTTTTGAAATGTCAATATCATGTGAAATACAAATACCAGTACAACAAATTTTAATGAGTAATTCGTAAATACTGCACACAAAAGCTTTAATTAATAAATAGTAGGTGTTGCAAAGTCCGTGAATGAAATTGATAGTTTATCGATGATTTCCATTTGAAGATGACTTCTGATAGGTAATATGAGAGATGCTGTATTATAATCAGCTAAATCTACCCAAATTCTTATCAGGGCACTGTGACCATCACCTGACTCTCTCGATTGACTATCCGTTGATTGTCCCCTAATTCTAATTCGTCTGAGGGATTTTAATAATTCTGATAATTTTTCAGGCAACCCCTAAACCCTTTTTCACAATTTACTGTTCTCTACCGTAATCGTGTAGTTATACTTGAATCATTACACTTAAGTAAAAAATATAAGCCCTTTTGCAATGCCATCTGACAACAGTAAATGTTTAAGTTTCCCGTATGCTTATGACCTGTCGTGACCAAATCCTCTTGAAATTATTAAGCATTTTTTTAGTTTGATATTTGATTCTTATTAATTACTCTACACTCCCTTTACACTCAAATTCTACGAAAACTAAGGCATCGCCGTTTTGCGTTTTTTAAATTTATTTTGTAATCTTAGAATCTCAAATTTGGGTTAGTGATGCAAAAGGCAATTTTTGTACTAATTTATTTTCTTAAAGAAGTTATGTGTTTTAAAAATAACCACAAAAATGCATGAATTTGATTAATGTCTACTAAGGCTGGTACACAAAAGAAAAAACAACCTCTACGCGCCAGCTGCACATTTGACGAATGATATTTAAAAAAAAACTGTATGTAATTATTTTTGAAGATAAAAAACATTAAATAGTAAACATTGTCACACACATTTCACACTAGTGTTTTCCAAAGCTATTGCGTCGTCTATCCCCACTTTATGGTATCACTACCTGTCCTAGCAAAGACGCAAATCTATCGGAATCGGTCGGCTATTCCAGACTTAAATCAGAGTGACAGTATGTAATTAAAAGGAAATGTCATATATACCTATAATATTCAAGTGTATAATAATATAAGTTATGGGCAAGCGAAAATTGGCTTACTATAAAAGATCAACCAAACAAAGAAGTTCCGTAAGTTCTCATTTTATATACATTATGTTTCCCATCTATAGTATTCCTTTATCTATGACAGAATATGTGAATGAAACCGAGGCGCTGTGATCGAAACCGAATATCGTCTAGCTCCACCTACTCACACCCCCTTGCGTCTACCCGTCCCGCGATTAATAAAGTTGCATAAGTTTCTATTTGTTGGTAAACGCCCCTCTTAATAGGTATATCGCACATATATGTGTTTGTGTGGTTTTCGACATACGTCTCTCATTGAAAAAAAAGTTTTTTTTTCCTATACTTGACATTGAGAGCAACATATTTTTAAACTGCCCCACCTAACTTACATTATTTTCTTATTCTTATTCTTCGAGAAGACCTTTGAGATCTGTTAATAATGAAGGCTGTCTTAATTTGGTTGGTTATCCTATGAGGCGAAACTCCAGCTGTCCTTCCATCTCTTGGGTGGCCTCCCCACTGGTCGTTTGCTTGCTGGTTTTCCCTCTTTGGCAATGTGTGCTAGTCTGTTTTAGTCAATTCTATCGACGTGGTCACGCCATTATCTTCTTATTTGCTCTTACCATGTCCCTCAGTGTCTTTCCTGCGATGGTTCTTAACGTTTTCATATCTTCTGTCCTCAGGATGTCCTTTATCTTGTTTGTGTCAACTCGAGTCTCAATACCATAGGTTACCACTGATCTAACACAGAATTTATATATCCGCATCTTACTGTCAATGCTCATGTCGTTGTTTTCCAGATGATATATCTTAAGCAGCTCATTCTGATATGGTAATTTTTCCAGATATCTCTTGAGCATCTTGATATTGCCGAGGATTTATTAACCTGTGTTTTGATGTCGTTTATCGGGTTGTTGCTGCTTGATATATCCACTCCCAAATAACGGAAGCTCATTATCTGTTCGATTGGCTTATTGTCTGTTATGACTTTACATCTTACTGGTTCCTTGAAGAAAATCATGCATTTTGTTTTATCGATGGAAATGTATTTTTCACTCGTCTGAAAAAACTTATGTGTTTGCCTTTACATTATTTTTCTATTAGTTATTTTGTACTTAAGAGTGGTTTTTGAAGTATTAGGTACTGACCTTTTTAGTTTAATTTGGGGAATTGTATTCATTGTACAGAATTAAATTACTATAACAAAATAGGGGTAGAATAAAAAATAACTATAAACAACTTATAAAGATTGCTAAGAAATTTCTACTTATCATAATTCCACTGCCGTTCTTCGCAAACACACACTGTTTTCTATGTTGGTGATTTCTCGCATTCTCTTTGCGTCTGTCTGTTTCATTAATGCACATAAATAATATAATATAAAAGTAAAAAGAATTTAGAGAATAATTAGTATATGTAAATTGCAGTCGATAATATGACAAGCAAATAAATAAAATCTCTATAGCGTCTAATTTAAATAAAATGCTTATTAAAGCTCATAAAAGAAGCTCCACTTTCAATCTCTCTCGATAATACATTGCGTCTGTGTAATGTCAGGGCAAGCATGCAAGGCACTTCTTTGAAATTAGAAACATATATCTCACAAATAAACATCTTTTAACACAATATTCTACATTTATAGAAGTGTTACAATCGCTCTACAGCTAAAGTTGTAGGTATTTTTTACAATACACATGATTTTTTCAATGTGGTTCAACTTTAATGGTCAGGGACTGTATGCGTAACACATTGATTTTTCTTTTTCATCTTTATTTATTCCTATTATTTACTATATAATGTCGGGTATTAAAAATGAATACTCATACTTTACTCCTTCAAGAAGTGTATGTTGACATTATAAAATATATATTATGAAAAATCTACACAGTTTTTATTTTATATGAAAAGTATGAAATACTTTTTAAAGTTAGTGGGGTTATTAGTAGGCCATTGATTATACGTATATATGAAGATCGCCCAAATCTATAAGACAAAGGTCGTGTGATTCAAATCATCATTCTGACTACGACTAAAGGTAGCATGTGGTTGGGCTAATCACAATGCTTCCTCTATTTTTCATATATAGGTATCCCAGAAATAAAAAGACGGAGTAGCAGATATGTAAAGTCCGAACAGAAACAGGCCCAAATATACCGCAATAACGAAGAATTTAAAAATTTAATTTTCTATGTTGTTTTTTAGATAAAAAAATTACACTACGAACCTGGCACAGAATGTATGTTTATAAATACACGTAAGAATGCTCATTTGTAAATAGAAACGAACACGCATTCATGAAAAAATACGCTTTTATTTGTATAAAACGGGAAAAAACGTTAAACCGTACTAATTCATATAAAACATATTTTTTGTCCGATTCGTCTAGCGCAGCTATGTAGTCGGTTGTTGACCCAGATGGGCGACACACTTTATTGCAGACAATAAAAGATTGTTTTTATTTTTAAAATAGGAAGGTTGTTGCTCTTTAATGTGTTTGTAGTCGGAAACAGCTGATTATTATTATTTTAGAATATTCAATAAATCGTAGTTTTTATAGATTACAGTAAATATCAAGAATGTAATTATTTTTTTCTAGCAGGTGTAAAATTAAAGTAATTAATGGTTTGATATTTATTATGAAGTATCTATTCCTCCTCCTTTTTTTTAACACAAGTAATATGGTGGTCCTGAAAAGGCCCGATTGTGAAAGTGAAGCAGGTGGATATTTAGTCCAGGGTCGGCGTAAGGCCAATTGAATTCTTTATTATTTTTTTTCTGCCGTCTGCGCACGTATGATATTTTGAGGGTACGTTTTTACACAATCTAGCTTCCGATTTCTGCTACTTGTAAAGGAACAGCCTTATAATGTAATTAAAATGAATAAAATTGCCCCAATGTTGGGCGACCTAATGTAAAGGAACATGCATTACCTTGCAATTAAAATGCCAAAACTGCCCCAAAATTGGGCGACATAATGTAAAGGAACAGCCTTATATTAAATTTAATAAAATTGTAGAGTTTAAATCTAAAATAAAATTTAAATAACTTGCTTTGCCGGCTAAACTCAAATCAGATTCTCTCAGGGCGATTTGGATTAATAAGAAATGATTAAGTAAACGGTGTTCCTAAACATTAATTATATTTAATAAAAAAAATTACCATTATAAAACTTTAAACAATTAATATATTCAAAACCAATGAATTATATATAACTACTTTTTACATATAACAAAGGAAATAAAATATATTTAAAGACAATTTTAATATATTTTTACAAATAATTAATGGCCATAGATTTTTATGTATATTATTCGACGTAGTCTAACATAAACAACGGATGCCAGCATTTACTACGTAGGCTGGTTTTGTGTACTCATATAAATACACAACAATGTTAATACAGATCAAATTACATTCTTCTTCATAGAACGGAGATGATATGTATTTATCAACTTTATTACGTTAACTTCAATTTAAAATTTATTTCATAATCCTTAACTCTTCAATATCAACAATATTTTTATTTACAATAATCTTTTAAAAATACCTTATAATAAAGTTTTTTTCTTCGCTCTTCAGCGATGTCTATCTTCAGTAAAATCTTCTTTTTCTTGCGATGTTTTCATCGGCATCATTTGTTTAGTGGTCACGATCCTGTAGTGACGAATCTACTTGCTCTGCTTACTGGAGCACAATATATTTATTATAAACTTTTAACACTGAGCACATTTACTCTTTAAGTACTACTTTAATCACTATTTTGCAAATAACAATTCTTATGATTGTTATCTAATTTATTATAGGAGTTTTAGGTTCTCCTTTTTATAGAACATTTAATGTATATTACTTGAATTTCTGCTAGTCGGGGTTCGATGACTTCTTTATGAAGCCAGCCAGTCGAATCTCTGCCGACTTTGGAGTTAATTTTCCGACTCGAATGAAGTCTAGCGGTTGACTCTTCGTTCTTAGCGCATGTTTCAATTTTATATAAAAGTGTCTGTGGTTCCCCTTTCTTCTATATAGTTCGGTTATTTCCACTTAAGTTTCCCATACACACTTTTTTACGTAGGCGAATGTTTATCACAACTGTAGCGTTTATTTCACTGTTGTAAACATTCGGCGCCACGGTTCTTAGAACTAAATACACACTAAGCTTATGACTAATATTTACTTAATAATACCATAACATATTCATTGATTTTAAATATTATTTCTCTTGAAAATATTAATAACAAAATATACTTAATTAAATCCTAAAAATTAAAAATTATAAAATTAATAAATGAATTGGTATGTACCATTACATACTCCGTGTTTTTATTTCTGGGACACCTGTATATTAAGAAGTACATAAAAGTTATATTTTAAGTGTAAAATTATAATATATTTTATAATTTTAATAACTAATTAAAATTTAAAATTATTACATCAGTTTGTTTGGTGTATTTTAACACTTATTAATTACCATACTTGACTCATTTCAAGATACGTTTAATAGTTTTCTAACGGTTAAATTATTATGTAGCATATAAGATGAAAATAATTCATAAATAAGACTATAGAGAATAGATCTAGTCAAATAAGCGGAATTCGTATACTTTGTTCTTATACATATTTATTACATAAAAATTTGGATTGGAAATGGTGGAATATTGAGAAATAATCTATTTAACATGTGCAATGGGGTAAGTATAGTCATTTAGAGGATATCTAATTCAATTCTAGTCACAGATGGAAATGAAGTTTAGAACATGGAAATATTAGTTTGTCAACAGTATTAACTAACAATATATAATAATAATAATAATACTATTAAATTAATTAAAATGTTACATACATTCCTATGCTAAGACTCAAAAATTCAAGCTTTCTCATAATCTAACTACATACTTACTTTGTGTGTAAATCGACCCCATACATGAGTATAACTTTAATTTTGTTACGAAACAATATCAACGCCACAACACAGCCTGTTATTGCGTGGAATTTAATTTAATTTAATTTCGATGCAATAATTGCACAACCGATGTCGGTTTTTCGGAGAATAGTTGCGGGGATGCACATTTTCTGTGTTACGTTTGTTTTATTTGCTAAAGAAGACATTTATTTTGACAAAGGCAAAACGGCGTCGTCATGATCCCATTATTTTAAATTACGTATTGTTCGCATAGCCTTCCTTTGTAAAAAAACTAAAAATCCTCCAGTTCAATATACAATAACAAATCACAGAGTGAACCAAGGCAAAACTGGCGGTTCTTAAAAGGCGTTGTAGCGCATATTGTGACAAGGAGCAACATTTATCATAAAGAATACTAGTCGAAAAGTCATTGATGAAAGAATGGGGCCTAGAATCAGCCCCTGCGGAAGTCTAATAGCAAATCATTTGACACAATTTTCTTCCACTATAAATATTTAATTCTTAGTAAAAATTTGTTTGAAATTTCCACATATATTTATTAATAAATTTAACATATAACAAATACTCAAAAGAATAATTCGTTAATTATAATTAAACATAAGCAAATATTTTTATTATTTTTACGCAGCTGTGGGTCCATTAGATAAAAGAAGACAGGACTGCATAAATGAACTGATACAAACCGAAAAGGCTTACATAGATGACATGAAAATAGTTCACAAAGTGTTTGAAATACCCCTCTTAGAGAGTCAAGTTGTAGATAAGAATGATATAGAAGGAATATTTGTGAATTGGCGGGAAATTCTCCAATGTAACAAGAACTTTCTAGAAGACCTCCTCGAAAGAACGAATTCCGGAAGTGACGTAGTAGGCGACATAATATTTACTCACGTATGCATTAAGGTATGCCTCTGTAAATAAAAACTAAATATTTCATTTTTCAGTTACCCAGAATGACTGCATACGTTACATTTTGCAGCAAGCAATTGGACAGTGCTGCATTGCTACAGAAGTTAACAGAAACATCTGCAACCTTCAGGGACGTTGTTAAAAGATGTCAAAATAACGCGGAAACTAAGGGAATGCCCCTGAGTTCGTTCTTAATAAAACCAATGCAGAGGATAACTAAATATCCTTTGTTAATCAGTAAGATAATTGAAAACACAGCTGATAATCATGCAGGTAAGTTTAAATAAAATTTATTAAAAAGTAAAAGCTTGGGCTATGCTAGCATAATGTTAATTATCACTTCGATCAACCAGATGACTCTGATCGCAGTGTTACCAAAATATTGGTAAATGTTTACAGATTATATTGGTAGAGTATTTGGTGTTAGTTATTTTTTACGAAATATAATTTTATAACTAACCAGTTATGACTGAATCCGTAGAATAATTTTGCTTTAAAGACTTTCTTATTTCGTCCATGTTTGTTATTTTAATTTTGAGGTTAGATGGTTTTCTGTGCTTCTCCGTTTTTTGTTCAATTTTATCTCTTCCAGTACTTTTTCGTACGACCAAACTACGCTTGTGCTTCGAACTTATGAATGGAAAACGGTTCATTTGGTTGTAATACTATATGAAAACATATTTACATGTATAGGGAATATAACAATTCCATTTTAATAATATTTAACCGAAATACAAAACGTCATAACATAAGATTTGAGTAGGAAATTGTAATTCTTCCAGATTACCCTTATTTGAAAAATGCTCTTGAAGCAGCTGAAAATTTTCTGACGCAAGTAAACGAAAACGTACGATTAAAGGAAAACCACGAGAGATTGGACTGGATGCAAGTATATATACAAACTGATTTTAGCATAGAATTTGACAGTTGTACCAACAAATTAGGTCCTAGGAAGCTCTTACATTTTGGATACTTGACAAAGGTAACGAAACAATATAGTGAAAAATTACCTGATTTTTTCATATACCATTTTTTTAGGTAAAAAGTGGAAAGGAACTTTTAGGATTTTTGTTAAACGATTTCTTACTATTGGTGCAACCGAGCAAATCAATTACATCGACACAGTTTACATTTCAAAGGAACAATAATGTTGTATATAAAGTATATAAACAGGTTAGTAACATTACAATACTAAATATTCACTTATACCACAGATGAAGTATATAGCAGATACAGAAATCTCAATTGGTAGGACTAAATTTCAAAACTAAAAAAACAAATATCTAAAGTAGATCTAACCTTAAAATGTTTTTACTCCTTCAGCAACTTAATTTTGAGGATATCTTAATTGAAGACATGTGTTTTCTCTTCAAATCTTTGATCCACTATTCGAAGCTTTTTAAGAACCCTGATAATTAATAAACCACATTTTTCCAGTATGGGGGGGGGGGGGTGTTAAATGTGCATAAACCTAGCTAGTTTTGTTTCTGCCTGTATTTGACAGGGGGCCAAAACCTTAAATTAATTGTAATTGTAATGTAATTACATGTAATTAATTCTGCAATTAGTTGGCTGTAGCCTGACATAAACGCTAGGATTGTCATGAGTCGATATTTGTGCTTAAAATATATTGTATATTGGAAATTAAAAAGCATTTTGATATGGAAATAAGTTTTTATTTAAAAATAAAGCATTACTAAAATTACATTTTTCTAATTTATTATGTAGTTATTCTACCGGTTGTGTCAACAAGCATTAGCCATAGGGACTCACATGCATACGTATGTACGATATACCGGGTGGTGCAATAGTGTGTCGGCGGAGCTTAGTGTGAAAACTAATAACGCTGCAGCAATGAGACTTTACGTACGTATGTAGTATGCGACTGTGCATTTTCTAATTTTATTTACAAATATACAGGGTGTTCCAAATTTTCGCAACCACATTCAACTTTTTTATTTTAAATACATTGCTATACTTTCTAGATATTATAATGATAGCCATTCAAATTATCTTTGCAATGATATATGGATATGTGCACTTCAGACTGTTCGTTTTGATTTTATTGATAATATTGTTAAAATCTTGACAGTTGCAGCATCTAACATTTTAAGCTGTAGTCTGTAAATGGGTAGAATGCCTCGCGTAACTCTTGTGTTACTAATTTATGGACTAACACGTTATTTGTTTTGAGGTTGAACAAAGTGAATAAATATACAGGGTGTTAAATATGTCGTGTCTAAGTTATCGATCTTTATTGGTTATTTTCTCGTTTTTTTTAAATCTAACCTATAATATATAATAAGTCAGCATATTCCTTGTAAAATCGCCTTTAAAATGGTACCAATAACATAGTACTTATTTCTAGTATTTTCAAAGTTATAACCTTTTAATGGGATATACTCATGTTTATAATATGCAATATGTGGGGCATCTAATAGTTGGTTGGCCTTGGTTTAAAAAAAAAATGGCTGTACAACCAAACGTCAAATCTCTACTTCAGAAGTCCATAAAAAGTCGTTTTCTGTATTTTCTCTTTTCTGTAATTGCGTTTTGTTGTTATAAATTAAGTTCGGCTAGTGAATTATTAATTTCCGTTTGTTTGTTAGTAGTTGTTACGTGTTGTATTTACCTTGTTATCAGTTATATCGCTTTATTGACATTATTTCTCATTTAGATACCATAATAGTTTATTGTTGTTTTTGCTTTAAAATGAATTTTTCGAAAGAGGAGCTCATAGACATGGTATTTGCTCTTGGCGCTAGCAACAGAAATCCATTTTTAGCATCAAGAACATATGCGATGGAATATCCCGACCGAAGAGCACCGGATAGTAAAACGTTTGAAAATTTGTTAATAAGGTTTCTTCGAACGGGTTCAGTGAATTACGTCGAACATGAAAGAAGTAAGACTATGATTACAGAAGATAATGAAGTGATAGTCGTCCAGTCCATTGTGGAAAATCCGCACGTATCTACAAGGATAATTTCGAAACAACACGGGATAGAAGTCACTGCTGTAAAAAGGATTTTAAAAAAACATAAGTTTCACCCTTACAAAATTCAAAATCATCAAGGCTTATTACAAACGGACTTTGAAAGGAGACTAGTGTACTGTGAATGGCTACTTTTACAATTACGACACGATATAACTTTTCTAGATCATGTGCTTTTCACAGATGAAGCAACATTTGCTAATTGTGGAACCACAAACAGAAAAAATACCCATTATTATGACACTACAAACCCACATTTTGTTCAGCCCATTTTATATCAACAAAAATGGAGTGTTAACACATGGGGAGGCATCATAGGAAACACTATTATTGGTCCATTCTTTTTTGATAATACTTTAAATTGTGCAATCTACACAAATTTCCTACAAAATAATTTACCATTGCTATTAGAAGGCCTCCCAGATAACGTCATCAGGAAATTGTGGTAGCAACATGATGGTGCACCAGCACATTATGGTGCTGCTGCAAGAGCACATTTAGATAGGGTATTCACCAATAAGTGGATTGGGAGAGGAAGTTTGATAAGCTGGCCACCACGATCACCAGATCTCACACCTTGTGATTTCTTTCTGTGGCCAACTGTAAAAAACATTGTTTACGCAACAACTCCTACAACGGCAGAGAACATGCAGCAACGAATAAGAAACGCTTTTCTTCAATTAAGTGAGAATAACTTAGCTGAGAATGTAAGTCTGTCGATACAGAGACGGTTGAGAGCATGTGTAGAGCAGAATGGAAATATATTTGAACACATTTTAAATTAAGATTGTTTTATTATCGAAAATTTTCAAAATGTATTTCTAAAACTAATGATAAAGCATTTAAAAAACAGGTGTTTGTTAAAATTACTTTGTTTTATTTTCATGGCCAACCAACTATTAGATGCATTAGATGCATTTTGCATGTTATAAACATGAGTATATCCCATTAAAGGGTTATAACTTTGAAAATACTAGAAATAAGTACTATGTTATTGGTACCATTTTAAAGGCGATTTTACAGGGAATATGCTGACTTATAAAAATATTATAGGTTAGATTTAAAAAAAAACGAGAAAATAACCAATAAAGATCGATAACTTAGACACGACATATTTAACACCCTGTATATTTATTCACTTTGTTCAACCTCAAAACAAATAACGTGTTAGTCCATAAATTAGAGACACAAGAGTTACGTGAGGCATTCTACCCATTTACAGACTACAGCTTAAAATGTTAGATGCTGCAACTGTCAAGATTTTAACAATATTATGAATAAAATCAAAACGAACAGTCTGAAGTGCACATATCCATATATCATTGCAAAGATAATTTGAATGGCTATCATTATAATATCTAGAAAGTATAGCAATGTATTTAAAATAAAAAAGTTGAATGTGGTTGCGAAAATTTGGAACACCCTGTATATTTGTAAATAAAATTAGAAAATGCACAGTCGCATACTACATACGTAAGTAAAGTCTCATTGCTGCAGCGTTATTAGTTTTCACACTAAGCTCCGCCGACACACTATTGCACCACCCGGTATACGTCGCCGGCAGTAGGTACCGGATTGGCATACATATACATACGTAAACCGTAGTCGACAAATTCTGCTACGAAAGTAGAAGAGGAAAAGAACACAGCGAAATAAAGTAAAGACAAACATATAGCGAGGCTGCCAAGTACACCCAGCAAACGTTTCCTATGAAATGTGAATTTGTGAATATCCCCCGACTGCGTTACTTCTCCCACCACTGTTGGAAAGCAGGCATCGCTGCATTTACAATGCATGGGATAGATAGCTAGTATAGAAGTATAAACAGAAATTAAAAATTGTCGACTACGGTATATCGTACATACGTCTGCATGAGAGTCCCTATGGCTAATGCTTGTTGACACAACCCATATGTATGTATATAATGCACAAAATTATCTAAACATGTTGACATTAATATTTTCCTCTTTACTTTAAATTTGCTAAAATAATATAGCAAGATGTATACTACATTTTATTTTATTACATCTACCATTGTATCTGCATATTTTAAAGTGGACAATGAAAACTGTTAAAGTTAATACAAACTAGAATAGAAATATGCGGCACTAAAATAAATGAAACCTCGGTTTTATCTATTTTAGTATCGTCTGTGATAGGTAGATGGCGCTAAACATTGTCTAAACTGTTAAGTATTAAGTTATACTATCTTCTAATTAAAATGATGGCATTTTACATGAGATATGCCCTGTCCAACAATATTAATCACCAATTATGGCTGTCAAAAATGTTATCTTGAATAGAAATCATACATTCATGGTATATATATTATGATCAACTTCGTATTAAAATCGTAGTGTAAGAAGATAATTTTAAATAAGTTAATGTTATTCACTTGTGCGATGCATATTTTATCGTTTCTACCTTAATCTTGCAAGTATTAACTTTTTTATCGGTTTTTATGGGATGCTGTACTACATTTTATAGCCTATTCCGATTCAAGATCTTAAAGTTAGTAAAGGAAGTGCAGAAAATGTGGAATATGGTACGGATTCAAATAGAGTCTTGAGGGTGCAGGATAAGAAACAAATCATTTTGTTATTGGCCCCGAGTGTGAACGAATGCAACCTGTGGTTGAAAAGAGTAGAAGAGGCGGCAGACAATTATGAAAAGGTCATTGGACTTATGAAACCTCCACTTCAGCCAAGTAAGTATGGTTTTGGTTGTGTTCCGCTTTCACATGTACAAACTTATGTGGTGCAAATGAAGTCGTCCGTATCCATTTTCAAAATTAGTTATATTCTCCTGCGTTACACATACATTATATTATTTCTCCTGAAAATTAAAATAAAGGAATATCAGAGTGTACTTACAAAATATTAGCATCGAAGTGTCAAAATCTAAATTCATTCCAACAGACATTATTTGCATTAAAATCGAATATTTACTTCTTAATGTTAGTTTAATTTGTCAATCGATTTATGTTCGAATTATTGTTACATTCCGTTTTCTCAACTCAATTAACTCTCATGGCCAACTGATTCTCGGTATCACTGCGTGCTATAATAACATAACATAAATTCGATTTACATTGTTAAAATTTATTCCGCTAACCTCAAAATATCGCGTTCCTGATGTAGCGCCATCTAGTAATACAATAATAAGACAAAAAATGGTGTTTTCTCATTTTTTTATTGAAGTAAACTTTAAAATAACACTTTAAACATGAACTTAATAATTACATTTTATTAATAATTATAGCATCTTTATTTATCGATCAGATACAATTCTAATTATAGAACAAAAATTTAAAGTGTTGAAATATTTATAATAAACTCGCCTATTTTCTTTTATCCTCTTTAAAATTGTATTAAAACAGCTGTCAAATACCATAGAGTTTACATATTCAGACTTTTTGCACATCTACAAATATGACAGTCTTTCTAATTTAAACCTAAAAATGCAAGATTATGGCTATTTACTAAGAATTTTCTTTAATTTACATTTCGGATAATGAATTCTCATTTTCTGAAACGCCTTGAAAATTACTTGCGTTTTAACATGGACTACTTTGGTAAGAACTAAATGACCACATCTGCATTTTTGGTGCAAAAACTACATATAGTTTCTACCGGTACACGCCGTAGCTTCCAGAATATTTTATATAGTAAATCTGTAACGCACTTGAATGGCTCAATGTTTGTAGTGTCAGAAGAATTTAAATAGGAACCCAAATTCTTAAATATACAAAATAAATGTTAAATCAAATGTCATTAACTGAGTAATAAATTAAGTGTTAAATGGACTTGCATATTTTTAGCATGTTATTTTAAATGTGCTCCGCGATTATACAAACAGTTCAAAATGATTTGGACAGATGGCGCCAGGTAGAGGATAGAATTTTTAGGCTAGCAGAATCAATCAAGAACCCATTCTGTTACGGCCTTGATAGCGTACAGCGATAGCGAGATCCAGTTGGCCTTGTTCACTCCCTCTTGTCGATCACATGGTTAGTTTGTGGCGCTCTGTTACATGGTTAGCCTACTGCTCGGATAACATCGCAAGTGTCGATTCTGCTGACAGATCGTTACGATCAAGTACAGCTTTGCTTTAGCCAATTTTCTAACTTTAACCCTTGAAGCAAGTTGCTCTCTCTATATACACGTTGGACAATCCAGGTTCTCGGCATGATCTAAATATGGTAAAGGAAATAGTCGTGCGGTGTTGCCATCGCAGTTTCTATATTCACCCGTCCCGTGTTTAATATTTCTAATATTTCAGTACAGATCGAGACGCTCTGGAGTATGTTGTTGCCGATTAAGTAAATATTACGTAAATGCTAATCAATAATAATGCATGAAGCGATATTTCTCATATTAATAAAATATTGGTGTAGATATTTACAATATGTAATACTGACAAAATGTTTTCACTTTTTAAAAATTTAAAGAGCGTTTTGTCATATAATAAAATGTATTCTAAAGAAAATAAATACAAGCTAAATTCTAAACAGTAAACAAAAGAAATGGATTCTAAATAATGTGAAAAATTAATAAAAAATTCTAATATTATTTAATGAAGCGCTCAAAAATCCCTCGATTTTCCGCTTCACAGTAACCTAGCCTATCATAAAATTCTCGACGTGCATTATTTAGAGTTTGAGGTGGAATGCTGTTGCATATTTGTGTAATTCGCATTCGTAACTCTGGTAATGTTTTAGGCCTTTCGTGTTGATGTCCGTAGATCAATTGTTTTAAAAATCCCCACAGAAAAAATCGTTGTATGTTAAGTCAGGAGATCTAGGTGGCCAGCGTATATTGCCCCTGGTGCAAATGAGGCGTTGAGGAAAATTTAAATTAAGAAATTCCAATAATATTCTGGCGTTATGGGCCGGACACCCATCTTGTTGGAACCAAATTTCCTCAAGATTACCAGTCACATTGCGTACAGCAGGTATAATATCATGATGCAGTAATTGCAAGTATGTCTGGGCGTTTAAAGTGCGATTTATGAAAAATGGTCCTATAATATGGTTACCCAGAATTCCTGCCCAGACATTTAGCTTCTCTGGGTACTGCGTTTTTGCTGTTAAATTGATATGTTTATTTTCCCAAGACCAATATCGGACAATGGACGGATTGCGGCGACCATAAAGCGAAAAAGGGGATTCATCCGTGAACAAGATATTTCGGACAAAATTATCATCCTCGTCGCATTTTTTCCCCATAGCCTCACAAAAGTCAAGGCGATTAACTTGATCATATTGGAAAAATTCCTGACTCGTTTGTGTCTTAAAGCACTTATATTTATGTCTCTTCAAAATATTCCTAACTGTAGTTCTTGGAATGTTCACGTTTTCGGATATTTGACGGCTTGAACACGGTTCATTTGCTTCAACAAATGCACATACTTGCACCTCCCGCTCCATTCTTTCGTCAGAAAAAGGACATTCCTGCCGATCGCTATTGTTGCATTTAGAACAGCCAGTAATACAACCGAACTTTTCGAAACGATGGACGATATTTAAAACTGTTTGACGGTTTGGAACTGGTCGATCGGGATACGAAAACGCCCAACGACTGCTTCTGCACTTAGAGAAGAATAATACCATTTAATTATACTTATTCGCTCCTCGGTTGTATAAGTAGGCATCACAAAGAAATGTGAAACTCAATATTTTAAATTGTTACGTGTAATAGCCCGTCTCACACGATCATTTTTAATGTACATTTATCTGTCAATTATTGAAGTAATGACAAATTAACAGAAAAATGTACATAAACACTTTGTCAGTATTACACATTCTAAATATCTACACCAATATTTTATTAATATGAGAAATATCGCTTCATGCATTATTATTGATTAGCATTTACGTAATATTTACTTAAGCGGCAACAACATACTCCACAGCGTCTCGATCCGTACTGAAATATTAGAAATATTAAATAGGGGACGGGTGAATTAAGATCTGTGACGGCAACACCGCACGACTATTTCCTATACCATTTCATATACGATATTTTGATCATGCCGAGAAGCTGGGTTGTCCAACGTGTATACATACTCCGTTCCCAGAAAATTACAGATAAAGTTCACGTAGAGCGATTCTATAACTAATACTGAGTCAATATAAAATAGTTGCAAGGCCTTCGTTAAGCCACATGAATTACTTTAAATCTATTTTTACTAATTTTATGGCGATTTCGGCGCCTATTTTTCTGCAGTTTTCAGTTTCTAAGTGTTAGACTTGTTGCCTATATGACAGGTGAAAATTAATAATTTTATTTAATGTCGATTAGATTTAAAAATACGAATTATAACGATTCTTTTAAGTGAGGAAACTAATTTGCAAATTTTTGCTGTCCACGCTAAATTGATTTTTTGTTTTTATTTGTCAATTTGCAAGTCATTTTCCACGGCAGTTTTGAAATACATGCGACATGGAGAGAGTGGGGTATTTGACGGTTCCCGCGAAATTGCCTGTACACCGCATGAGAACTTTTCGGTTATAATTCAACAAGAAATGGTTCTTTTCTGACCGGTGGATAATAAAAGTATAAAGCTAGGCAACTAAAAGCTATTTTTCCTGTCGCGCATATTACAAAGGCATAGTTTATATAGTAGCTTGCTACATATAATTAGTTGAAGTGTGGCGTTAATTCTGTTAATTACTTCTTGTTCAGTGGCTGAAGGCGTCGCAAATACTTTTACTTTTAAAAAGCTCCAAACAAAAAAGTCAAGGGCCACAATGTGGGTCCATTACGCCCAATCCACTTATTCAGAAGTTTTCGTTTATTAAGAGTGCACACTTGTGCTGGTGTCACGACTACATCCCTCATACAGACATTAAGGGCGAACTTGTCATGAACTGCCAAGTCGACACACCTAACCATTGTTGCATATACATTTTACAACAACATAGAGTTAAGATGGTTTGCATTTTGTTGTCAATATATTGTCTGTAAGTAATCCGCATGAAATGTCCAAAGCAATGTTGAGTGTTTGTTGTGTTATGTGTGCAGGAAATCAGGCGTGCGGTCGTCTACTCGTGCTTGTGCAGAAGGGAAAGAGGTTTATATGCTCGGGTAAGATCTTAATTCATTCTGTTTGCATGGTATTTCAGTTGAAGATATAAGATACCTGCTTGACGTGATCGTAGTCAATGGAAAGGAAATTTATAGTAAAACTGCACGTACTAGAAATTCGTTTTCGTGGAGAAAAGGTATCAACTATTAATAACTAAAAAAATTATTTCATTTAATTATGTAGAGGTTGACTTTAACTTTTTGTAAATGCTGCAGTTTCTCATTTATTATATAGTGTAGTGTAACAAAGCATAATTACGGTTTTGTAATTAATTTTATATAATCAAATCTTATATTTTTCGCTATAATGGATGAGTAAAGAATAAGAAATCTTTTTATGATGATCAAACTAATGTTAGATCATCTTAAACTATTCCCCATACACAAATATAATTATATAAAAGCATTTAAAACCATTTAAATGTCTTCATTTAATATAAGAAACGTCTGTTTAGTATTCAATAATACATCATCGACTTTTTCATCCCCTAAACAATGAAAATACGGGATAAAATTTCTTAATTTTAGCATGTTTCAAACATTTTTATTCAGATTAAAGTTGATTGGTATACACCTGTTCGCGGCCCGTCTTTAAACTAACAAGCCCGTCTATTATAAAAATAAGCATTCTGATCAATATGACGGTGTATGCCATGAATAGTACCAAGGTACTTTTAACAAAAATATTTTTTTTTTGTAATATCAGGTGTCCGGGCAATAAAAAGACGGAATATCAGAAATCGATAGCTGTAATGCTAAAAAAATTAATCCCAAAATGTAAAGTCTTAGTCCTACGCATAAAAAAAATAAGAAATTCAATTGGCCCTATGCCGAGCCTGGACGACCACGGTATACGAATGGACAGCACGCGTATCATAACTAGGCATACAAGACAGACAAATGTTCATTATATTTTCAGCTGCGAATGTGTATTCATTCATTCTTAGTTGCCAGCATGGATTTTACAATGAACGAATTATGGGATATGATGTAATGTGAAAGAGGTGGAAACGGAGGAGCAGTTAAATGTTTATACGCGGAACGTTTTTGTGATCGTAGGCGTCCATCGTATCATCAGGTGATTATGGGCACGGTGTTTAGATCACAAGAACGAGGAACACTATATCCAGGTTACAAAGATAGGGGTGGTGAAAGAGAACGAAGAGTGTTACGTACGGAAGAGCAGCTCTTGCCTATGATAAATGCGAATCTACGTATAAGCACGCGAACTGCAGCAACGCGACTTGGAATATCTCTATCGACGGTTCATCAGATTCTCCGCGAGATGGATTGGTCGTAGAGGACATAGACCATGGTCGGCGCACAGCCCTTATTTAAATCCTTTAGATTTCTTTTTTGGGGTTACACGAAAACACTGATGTATGATGGGGATGAAATTGAGACAGAAGATCTTCGCCAACGTATTTTTGCAGCGGCAAGGCGCATACGTGAGGAAAGAAATAGTAATAATTCACCTGCTTCATATATCGGCCCTTTTCCATTTTACTTAATGTGAAAAGAGAAACAGTGAATACAAACGTATACGCACAAAGTCATTAAAGTATTTACACTTTCAATAGCTACACAAAAATTACACACGATTTTACGTATCAGCTGTTGACCCATTTTCAAGTTTAATAACCCCCAATAAAAAAAACATACGTAATTGTGTTATCGTTATGCGCTGGGTACAATAGTCAATAGCCCTATTGTGTTTAGAATAAACACAGTAGGATTATTCTAGTCTGAAATACGAATTACGAATGTATGTGGCAGGATCGTAATGTAAATTTTTTGTCTAACAATTTTACAAAAAAAAAAAAATTTCATTTCTTCCTTATTACGTGCGGTAACATACAGGTTTGTTATTGGCAGCACTTTACATCCCTACTAGTCATTTTATTGGCTCCAGCTCTAAGGAGTGTGCGATCCAAGCCGCTCCAAAGTATAGCTACATACATGTTTATAGACTTGACCCAGGAGTGCAGGAGGCCTCACTAATTGACTACCTGGAATCACAAAATTTTAGGGAAGTAAAGTGTACCAAAATGAAATCAAAACACCCTGAGGAGTATTCCTCATTCAAAATAGGAGTTCCAATGGACCAAATAAACGACATTAAGAATCCGAAATTATGGCCAGCTGGAACATGCGTGACCAATTTTTTATGGCACATAGCCCGGAGGAAAGAGAAGAACACTTAAACAAAGTGAGTAGTCAAAAAATAATTTATAGTAATGTACAATCGCATCAGAATAAAGTAAAGCTCTTGAACATTAATATACAGGGTCTAGTCAATAAAATAGATGAACTGGCTGTGTACTTAAATACTGATAATATAGATATAGCTTGTATAACCGAAACGTGGTTGACTGACGATGTTGTGCAACGAATAAATATAGATAATTTTTAAAATAGGTAACCACTTTTGTAGGAGTACTTATATAAGAGGAGGTGTGTTGATAATGATTAAAAAAGCAATCGCCTTTAAAAAGATATGTATGAATGAATCAATTGAGAAAACATTTGGGATAACCGGTATAGAAGTTCCGGTATTGAAGTTAATCGTACTTTGCATATACAGGGCTCCAGCTGCGAATTGTGCTATTTTTATGGAACAGTTGGATGGGGTGTTATCGAAAGTAACTAGCAGATACACATCAAGAAATATTATATTAGTTGGTGATTTTAATGTAAACATATTATCAGAAATGAACAACAAGTCACAACTAATAAATTTATTGGCATCGTATAATTTACAAAATGTGTTTGAGGAACCGTCGAGAGTTACCTCCAGATCAGCGACTTGCATTGATAACATGTACACTAATATAATGAGTGAAAAATATTCAAAACAAACGATAGAGCCCCACCTATCGGACCACCTTGCACAGGTGCTTACTTTAACTAAAGTTCCGAATTCTGGGTTACCTGAAATAAAAACAATTAAAAAACGGTCAATGAAAGATATAAATATATTTAATTTTAGGAAGAAGTTGCAAAATTTGAACATTGAAGCGCTTCGAAACAAAAGTGCTTTAGAAGCATTCTCGTGGTTGCATGGCACTATAATGAGTCATCTTGACGAATCTATTCCCATGAGGGAAATCACAGTAAAGCCACGAGATAAAACAAAAGTTTGGATAAATACCGACATAGGCAAAATAAGAAACACAATGGACGCTCTGAGAGTAGTGATGATGGTGCGAGGCGATAGAGATTCAAAGAATGCATTCAGTATTGTCAGGAGGGAGTATAGAAGAAAGATACAAATGAGTAGAAGAGAAATGAACACAAAACACGTAGTATTATCGGGCAATAGACAGAAAGCGATATGGGAGGTTGTCAATAGAGAGGTTCAAAAATCAGGAAACACTGAGATGATTGAAAAACAACTTGATTGTAACTCTTTTCAGAGAATTTTTAGTTCTGTTGGACAGCAAATACTTGGGACCATTGGTAGATCTGAGCGAGCGCCTGATGTGTATCTAAGGAACATGAAAATAAATAATACCAACTCGTTTTACTTGAGCCCGGTGACACCACAAGAAATACTAGCAATCATAAAGTCCTTAAAAAGTAAAAGCTCTCAGGATATATATGGGTTTTCTACAGCTCTGTTGAGGGAGGTTGCAGTGGACATAATGGAGCCATTGGCACATGTCATAAATCTGTGTTTTATGGAGGGGGTCTTCCCAGATGCACTGAAACTGGCCAAGGTTGTACCGATCTTCAAGAAGGGCAAAAGAGATGAATATGAAAATTACAGACCCATTTCGATCCTGCCAGTGTTTTCGAAAGTATTGGAAACAGCCCTAAAACAGCGTTTGGTGGAATACTTCGAGAAGAACAAATTTTTCAACGAAAACCAACATGGGTATAGGCAGAAGAAATCCACAACAACAGCAATTGTCGACATTGTCGAGAGCATACTAACATCTTTTGATGAACAGGAATACACAGAAATAACAATGTTAGATCTAAGTAAAGCCTTCGATACAGTCGATCATCAAATTCTTTTAGATAAACTATGGTATTACGGAGTTAGAGGTGTACCTTTCCAACTGTGTAAAAGTTACTTGCAGAACAGGATACAGACGGTGTATTGGAATGGGGACTACTCTAGGGAGTACACGGTGACGTGTGGAGTGCCTCAGGGATCAGTGATGGGGCCAATTTTGTTTGTTATATACGTTAATGACCTTCCAGTAAACATAACGTCAGATGGTGTAACCTTGTTTGCGGATGACACAACGTTATTGAATAGGGACAAGTGCAAATCAACCTTAAACACGAAATCCAGTAATTCGTTAGATTGTGGGAAGGACTGGTTCGACTGCATGAAACTCAAATTAAATGAAGAAAAGTCTCAGAGAATACTATTTTCGACAAGAGATGAGCACCAAACTGCAACCCTACTCGGTTTTTGTATGGACGGTGGCCTGAGGTGGTGCCACCATGTCGACATGCTGTGCGGGAAGTTGTCATCGGCTTTGTTTGCACTTAGAAGGATAGGTCAGGTGGCTACCTACGAAGCGGCGCGTGTCACCTACTTTAGTCATTTCCACAGCGTGGCTACCTACGGGATTTTACTTTGGGGTGGTTCCTTCTCGGCTAGTAAAGTATTCCTGAAACAAAAGAGAGCGATAAGAATATTAAGTAAAATTGGCGATCAGCAAACAAGTTGCAGGGGACTTTTTGGGCAGCATGGAATACTTACCCTTCCATGCGTATACATACTTACCTGTGTAAAGCATGTGATGGAGAATCGTGGTGTTTATAGTGAGCACAGTGATTTCCACACACAACACCAGAAACAAAAACAATTTGTCACTGCCACATCATCGAGTAAAATGCGCACAAGGAAGCACGAACTATGCAGCCATTAAAATTTATAATAAAGTGCACCATAAGATCAACGGTTTGCAATTCTCAAAGGCAAAAATAGTGCTGCGCAAACTGCTGATGGAGAGAGAATTCTACTCCGTTCAGGAATATTTGGATGCGAGTCTTTGACACGATGGAGCACACGCTCTCCATTAAATCACTTTTTAACTTTTTTGTCACTGTTTTTTGTTGACTTTTTTACAATTATTGTGGAGTGTGTAATTATGACAATGTCGATGTTCTTTTTGGAATTGTATGGCAGTAAATATATTATTATTATTATTATTATTATTATTATTATTATTATTGCCCGAGCACCTGTATATTAACAAAATCTTAAACAACGTACATAACCAACGATACTCGTCCATTAGCGAATATTTTTGTTGTGTAGAATAGCATGGTATGATTTTCAAATCGCCTGCAACAGTACGAGATGTTTACAAGTAGATGTCAACTAACCATTTCGATATAATTTTTCAATAGTTTAACTATACCAGTGAAAACAAATTATACCAATAAATTGTTAACCATGTTAATAATTAAGTGTTATCAAGATAAGATGCGAGAGTGAAATGTCCTTTTTTGCGACCAAGCATTTTATCTGACAACACCGAATTACTATTTTCTGTACTTTGTCTTACCTTAATATAACATATTTCATCATTTACGTAATTATGTCCACTATAAACAAGTATTTTCAAGCTTCCATGATGTTTCGAAAATATTTTATTTACTCACGTTGTGCCATCTTAAAAAGACAACATAATATACGATATTTATACATGTAATGTTTATTAACACATTTATTTGTGAATGTGCTGCCATCTCTTGGAATATTACATAACAGATCTCGAAACATATTTATACGGCCTCGTATAGTGATTGTATCGAAATTATGGTTAGTGTTTATTTAGAAAATGTCTCTACATAACTTTATTTATTTGATTTTTTATATAATCTATTATGTAGAACTTACAGTGACGCTACGTATCTCTTAAATTTTAATTTTTTGATTATGATACATGGCAAGATTTCTTGTGTGTACAGGAAAACTTTACACGGAAAATATATATTGCAAAGTTTGCCTTGGAAAACAAGAGCAACAGACGGACATCGGAAAGGACAGTATGAGTAACGGAAATGGACCGCAAAATGGATATCCTCAAATTCCTACTTTAGTTTGGAATTATACCATGCAATTTCATGTAACGAGCATCAAAGATGACGTATTGACCGTCATAGTTTATGAAATGTGCCCATTCAAACCTGACAGTAAGTTTAAAGAATGTATTTTATTATTTTTTTTTATTATTGCAGTGGGGTGTTCAAATTCTGATGCTTATATTAAAAAAAAATACACTTAACAGTAGAAGAGGGATAGATTATATCGTATACGTATATTATAATGCATATTTAATTATAATACATATGAAACACACACATATATCTATACGTGCGAGTAGATTTCTTGAAAATTTGCGGCTTATATGAAATTGAAAATTACTTGCTTTCTTTAAGTTAATTAATGAACTTAGGGAAAAGAGTAATTTCATTATCGAAAACTAACAATGTTAGTTTCGCCAAATGCTCGTCAGTCCGATAATGAAACCAGACCTTTTCCCTCTAATTTTCGATTTATATTTATTTATTGTACACAATATGTGTTTCAAGTCGGTAGGAGGCAAAACATATAAATATGTTTCGTCTGTATCATAGAGTGAATTAAGTAATTAATTCCCTCATGCTTGCTAGATCACTTCAGTTTGTATAAATACAAATCGAAAATTAGAGGGAAAAGGTCTGGTTTCATTATCGGACTGACGAGCATTTGGCGAAACTAACATTGTTAGTCTTCGATAATGAAATTACTCTTTTCCCTAAGTTCATTAATTAACTTAAAGAAAGCAAGTAATTTTCAATTTCATATAAGCCGCAAATTTTCAAGAAATCTACTCGCACGTATATAGATATATGTGTGTGTTTCATATGTATTAACAGATACGGCTAAGAATTTGATAATTGTGTTTAATGCATATTAAATACATATTAAATTAATACAATTATCCTGAATGAAATAAGGATTTTTCATTAATACCGACGTTATGTACACAATGTGTTTCAAGTCGGTAGGAGGCAAAACATATAAATATGTTTCCTCTGTATCATAGAGTGAATTAAGTAATTAATTCTCTCATGCTTGCTAAGATCACTTCAGTTTGTATAAATACAAATCGAAAATTAGAGGGAAAAGGTCTGGTTTCATTATCGGACTGACGAGCATTTGGCGAAACTAACATTGTTAGTCTTCTATAATGAAATTACTCTTTTTCCTAAGTTCATTAATTAACTTAAAGAAAGCAAGTAATTTTCAATTTCATATAAGCCGCAAATTTTCAAGAAATCTACTCGCACGTATATAGATATATGTGTGTGTTTCATATGTATTAACAGATACGGCTAAGAATTTGATATATGTGTTTAATGCATATTAAATACATATTAAATTAATTTAATTATAATTATAGTTTTAAAAGTTGGGAGTAAACCATGACAGCTTAAGAGTTTGCAAAAATAATAATTCCAACACTCCTGTATTATTATTAAAATCATATCTTGTTGCTTTGATTCTAAAACAAAAAAAATATTGAAACAACACAATTTTTATAGTGTTCTTGGGACGTGCTGACGTCAAATTAGAAGACATCTATCGGGAATCACAAAACACAAACGGCCCATTAATCAAGAAACTCGTCTTGCATCATGTGGAATCAGGTGAAGTTGTTGTCAAATTAGATTTACAATTATTTACAAATTATTAAATTAATTATATACATTTGTACGTATTTATAACTTCAATCACTGTATCAGTAAAAGGTTAAATAGTAAAATTTTTAATTGATTGTCTGTATATACATAGGCCTTATATTATTTATATACTAATATTTTAAATGTCTATTTTTTACTAAAATTGTCGACATTTTGTTATCTGTGTAACTAATAGCTAGTTATTTCGTACACTGTTGTGTTTGTAATTAATACATTTTTTATATTGATGAAATGAAGAGACTGTTTTTAAAAACAATACGTATTGTATCAGGTAACCAAATAAGTTCATGCGGTTTTTTATGGTAAAATATAAATATTTATTAAGAAACAATAGTACAATATTATTCATCAAAGTAATTACCATCACACTCAATGACCTTTTGCCAACGTGACACCAATTTTTTTATGCCGGTATTGTAGAACTCTACGGATTTTGAATCAAAAAATTGACGGACTGCGTCTATTACATTAACTCGAGTTTTAAACTGCCTATGTCTCATACAGTTGTCAAGAGACAAAAAAAGATGGTAATCACTTGGCGAAATGTCAGGGGAATATGGAGGGTGTGGCAATATTTCCCAGCCAAGTTCACAAATTTTTTCCCGGGTCACTTTTGCAGTATGCGGTTTGGCGTTATCTTGTAAGAATATCACTTTCTTTCGATTGATTAAAGAAGGCTGTTTTTGGATGAGTGCTGCTTGTACTCGCTGAAGTTGTTCACAATACAAGTTCGCAGTGATGGTTTGGCCCTTTTCCAAAAACTCATAATGGACTATTCCATTTGCTGTCCACCAAACACACAATAAAATCTTGTTTGGGTGCAAGGAAGCCTTGGGAGTGTGAGGTATTGCATCAGTAGGCGACAACCAATGATACGAACGCTTAGAATTTGAGTATAATATCCATTTTTCGTCGCAGGTTAACAACCGATCAAGAAATGGTTCATTATCGTTGCGTGAAATGTTTGCCGAACAAATGGTAAGACGACTTAATTTGTTATCATTTGACAATTCATGTGGAACCCATTTGCTCAACTTCCACGTCTTTCCTAGCTGATGAAGATGCAAACGAATGGTTTCGTCACTCACATTGAACCTTTCTGCAAGCTCTAGGCACGTTGTACTGGAATTTGCCTCCACAACCTGTTGAAGATCCTCGTTGTTAATGATCTTCGGTCTTCCAGAGCGTGCTTCATCGGTTAAGTTGAAATCTCCCGAAGAAAATTTCTTGAACCACTTCTGTGCTGTTCGATCACTTACGACATCATCTCCGAATGCGGTACATATTTTTCGCGCCGCCACTGCAGCTTTAGTACCAAGTTTGTACTCATAGAGTAAACAACCTCGAATTAAAGTTTTATTCGTTTCCAGTTTCAACTATTCAAATTAATAATTAAATAATTGTCACGAAATGTATATGTATTAAATGACAGAAGGATTGATACTAAAGTGGATGACAGATAACAGACAAGTGCTATCGATCAACAACTTAAAGAATATTCATGGCACTCTGCTGTTTACAAAAACCGCATGAACTTATTTGGTTACCTGATAATTTTAATTTAGATTATTTTACCATCATAATTTGAATGGGTGCAGAGAATATTAATATATCTAAAGTATGAAACTATATGCATTATTTAGATTAAGAAATAGAAATAAGAGAAGTATGAAGAACCATTTTATAGTTTTAATAATGAATTTTGAACAACTGTGTGCATAAAAATAAGGAAAAAGCGATATCTCTGTTTAACAGTAAAGCATATTTGTTAAATATTTAAGTGAATTATGGCCGGTTGCACCAACATTTGTTAAGTTTGTTAACCTGTGTTCTCGTTACACCGACGAAAATTTGACACAGATTAGTTAACAGAGCGCTTGACATCCCAAGGATCTGATTTTTAAGTAAGATATAAAGATGTAATTTGAATATTGACTATTATCATATACAGGCTATTTGATAAAAAACGCTCATTCCGTAACTTATTTATTTATTATCCGTTTTTAATCAATAAAAAAAGATATAAATGGTTTGACAGACTCTATAAACTCTGTTTGGTTAATATTTAATTTAAAAAAAAATGAATTATCGCCAATTTTTATCCCCTTACTATGAAATTTTCAAGTGTGCAGTGAAAGAAAAATCACGACACAAATGCGACAAATATGTCATTCAAACGTCCGACATTCGATAATTCATTCGAAATCACGAGTGAAAAACAAAAATCAGTGAGATTTAATGGCAAAAATAAAATTAAATTAACAATAATAATCAAAATAAAACAAATTATATACAATTAACAAACGACAAATCTATTACTGAACATAACTGTCATAAGTATTTACATGTGTTTAAATTGACCACCACTGTGGAAAAAAAAACTACAGGTACTTATAAAAAAAGTTGACATCGTTACGTATTCAAGACAGGCGTTGAAAAAAATGGGATTAGAGCCAGTGTATAGAGTTTGTGAAACCATTTTTATTATTTCTCTATTTATTGAAATCCGATAATAAATAAAGAAGTTACGGGATGGGTTTTTTATCAAACAGCCTACATAAGGGGTGCGCCACTGGAATGTACTTGGTTTTAGTGCGCTCTTCATCAAGGCGTCATTTTAGTAGAGTGTGTAGTGAGCTCTATACTCAAATCGCTGGACAGATTCAGTGATCACACCAAAGTCGTGTATGCACACATATGTATGTAAACGATCTTTGCCGCCCACCGTTTTTATGCATGGGATGCCTTGATCACGTTGTGATCACGCACTTTTATTACTGAATCTCCTCGGCGATTCTAGTATAGCGTAGTGCAATTGAGAGGCTAGCGTTGCCAGCGATATGTCCGGCTGAATATAGCCAATAATTTAGTGACGTTTGTCGTTTACCAATACGCTTTCCTGTTCTAACGCGCACTCTCTCTCTCTACAGCGATTTCCAGGATATCACTACAAATAAATTGTCTTTTCTGATCATCTTTTGACTGACTAGTCCAAAATTGAGAATAGATAACTTATGAAGCGTTTTTTGGATTTTTTGCGTATCCTTCATTCTTCATCTGGTGCATGGAGACTTCAGTTTTCTCTTTTCATAAATTTCTTCCAAGTATCCAGATCTGTTTTCCTCTTTACACTAGAAAATATGTAGTTTTCGGAAAATTCTCTATTTTGTAAATCTTCGAGTTCTTTTTGGCATATTTCAATATTATAGGATAGGTTATGTGAAAACTTGAGTTTAACTATTTAATGCTTAACTTTTAAAATATGTATACATAAACGCGTACAACTTACTGTTACCACTGCTCGTGATATAATATAATGCGTTACTGCTACTACGGAAACAACAGCATCCGCGCACGCGCTCTTCAAGATAATAAAATAAAAATATATTCTCTACAATATAATTAATCATATTTCGAAATTCTTGATATATACATATATTTTCTGTACTCATATTTAATTTAATACCGATTGCGAGGTCGTCCTATGGGCATATGTGGTCCTGTGTTTTCTAGCGGGTTCATTTGTGAAGAAGCAATTCCTTGAGTTGTATTAAACTTGTCTGTTGAAGAATGCTTTTGACCTACATACACAATTACACGAGCTTTTAGGACATCCTCACAATATGTATACATTTCCTTTCTAAGAGTTTTAAACATTCCATTATATTCAACGCTTAAAGTACAAAATTCATCGCATATTCTAAGATACAGTTAATTTATCTCTAAAATTTTGCGGAATAGCTGATGTAACTTTAAACTAATAAACATAATATATACCAGGGGTGGCCAATTCGAGTCGATCGCTCGCGATGTCTTGACTTAATGTGTTACACTTGAAACCGAAAAATTAAATTATATTTTAAATTACTAAAAATCCATCTTAAAAATTGAATTTATTTTCTTTATGAGTATATACAGGGTGATTCTTAATATATGCGACAAACTTTAGGAGCTGATTCCTGGGGTTATTTTGATCATAAAAGTTCATAAGAACATATGTCCAAAACCGCTTAGTTCAGAAGTTATACAATGTTTAATAGAACATTTTTTACCGATGCGGTTAAATGGCGAGGTATACCGCAATTTTCTTGAAGAGGTGTTACCACTACTGCTGGAAGAAGTTCCGTTGCAGTTAAGATTACAAATGTATTTTATGCATGACGGTGCTCCAGCGCATTTTAGTTTACTTGCTCGCGAGTTTCTGGACAGTACGTATCCAAATCGGTGGATAGGACGGAGAGGTCCACAACCGTGGCCTACTCGGTCTCCAGACTTAAATTCATTGGACTTTTTTCTCTGGGGCGACCTTAAATCATTAGTTTACACGACTCCCATGGAAAATGTCGATGAACTAAGAAATCGTATTATAGCAGCTTTTGAAACAATTCGAACGGACTCGCCAGTCAATACGACGGGGGATAGCAGATTATAGTACAGTTGGGGGCGGTCAATTTCAACAGTTACTATAAGTTAATTTTGTTTTACTAATTATTTTGTTAATTTATAATAAAACCATTTATTATTTTAACTTTCTATTAAACATTGTATAACTTCTGAACTAAGCGGTTTTGGACATATGTTCTTATGAACTTTTATGATCAAAATAACCCCAGGAATCAGCTCCTAAAGTTTGTCGCATATATTAAGAATCACCCTGTATAGAAAACTTAATAAATAATTTAGATAATAAAAAATAGTTTTGAACATATATTTTGCTTATCTACCCATAGCTATCGGGAGTGCACACTGTACTGAAACACAGTGTATAAACATAATATTTTTTTCACACCGCTCTCCCCTCTTCAGCCCACCCCATAAGACTACGCCTATGACAAATCGATCACGACACATTTTTAATATAAAAAGCTTAAGGCTGTATTACACTTATCAAGTTTTTAGTTGAATTAGTAGTACCAATAGGGCAAAAGTACGAAATAAAAAAATTAATACATTTATCGAAGATTTGTGTTTGATATTGAATGTAAAAATAACTGCACAAGAGATGTAAATGAAAATAAATAAAATTTACGCATACAATTCTTTCAAGAAGTATTAAATTAACATGTGATTTTTAACGATATTCTAAAATGGAATTTGTGTTTACATTTTACATAGCTGGTAAAAAACTTTATAACATGAATTTTACTAGAAATCACTAAAAACTTGATCAAGTTGAGAAGTAAAATAGAACATGTTCTAATTCAACAAGTTCTTGGTCAAGAAATTGATAAGTGTAATACAGCCTTTATGTACACAAAAGTTGACCACCCCTGATATAAATGATTAGTAAGTTTTGGAAGTAATTGCCCTGTATTAATGTTGGGTTTAATTTTATTATTACTGCTTGCAAAATTTTCGTGTATATAAAAATTAAAAATTAAATTATAAATTATTTTTAATGTTTATTGCTTCTCAAAATTTTAGAGAACATTCGTCTTTACTGTAGTCCAATCTGGTGGTACGTTATGCTCTTGTAGTGACAATATCTATTTTAATTCATACGAAAGTCACATATTTGCATTAATAAATATTATCATATCCATCAGTCTAGTTTACTTTTACTTTTTCTTGGTGTTTCACTTTATATTTTCATCTACTGTTGCATAATGATGATTACTCATAATGTGTAGAAAACATGTATTAAAAACAATACCTAATGCTTAAATTAATTTATAAAAAAAAATTAAAATTATGAACTTCATCAAGGTAGATCGCATTACACTTATGTTATTTTATTTTTTATTTAAGTGATATTTTATGTTAAATATTATGATAGAAGTCGATCTATGTAAGAAAATACAAGTATATTTTTTTATATTACTTGCTTCAGTAAAATTAAAAAAGAAATATACGTATACAATAAGATAAGAATATGATTATGGTACAAATTTTAAGTATGTAATATTGTTGCCTAGTTTTCACAATATAAAGTGGTCAGAAATCGTTATTCTGTACTTCACTTGGACACTTTGAAGCTAATAAGTTGGCAGCTCCGAATTGTTATTTTGCGTTTCGTATCTAACCATTTGCTTGCCGGTTAAAATTAATTCCTAAGAATAAAAAACGTAACCAACAAATTTTATATCTATGTTCTTTCATTGTATTACATGAAATTTACTAAAACGCATGTGATGCAGGAATAAGGATTTTTTCCCACTATGTCTTCCATTATTGTTTAGTATGTAATTGATTTTACAAACAAAGTACTCCCTTTTTTATAGTAAAAAAATAAATGCTAAAAAATATTACTTAATTCAATAAATAAGACTTCCAGCAGCCTATTGTGCTATTGTAATTATAGCGCAAGGTATGGACGTTAACATTTAGTACAATAGTGCTAGTAATAAATAACAACTTGCCGCAAATTGATAATCACAGTCTTATGTCCAATATTAATTTACACATATGATAAAAATTGCTCTCTTTAGTAGGTAGTTAAAATATGTAATCATAATTTAGTAACATAATGTTGAAACGGAATAATACCTTTAAGTTAAAGACTAATTATATATCATATGTAATAGCACATAAATAGACTTGTAGTTTCTTAGAAATATTTATTAATCGAGGAATTTAATTATTAAAATAATATTAACATATATCGCCATAAAAGTAACGTAAAATATATATACTATATACCTATAATCAAATAACAGTTCTTATGAATAATTAAATTGTAATATATTTTTGTTCGAAACTATATGTTAAACAATATGCACGTTGCGAAAGTAGTCATATTGGGTCTTTGTTAAAACCGGAGTATTAATTAAACATTGTTGCTACATGCTGTCCAATCCAATTCACCTAATGCTTGGGATGTGTTTGATACTAAAGTAACTTTAATTGTTTGTTTTTACGAAATTTATATTCTGTAAGCATTGCTTGATATTACGCTTTGAATTATTATATCTTACAAGAACAGCATCCGATGCTCAAAATGGTTGATTTCTATCACCAGAACCGGTGTCTAAACTCATAGAAAAATGGTTTCATCTCATGAAATGCCATCTTGAAAATCAAAAGATTTTTGACAATAAAATCTAGGTTTTCAAATAAGGAATAATATTTGTCAAACTTGTGAATTGTACAAGATCAACTTTATTAGCAATGATCGTACATAACTGTATCACAGTACCGAAATAAATTTCCAAATTGAAAACTTTCGCAGCTTGTATATTTATGTATTAGGTAATAGTGTTGGGTTTGTCAATATGTATATGTGTGTTAGACAAATTAATAACATTCAACTGTATCATAGAGAATATATATATGCATATATATGTGCTATAACTCTACCCTAAATACAGTATGTCGCCGGATTGAGTTTACAAGAGGAAAAAATTCTTATTTTCGATTTTACAATAAAATGCTAAAGGAATTAAATTTTATGCTTTATTTCAAATGACCAAATCTGTAATTAGAATTACGAAACTGTCAAACCTCCCCTATTTAGAAATAGAAATTTTTATTTTCTTTTTTTCTCAATCACAATATTAAAAAAAGAAGTAGGCTAGAAACAATAATGTTAATAACTATTCTATTAACTATTCTATTAAGTCGCCATCCCTTTCAGCACACAATTCGACTCTAAGCCGCAGTTCCTTATAACTGTTGCGAATTTCTTCAAATGTCAAGGACACAACAGCATCTCTTATACGATTTTTTAATACTTCCACATTATTTCATTCACTGAACATATAGAGTAATCACGAGCTGTCCACGACTGTTCCGCGTGCACAGCTCAATTTACAATAGAAAACTTATATTAACAATAAAATTTATAAAATCTTTTGATTACATGTTTAAATTTTCGAAAACAACAATTTGTTAGTTTATATAAAATACTGCACCGATTTAAATTTACAAAAAATGCATGTTTTGTCTTTTTAAATAACTAAAATACGTAAATCTCAAACATAACCTATATCAACAAAACATTCGTAAATTGCTTGAAATCCATCACTTAATAAGTGGATAAATATTAATTGACTTAACAAAGAATACACAAATGCACATTTTGTAAACAATTTAAGATAAATTAAAAATTAAGCAAATATATTGTAACGTTTTCGGGTTCCAATAAACAACTCGTGCAATTATTTATTTAAAACAGTCTGTATATTTATATACTTAAAATTATTTAACAATATAAAAACATAAAAACTAACTTCACACACTTAAACTACTATTAATAAATTAAAATTAACACTTGTATTTATTTACTACTACTATTATTTATATCTCTGTCCGTATTTATTTATATCACACTATTTATATAAAACGGCACTACTATATTTATTTCTACGCTACCACTACGTAAGGACTTTCTTTATCCCGAACTCCTCCGCCCGCAATGAATGAATCCCGTAATGAATGAATCCCGGTGACCCCGTCGCCTTATATACATATGTGAAGATTACTAGAGCATTCCTCTAAATTCCATACTTCTCTCGTAAACTCTGTCTCCCTCTAGAATATTTGTAGAATATTCCCAGACATTTGTCTCCGCTTCCGATACAGTACTATGCGTAAGTGTATGACTCACCGCTTTACGATATTTACCAGCCGAGAGAGATTTATGGTCTTTTTTGTGCGTGTGACAATTTCGTTTTTATCGCGCCGAGAGATCTGATTCTTTTATTTAATGTAACTCATTTCGTCTGCTGGTTTCGTTACCATATTAAAGACTTTATTCACATGTGTATACAGCACGTGTCAATTTTCATTAGCCATAGGCGATTAATTCATGCAATACGTGACAACATGGCACCCCACCTTTCCTCTTCAATGCGAGCGCGAGACCGATACAAGCTCAAGTTAGCAGTAGCTGTTGGACTATTGATTAGGGTGTTTCTGCGCTCTAAAATAATATTTACGCATTGAAGGATTTTTCTTTTTCCTTTCAGTAAATGCAGAGAATTATTAAACTGCGGTCACGCTGCATGTCACAAACAAAAGCGTAATTCTAATAAGATTAAAAATAAGGTAAATAAGAAAGGATTCTGAATATAATAATAAACTACTAGATCGCGGCGGCCATTTGATGATGACTGCTTTTATTGCAGACTAGATCGGAAGGTCCGATCTAGTCTGCGAACACGTTCCGATTCGGAACGTGTTCGCAGCTAAACATTTAATGTAGAAGTGGGAAGATCGCAGAAAGTCGTTGTGATGTCGATTGTTGTCAGGATTGGTGACGGATAGTAGGGGTGACACACGTTGCCACATATTATTTGTATACGTATAAATCGCATGTAAACATTGAATCCATATACCTAATGAAAAATGACACATACGGTATAATATAAATTACAAGTTAAAATAGGGCATAGGTAGTTACTTTATTGTGAATTTATAAGGAATTTTATACATGTATAAATATAGTACATACATAGTAAACATATATAAATAAACTGCATACACAATATACTTTATTTTTAAAAAATGTATAAAAGAAAGAGCAAAAGAAACTGAATGTACACACATATTTTAAATTTTTCTCTGTTGACAACTAAAATTATTCCAGAGTGTCACTGTCACTACTTTCAGAACTATCCAAATGAATTATGAAACTATCTTGTAGATTTTCAACAATCACGTCTAACTACATATTACATATTCTTCTCTATTTCTTTAATATGTTCGATGGCATTCAACCAACTCTCTTTTGTAACATTGTTCAACGATGTGTCTAACAGCTCTTTGACTTCCTGTAATTTAAATGTAGTGCTTTGCTTGCAATTTCTCCTTTAACTTGGGCCCATATTAATTCGAGTTCAATTCGCAATGATATACATAGTGGTAGTCTTAGTGCCATTCCATTGTAAGTTTTTGCAAGTACATCAATAACATATTTACTGAAATTTTCTTTGTGCACCTTAACTAAATGTAATTTAAACCATATCTTTTTGAAAGGATTATTTTTCTTTTGCAAACAAGACTGAATATCATCTTTCCGTGTGGCTGTAGTTGGCACTTTTTCAATTTTTCTACTGTGATAAGAAGTATTATCCAACACTATAACACATTTTTCTTCCAAAGTTGGCAATACCTTTTCAAACCACTTCTCAAAGATATTTGCATTCATTTCTTCGCAGTTATCATTGGTCCTTTTTGACTCGAACAACAATAAGCAGTTTTCAATAAATCCATTTTCTGAGCCAATATGAAGAACAATCAATCGTCTTCGCTTTCCAGTTCGATTTTTAAGACCCATTGAGAGCCCTTGTAATAATGCTTGCCTTGGACTTGTTACCGTTTTATCTACCCATATTTTTTACATAGTATGGCTTTGATTAACCCATGTCTCATCTAGGTAATAAAGTTTTCTATTTTGTTCCCTACATTTTTTTATTTGACGAAGGTAGCGCCCGTCTCCATGATGTAACAATTTCACAGTTTTCCTTTAAGAAACTATAAACTATTGCGAGCTCTTTTTTTGAAACAGAAGTTCATTTCTTTCAACAACTTCCACAATGTTTTGTGTTTGAGGTTTGACAAGTTCTCATCTTCATTTACTTTGAATAAAATTTTATCCACTGTTGGCACCGCATTTCTATAGAAAAATAAGTGTACTATACGTCTACTAATATTGCGCATATCATCATCAATATTATCCAGGACAGCTCGCGCTCTTGTTGTCTTTGGTGGTTTCACATCTTGTGCATTGTGTTCTCGCAAAATATTAAAAACACTTGCAGAGCAGATACCTGCAGCTTCGGCTGTAAAGTCAACAATTCGTGTCTTAGAGTCAGCTGGGCATTCTTGTTGACGTTTGCTCAACATATTCAGTACAGTTTCTTTTTCTAGCACTGTAAAATGTCTCTTTACTCGGGTCTTCGTCAGTTGTGGTTGCTTTTTGCACAGTACTGTATAAACAGGTAAGAACAGTATCTTAAATTCAACACTTCTGGAATCTGAAACATAATTAACCTATAAACCATTTGCTTTGTTTACTATCTATAAATCTTACCTTCAATAAATCTTTAATAACTAATAGAGTCTTTAAAAGACTGAGAATAATAACAATAACAACTTAAACAAATACAAGCAGTGCAAACACAAAGAACAATACATAATACTAAAGCAAAAAGTATACATATATTTCATAATATAACAGACAATGTTAGTCACAATCATGTGACAAAATCACAGAAAACAGATGATTTATATCGTGTGTTGTAGGATTTGTATGTAACTATAAGAACCAATAGAAAGACAGTATTAAAAATCATGCATTGATCACGCGTTTTTTGCTACTCTATTGGTTCAGTGAACGAAGTATAGTTACTTTAACCGTCCCCGCAAATAAAAATCTAAAGTAGTTAAGTCAGGGTTTCTTGGAGGTCCATTCAAGCCAATCCAACAATTTTCGAATTTTTGATAGAGCCAGGGAGCAACAATGCGCGAACGGTAGACCGGACAACCATCATGTTGAAAATGCATCCACTGCCGATAAGCAAGTGGGAGTTCACTTAAACCATCCTAGAATAAGTAGCTTAACATTTCCAAATAATTGTGCCGATTTATATTTGCATCAAAAAATATGAGCCTATTATTCCATGGTAAGAAACAGCACACAACACTTTTACCTTAACAAAATATTGTCGTTTTGATGCAATTCTAAAGTGAGGATTAGTATCACTCTAATAACGAACATGTTGTGACGAAACGGTACCATTGCTAGTAAAAGTTGCTTCATCGGAAAATACAATGCTTTTGTGAAAATTTTGGTTCTCCATTATTTTATCTCCCATCCACATTCAAAAGTAAAGGCGCTTTTCATCATCTCCAGGTTCTAACGTATGATTAAAAATAGGTTTATAGGGGTATAATTTACGTTCCTTCAAAATTCTTTGTATATGGGATTTGCCCATATTTAGTTGAAGCGTCCGTCTCCGTGATGAAAGTTTAGGATTATCTTCCACCGAATCTAAAATTAAAACTGTAGAACCATCATCTTCGTCACGTACTATTTTCGGTTTCTTTGAATTCAGAACAGAACCTGTTTCCAAAATGTTTTCACCATCTTCCTTATACCCGTACGGGAAATTTTTCATTAAATTCATCCGCAACGCGACGGTAGCTCTTTTCCCCAGTACCATAACATTGTATTAAATATATTTTTTGTGATGTTAACATTTTCACCAAAAATTACAGAATTACAGTTTGATGTTATTTTTTGACACATAAATTAGTGTTTGACGTTTTGAAGTCAAAGCCTTCCACAACAAAAAATAATGAAGAAATGCGATTAAAAAATGAAAACAAAATTTTTGGATCATACATAAGTGGAATTAAAATTCTAATTACAGATTTGATCATTTGAAATGAAGCATAAAATGTAATTGCCTTAGCATTTTATTGTAAAATCAAAAATAAAGAATTTTGCCCCTCCTCTTCTTCTTCTTTATTGTGGCTTTGAGTTAGACTATTTAGTCTTTTACTCTTCATCTGAGTGCGGTGAATCTTGGAATGTTGGAGTTGAATTTGATTAGCTATTGTTTATCTTTACTTTGATTAAGAATTAAAGTAGAACCATTTTAGGTCTTTTGTGTTTGAAATTTTCATTTCCATCATATGCAAGTGCTCTTTTACGATTTTGATTTGAGTGGTTTTCCATCTGGTTATAGAAGCTGAGCGCTCTTTCCTTGATGTAGTCAATGATGGTTGGGGTATTTGTTTCATTCATTATTTGATTATTTCTCACATACCATGGAGCATTTAGTATCATTCTAAGACTGGTGTTTTGTATTATTTGCAGTTTTTTAATGTTGGTCTTGCACATATGTACCCATATTGGGCATGCATATGTGAATATTACATACATATCTTGTTTGTTTGGTTTTGGTTATCGTTTTTGCTATGTGTATGTTATAATTGAGCTTTATATCCAGGTATATTCCCAGATATTTAATTTCTGCACTCCATGGTATAGTGTTGTTGTTTATGGTTATTTCGTTGTCTGTTGTTTTCCGATTCATTTTATCGTGTTGTCTAGGTGCGTTTGGAGTTTCTGTACCGCGTTCGTCGGACATCTTGATGTTGAGAGCAGTGCCGTATCATCTGCAAAGGTGGCCGTATTTAAGTATCTTGTAGGATTTGATACTGGTATGTCGGCTGTAAATATTGTATATAGGTGAGGTGACAGGCATGCCCCTCTTGTAAACTCAATCCGGTGACATACTGTAAAACAAATTTCTTTTGTTAAGGCTACAGATTTGTTATACAGGGTGATTGTGGATGAAGCTGCGATATGTGGGGTAGGTGTATGTGGGGCGAATGCGAACAAGAAACCCTAATCAATATAGGGTTGAATATTAATGGTTACTGAGATAGCAATGAAACTACTTTTACCCGAGTTAATAATTGTAAATTTATTTGTAGAGAAAATTGATTATTCATCATATCACTTTATATGTTAATGCTAAATCATGAAATTTATCATAGAATAGCGACTTCTTCGGATGTCGATATACTTCAGCAGAATTTGGATATAATTTTTACCTGGTGCAAGAACAATAAGATATATCTCAATATAGACAAGTGTTGTTCTGTTACTTATACTAGGAAGGTAAATTTCATTCGTTCACAATATCATATTGTCAGATTTGCTGAGCATATATCATCCATTACCGTTTCTGCGCATAAAATACTTGGCTTCATATTCGTACCTGTAATTGTTTTATTAACTTACAAACGGCATGTTCCCCTTTTTATGCCGATATACCATGTGTACTCGAACGCAATTGAACGGGTACAAAAAAGATTTCTCAAATACCTATCATTCAGACTAGATGGCTCCTATCCGATTCAGAATACCGACTACGGCGCATTGCTCTTGAGACATCATTTTAGAGCACTATCCGAAAGAAGGATTGACATCCGCGCCTCCTTCATGAATAGCCTACTGTTCCGTGTATTGGATGCTCCGGAGTTGCTTTCTAGTGTGAACATCCTGGTGTCACGTCTTCAGTCGAGAGCAAGCAAGTCAGTTGTGGTTCCGACGCCCAGGGCGAATCTCCTATGCAAAGCACCGTTATACCACGGTGCCATAAATTTCAATAATCGACTTGCGATTTTAGTGTCAAATTTTCAATTTATTTAATATTTAATATATTTTGTTATAATCTTGTAATACATCATTTCATAATCTACATTGTATTATCGAACATTCTTGTAGGTGTATTGCCCCATTTGGAATTATCTGTTGGGGTAATTAATAAACTTATCATTATTATTATTATTATTATTGTATGTGCAATAAATGAGTAACTACGTACTCAGAATAAATGTGAAAAACTGTATTTATTGCTTATTATTACGTAAATTGTTGTTATTTAATATTTTATTTTGAGGTGGTCATGTATTCTAAGCAAAACACATGAGTAATTATTAATTCACATTTATTTTGAAATTTGTGAGTTTCGCATTTTTTCACAGCATATGATTCATAATCAAATAATTTTCTTTATTTTAATTACTATTATAAACTCGGGTAAAAACAGTTTCTGTGCTATCTCAGTAACTATTGACATTCGACCATATTGTTTAATAGCATTTTTTGTTAACATTTACACCACAGAAACCTACTCTCTATTCAGACTGTGTATATCAGGGCAAAGAATTTTATGTATGATTATTAGCTAAAGTCATGAGCTCATTTCACTATCAATTTACAAATAAATTATCTATGCTAAATCAAAAATCTGGGGTTACTACATGACTAGAAAGTAGTGGCTGTTTTCGTTTCACAAGTAATATCGCTTCACTGTAACTTTTACTGGAGTGAAATGCTAAGTTTCCTCTTTACTCATGATGCACTACGTCAGGAGAAAATTGAAAAAGTATCACTACAAGAGTGAGGTTAGGTTTAAGATGTGGTGCAGTCTATTAGAGAAGTTGTTCAGTCAATTGAAAGTCATATTTTATTCAGAATGCAAATTACTTCATAATGAAACATTTTAGTAGTTTTAAATGGCAAAGGAGATATTTTAGTAATAGAATTAGTATTTGCTTCATCAATAATTATATTAACAATTGGTACATACAACTTTTCGTAGCGTTTATGTTTTGGTTTACAGATTTGTGTATCGTGTGCTTGTTCTTTAAATGTCAATTCTATTCTTATAAATTATAAAACAAAAACACCCATTGCCAGTGTAATTACATTTAATTAAAATTGATTTTTCTGCTTCGCGCTGAGTAAATTAATTAGGAAATTTTATCACAAAAATTTGCCCACGATGAGATTTGAACTCAGACCTTCTTAATGCCGTCAAGATGCGCTAACCAACTGCGCCACGAGGGCTTGAGTTCATATCTACTTAAACGTCTTGATATCATCAAGTGACAGATTGAAATAATACAACTTTATCCGGCAGTTCGGAAATGAATGTGTAAATTTGAATTTTAATTATTTTTAAAATTCTGTTTTTCTCAGCGGAGAAATACCTAAATTGATTTTTCTGCTTCGCGCTGAGTAAATTAATTAGGAAATTTAATCACAAAAATTTGCCCACGATGAGATTTGAACTCATGACCTTCTTAATGTAAATTTTTGTGATAAAATTTCCTAATTAATTTACTCAGCGCGAAGCAGAAAAATCAATTTAGGTATTTCTCCGCTGAGAAAAACAGAATTTTAAAAATAATTAAAATTCAAATTTACACATTCATTTCCGAACTGCCGGATAAAGTTGTATTATTTCAATCTGTCACTTGATGATATCAAGACGTTTAAGTAGATATGAACTCAAGCCCTCGTGGCGCAGTTGGTTAGCGCATCTTGACGGCATTAAGAAGGTCATGAGTTCAATTCTCATCGTGGGCAAATTTTTGTGATAAAATTTCCTAATTAATTTACTCAGCGCGAAGCAGAAAAATCAATTTAGGTATTTCTCCGCTGAGAAAAACAGAATTTTAAAAATAATTAAAATTCAAATTTATACATTTAATGTGTCAATAAATAAATGCAGTCCTAGTAGTGGTGTAAATTCATTACATTTTTATATAATACGTCAACTCTTATGTATTAGCATTATTAACATCAATTTAGTGCATATATAACATGTATATACTCTCCATCAACAAGTTGATTTTTTATTAACGCATGCGCAAATTACTACATATTTACCTTGTTTGACAATCACGCTCCACTGCTTTAATTGAGAGATGGCCGTTAGTGAATGTATGTGTACTGAAGTTGTGCATATCGATTTGTCAATGATGACGTTCCGGCATGTCTTTAACAAACCAAGCTTATACTGCCATTGTTACAAAAATAAATGTGTATATATCTAAAATGAGTAAGCTAATTATGATTTAAATTTACGACTGATACAGTTAGCGGAATGTATTTTTAAGTAGAAATGAATTTGTTGCTTGTGTTAAGGAGAGATGAAGCAAGAATAATTTATCATTAATTTGGGTCGATGTAAATTTTAAGTACAATTTTGCACATTTTACAAAAAATAATTTCATTAAAATATAGGTTCCCGCTGACGTCATTTATTTGTAGTCACAGTTGTTTTTGTGCTTACAGTACAGTTCTGATTATTATAAGATAAATGCATTAGTCAATACTTACCTTCATTCTTCATAAAGTTAGGTTTTATTTGAGTGTACAAGGTTTCTTATGCGAAAAATGACTTTTTATACTATCAACATGTTTGAAATCTGTGTTTTGAATTCCAAATTATTTACTTACCTTTCTCTTGGAGCAGTAAAACAATATAAATTATTTATCTATTAAAATAAATACAATGCTTTTTAAATACACAATATTTATATGCGAATCCAGTTAATTGGCAAAATACATACTATATAAAATGACGTCTACGGTGAAAGCCCGAATGTATGTTGCTGAGATCTTTCTTTTGCTATGCAAGCCGTTGTATATATTGGCGCTATAAATTTAACATGCACCGTGTGAACACGTCACACGCAACATGATGGCTGCGTACGCTGAAACAGGTGTACGTACGTGGTTTTTCAAGATACTATAGAGCATCTCAACCTTAGTATTCAATATGTGTCTTATGCAGACAGACAACATAGTTGTCAATTTGACAATGACATATTAGGTTGGTATCTCATTATAATGGCACGACATTTTAAATACTTGTTGGTTAGGATACTATACTATGAAAAAGAATAAAAGGATTGAAAAAATAATGCACTCACGATAATTCTTTAATTATTATTGGACTGAGAACCTATTTTAAATGATTATCGAGAACATACGAAGTGTACATATACCCTATACAAAGTATTTATGCACGCCTATGCATTGCGGCGGCCATATTGAGTTACCACTTTGGACAAATATTATTTTTAACGAGACTCTCTCCTGTTCTATTCTTTCTCGTAGATGCTAACATATTATTATATTATACATTTGATACTTGACAGGAAGGTTATATTGCGATACTCACACCATACCGACAATGCCAACCATAAACATTATAAATCGAACTGACAATATTGCCTTGAAATTAGAAAAAAACAGTTTATTACAAACTGCTTACGGTAGTAAAAGAGGTAGTATATATATCTCATGAGAGACTGGACTGAATACTAAGGTTGAGGCGCTCTATAGTGTGGATGTGCATGAAATACGATTTAGTTTATGTAAGTATACATTAGTTTATACACTGCTCCAATAAATTAACGCACCACTTATTATAAATAAAAAAATATAGATTATTTTATTTCCGATTTTTAATAGTTGGTATTATTTGTAAGCAACATCATTTCTAACCTTAACTTATTTGACATTTGTTGTAATATTTTCAGGACTTAAGTTAAAAGTGCACACTTAACTGAAGTAAGGAATTTTGGGACATTTAAATTTTGTATTAAAAGTGTTTCCCTTTGTGAAACAATTTATTCGTTTATTTCTTTTACTGGTGTGGTATTATGCAACGAGAAACACGAAACATAACAAGGGAAGAATGCGCTCAAGCAGTGATTTTACAGGAAGAAGGTTACAGTTACCGCAGAATTGGAGAAAGGTATGGTGTGTCGCATACAACGATATCACGGATAATTGGACGATATAGGGAGACTGGTAATCATTCTCGAAGATGTGGCCAAGGAAGACATCGTGCAACAACGCGTGTACATGACCGTTTTGTAAGACTTTGTGCATTAAGGCAACGGTTTGTTACATGTAGAATGCTGCAGGCTCAGCTCCGGGAGGTACATGGTTTGGAAATTTGCACGGAAACAGTTCGCAAACGTCTTCGGGAAGATGATTTATTATGTCGTATTCAGGCGCGTTGTCCGATGTTGACTGTACATCACCGTAGAGATCGTCTAAATTTTGCCAGAAATCACGTCAACTGGTTGGAGGACAATTGGACCCGAATTTTGTTTACAGACGAATCCAGGTTTTGTCTGCACAACTGCGACAGACGTATTCGTGTATACCGACGTCCAAATGAACGCTATGCGCAATGCAATATTACAAATACCACGTTATTTGGTGGCGGATCTCTAATGGTTTGGGGGGGTATATCTTTGACAGGTCGCACGGACTTGGTGGTATTAAATAACATAACTTTAAACGCTGATCGCTACATAACAGACATTCTGGAAGATCATGTTGTGCCATTTGCACCTTACGTCGGCCCAAATTTCATGCTAATGCATGATAATGCTCGAGTGCATACTGCTCGGATAGTCAGAAATTATCTTCAAGAGGTCGGAATCAATACAATCGAATGGCCAGCAAGAAGTGCGGATCTTAACCCTATCGAGCACATCTGGGACATGCTTTCTAGACGGCTGCGAAACTTTCCACACCCAGCCAATAACCTGGAGGAAGTAGGAAGGCGGCTTGTGGAAATATGGGACGGATTGGATCAAAACGATATAAGGTCGCTTATTTTGAGCATGAATCGTCGCTGTCAGGCTGTTATTCGAAACAGAGGCGGAAATACTCAATATTAAATGTAACTAAATGTTTTAAAAAAAAAAACAAAACTAAGACACAGTTTATGTAATTAAATTTCAATTTCCTTATTTATTTTTTAAGAATTTTTTATGTTGTGTTCACTTTTTTCTACTAATCAAATGACAAGAAATAAAATATATATATATTTACTCATTGTAGAATTTTTTTCAAAAATATAGCATGGTGCGTTAATTTATTGGAGCAGTGTATATTTGTTCATTGAAACTTTTACAACTAAACATTAACTAACAATTAAAATGCCTATGCTTAATACATAATAAAATCACATTTCAACTGACTGTCGTTATATATTGCTGTGCAAACGGCCTTTAACAAATGGGTCTAGATACTAGATTAAATACAAAAATAAACTAAAACATGACATAAAATTTTAATTTAAAAAATATCAACCATCGAGAATGACGCGTTGAGCATATTTATTCTTTATTTATATTGCAAGTTTAGAAAAATGTGTAAAATCTTATTTTAATCAGGTATATTGTGGAGTTTGACAATGTATGTTGTTGAAATCTCAAATATATGGATTATGAAGAATGTTTGCCAAAGTCATCAACTAAATGTATTTGTTTTACGTTGGGTGTAATTTTACTACGGGAAAATTACACTCAAATCAATGGCACGTTATAAGTGAAATTTATCATAAAATTTAGAGAATTTCGATTTGAAAATAATTAGAATCTATAAACGAATTAAGTACGTTTCACTTTAAAATACCTTCTGCTGACACCCTTGTTATTAGTTTTAGAAGTTTAATTGATTTAGTTGTATTTACGGACACTTCTAAAGAAATAGAGCGTTTGTAAAAAAGACAAATTTCATATAAGCACTCTTATTTTACATTAAATTGAATTCGTTATTTAAATTTTGCGATTAACTTGTTAGTCTATTCAAGAACTAAACTTAGCCGCTTTTACACTTTAAAATAATAACAAGAAAAAAACGTTATATACTTGTCTTTTTTACAAGTGGTATCATTCAAATGAAACTTCAAATTAGATAAAGAAAACATCTTGTTCCATTGAACATGCTTCAAAAATGTACCAAGTAACCATAAGCTTTTAAATATAAAGAAAAAGGTAGAAGACAAAATATTAAAAGTTAAAAAAAAACAACAAACTAATTATAAAAAAAAGCTGTTGTACATCATCATGTTGATTGAACAATTAAGTTTAATACTTCGGTATATTTTTGTAAGACTTTTATACCTTTATACAAGGTCGTTCGTATTTGTTGACACTATATTTAAAAAGCTGTGTAAATGTGAACTATTATTATAGATACTTTTATGTATTTAATAAAAATGTTATTACCTATATAATAATGGTGAAATAGCTCAATGTAATCTGGCTTTTGTAGTATCTGATTAAAAAAGAGTGATATTACTGTTTTTATTTGTTGAAATAATGTTTGAGCGCTCTAAAATTGTGCATTTAAATAACGAAGAGACCTATCTTATGTGAAGAAAATTAAGAAAGCGTAAAATATCTGATCCCGGCTCCCATTAGCTTTAGCGTCCGAGGACCCCACCCCACCGTTAATGAATTTCTAATATTTGAACTTTAAGACTATTTTCTCTCTTTTTTTAATTGTAACATTAAATAAATTATATCGTTAGATACGGAATAGGAAATAACTGAAATCAATAAAAAAAATTATAGGTAGTCATTTAAGAAAAAATCGATGACGTCATAACATGAAAAACAAATGATAAAAAACTGAAAATAGGTTGAAATAATGTCTGTACTTAATGAATTTATCCTTTACTTTACTTCACACTGTATATATGCTCTGTCAGAGTTGCCTATATACCGGGTGTCCAGTTTAAAATGCAGTACATGGGGATATTGGAAACCGTTGGAGATACAACGTCGGTTAAATGGGAGAAAAGTTGCGTATTCGTTTGTCCATGAATAATCCGACATCAGATCTTGAAATTTTTGTTTCATTGGGCAGATACAGGGTGAAAAAGAAAAAAATGCATTATTGAAAATCTTCCATATTTTGTTTCTTAGAAGAGATAAATTTACAAAAGTTGTAAGCTAGGGATAACAAGTCATGAGGATTTTAAAAATGATTAAAAAAAAATCTAGGTCTACTAGATTTTGCGTGACAATAATCAACTTTTGTTTTTCTTATTGCAGCCATATTGGATTTTGACATTTTTAATATCTTCAAAAAAAATGCTATTCAATGATGTATAACATGTTTATGTTCAAGATAGTAAAAACATGAAAAATAGAGAAAATAAGATTTTAACATAGTGGGCCATGGAACTGTGGATATCATAAGTGTATACTGATAAAAAAACAAAAAATAACAAGTCTCCAAGTACTGTTAAAATATCTTTAACATTTCATTTATTAGTATTCATTAAATAAAGGTGGTTAGGTAGCTGAATCATTAATGTAACAACTGTTCAAATAAGCCACCGTTTATTCGTATGCACAATCTACATCATGTTAGTACTGCCTCACAAGATTGTCTAACCATGTTCGGTGTCATTCCATTCACTGCTTCTTCAACTGCTTTACGTAATTCTTCCACATTTTCATAAGATCTCGAATACACCTTGTTTTTCAGATAGCCCCATACAAAAAAATCAAGAGGTGTGAGGTCCGGGGACCTAGCAGGCCACCCTATTGGTCCTCGGTTACCAATCCAGTTTTTGTAATATTGATTATTTAAATAATTTGTAACCAACAAGGAATTGTGTGGAGGCGCTCCGTCTGTCTGAAAATACATATTTTGCAACGTGGCAAGTGGAAGTTCTTCAATTCGTTCAGCAACATGTGTGCGCAAAAGTTCTAAATACCTTTCAGAATTTAAATTTTCATTGAAAAAGAATGAACTGATAACATGGGTATCAATAACGCCGATACCGACATTAAATCCCCATCTGACTTGCTGTCTAATGCCACGAACTAGGTGTGGACTTTCATTGGACTAAAAGATAGTATTTTTACGATTAAACATTCCAGAGTTAGTAAATCGACTCTCATCAGACCATAAAATTTTCGCAAAAAATGGATTTTCATTATGTTTTTCGATGAACCAATGACAGAATTGTGCTCTCCGTATTTCGTCACCATTTTGAAGCCCTTGACTGGCTCTTTCACGATAAGGTTTGAATTTGGCACGCTTTAAAATGGTACCAGCTGTTGACCTAGCGACGCCAAGTGTATTTTCAATTACCCGTAAAGACGTACGGGGATTTTCAACTACTACTTGAAGAACAATATTTTCATTACTTTCATTGTTTTGCCTTTCTTTGGTTTTTTTTCCATGCATTATCAAATTATCACGCAATCGGCGAAAAATGCTTTTTTCTGGCTGTCGCCTTTCAGGGTATCTATCGAAATACATTTCTGCTGCCAATTCATCATTTCTTCCACACAAAATAAAACACTCCAGCATTTGATATTTGTCACTATTTGTAAAACGATCCATCTTAGGTTTGCACAGTACAGATACTTATAACAATACAATGAGATTAAAAATAAGATTACTGACAGTTCAGAATAAACTTCACAGCTTTTAGAGTTGTTTAATACAAATGTCATATTTATTATCACGGCCTACTATGTTAAAATCTTACTTTCTCCATTTTTCATGTTTTTACTATCTTGAACATAAACATGTTATACATCATTGAATAGCATTTTTTTTGAAGATATTAAAAATGTCAAAATCCAATATGGCTGCCATAAGAAAAACAAAAGTTGATTATTATCACGCAAAATTTAGTAGATCTAGATTTCTTTTTTAATCATTTTTAAAATCCTCATGACTTGTTATCCCTAGCTTACAACTTTTGTAAATTTATGTCTTCTAGGAAACAAAATATGGAAGATTTTCAAATATGCATTTTTTTCTTTTTCACCCTGTATCTGCCTAATGAAACAAAAATTTCTAAATCTGATGTCGGATTATTCATGGACCAATGAATACGCAACTTTTCTCCCATTTAACCGACGTTGTATCTCCAACGGTTTCCAATAACCCCATGTACTGCATTTTAAACTGGACAGGGTGTATAGGGAAGTCCAGTCTATTGTTAATTTTACTAATACAACATACATCTAATGCAATGTTTTGCATTGTGTAAAAATTATCACTTTAATCTTTAAGAATAGATTTAACGATTATTAATGAATATTGATGATTTTTGTGTTAAATTTGTTTAAATGAACTAAGTGAATATATACAATTCATAAATTTATAACACTGAACGTATAAAGAGCTCTCTTTTTATACCCCAATGTTTGGAAAATAAACTTACTGTCTAAACCTAAGATAGGTCTTTTTCATCACCAGTATATTATAAAAGCAATGTATTCTTAGATTGTAGTATTTTATTATAAAAAATATAAATAATAACATTGCAATAAATAATTATAATAACATTATAAGTCTTATTTATTTTTCCTAAATCTAATCGTATTTTTTCGTAATAAAAAAATATGCTAAAGAACAATATTGTCCTATCGTATTGTCACATGTTTCTTCAACAATAAGTGTCTCATATTGTAACTAAAGTATTATATCACTGAGATTTATTCACGAGAAAATATCAACAAAAAAATATAACTATGATTTTATTCACATAATTGCATTCAAAGTTATACTTTTTTTTCCATGTCCGGACCCGCCCTTGCACCATTTCTTGACCTGTGTAAGTACCCTCTATACTAAGTACGGATTTTAGAACACTAAATATGATTCTATACACACAATTTTTTACATTGAAAAGGCCGTCATTTTCACTTAAATATAAATGTGGGTTTGTTCGAGGAATCATTCCTCTCTTTCCTTAACTTCCATAACTTTAGTTTCTTCATCTTCGGGAAAACTATAAATAGGCTTGAAGCCGCCTATAAGTTGAGGCTTAAAATTTTCTATGTCAAATTCACTAATGGTAGTCGCGGCTGCTGTAGTCGTCTCCGATTCATCAATACTTTTACTCTTCTCTTTAACAGCTGACCACCCGTTAGTTATACTGTCGATGTTGAGGCTCGGTTGAAACGGTGCTTGAAAATCGAGCTGCGGGACGTGTGTAGTTTCCATATCTAGATCGACATTCTTGTCGATTACAAGATCCTGTTTTCTCTGAGCTTCCTGTTCAATTTTTGGACGAGTATGCATTACCGCACTCACTGTAAATTCCGAATTGTGGTCCGGTCGAATTTCTGGAATTACAGAGCTACCATAGTTTGGCAAAGAGTATTTTTCATGGTGATGAGGTTCTGTAGGCGTGTAAGCAACTGCGATGGGTTTTTCAGTATAAGTCTTCAGCTTGACTGATATTTGATCTTGAGTGTTGATTTTTGACGCTGTGGAAACTATTCTAGATTCCGGATCATCTACTAAACTATTCCAATTATTCGATTCGAATTTCGATACGGTTTCTATACTATTTCCAATCTCTGGTGTAGCTAACAGTGATGGATCAGGTCTTTCAAGCGGATAAGGAAAATCAGATTTGATAGGTTGATTGGGTCTAGGGTGGGGCTTCAAAATGGGCATATCATGCCTGTCGTGAAAATTAAAATCAAATTTACTCTTTGAATCGTTAAAATCATAACTGCTCTCTTGTATTTTTGACGGTGGCAGGGGTAATTCCGCTCGTGTTCCTATTACGACAGTTTCTTTCTTATTAGTGTCTATGGCATCTAATTTTAGAGGAGTCGTGTTAACTGGATAGACAACGTAAAGGGGTTTATCCGCATCTTTTGCTTTCACACCGGTTTGAAATGAGGATGATACCTCCACTTTTGTTTTATCTTTCTTATCTTGCTTTGTCTGAATCATTTGAAGAGTTTCGACATCTAATTCCGCGTCACTTTTCCTTCGATTTAATATTACTTTCGGGGGTGTTGGATAAAACAGGAATTGCTCTGGTGTCGTCTTTTTAAAGCCTTCGTTCATAATTCTATCTTCTGCTACGTTCGGTCTAAATTTTAAGTCTTGCTCTAATTCAGGCACGTTTTGTCGGTATTTTAACTCTTGCTCTAGTTGGGGTATGTTTTGTCTAAATTTTAGATCTTGCTCTAACTGGGGCACGTTTTGTCTGAATTTTAGATCTTGCTCTAAATGAGGCACGTTTTGTCTAAACTTTAGTTCTTGTTCCATTTGCGGAGGCACCTTGCGTAAGTGTTGGATATTTTTCGGCGGAGGCGGCGGAGGATGTAATTTTTCGAAAAATCCAATCGGTCTATTCGATGGTCGCTCTAAAAGCGGTTGTCTGTGGAAGTTTTTGTTAGGCATATCGTATCTGTGATTGATTTTCATGTTGGGTCTAAATTGCGGTAGAATATTCGGCAATTTGTCTATTCTTTTGTACACCTCGTTCGGACGCGGTGGTCTTACGTATTCAGGACGCCCTGAATGAAAATGCCCAGGTCTGGGATCGTAAGGTGGCCGCGGTGGTTGTGAGAAATTTTCATTGGGCGGCGTCAAATCACTCGGCAGCTGATGCAACATCGGTTTGGAGCTTAACTTGAGAATTTCTTTATTTCCATGCAGATGATTATAATTTGGTTTGGGCTCGTGTTTGCTGAATGGAGCCAGTTCGGCTTCCTCGTCAAAGAAAACAACTTTAGGTCCCGTTCCTTTAGGAAATTTAATTTCTTCCTTGTTGATCTCCAGAGACTCATCCACGACTTGTCCTGGCTTACCCTGTATCAAATCAATCGGCATCCCGATTGCCAGAGAAGCCTCAGAATTACGTATTGGTTGAATATTTATTGAGGCTGGTTTTATGTCGAAAGCCTTGGGAGGATTAGCAACTTCCGGATTAGATTGTATGCTATAGCTTACGTACTCATCGCCAAGATTTTGACCGTACAATGGCCTGAAGGGATTACTATCGTAAGGACTTTCTTTTAACGCAGGGTATTGGCTGGGCGCATTTTGTTGATTTCCAATGACGAATGATGCAGTATTCTGATGGGGCGCGATGTGAATGTGAGTGCTACTAACCACCGGTTGCAAATTACCTTTTGGCGGCAGAAACGGTCTGGGGACTTTTTCATTGTTAAGTTGCTCGCGCAAATTTTGCGTGGCCACAATGATAGGTTGATTACCGTTATGAGTAACGTGATTGTCTCCCAAAGGCATCGAGGTTACTTGAGGCGGTACTAAAACAGTCGGTGGTGTATTTAAAATAACCGAATGGTTAAAATTTTCTTTGAATCTGTCAGGAACTACGTCAACAACACCAGGTGACATATAAGATGAATTAATTTGAGGTTCGATGGTGCTCGAATCTATACCACCGATAGCATTGATAAGTGACGGCTGCGAAGAATTCTGAAGTGCATAAGTCATGTGATATGGATAGTGATCTTCACCGTTATCGTCGTACATTTCAACCATTTGACTAGGTCTGAAGGAAGAAGTGTTACGATTGTTTGTTTCAGATTTACTAGTTACTACAATTGTTTTTGCAGTTGAGGTTGAAGTTTGAGTGGTAATTACTTCTTTAGGCGTAGTGTTTTCCGTGAAAATATGCGGTCTATTTTCGACGGCTATATTATCTGTGACATCGGCATCGTATTCTTCATTAAAATTATGCGTCATGTGAGAACCGGTGAGGATATTATGATCATAAAGGTCTTCGTTTGGATCAATGTCTTCCCCTTCCTCACTTAAATCATACTCTTCAATCGGTGGTAGCGCAGTAGTAGTAGTAGTTGTTGTTGTTGTGGTAGTAGATATTGCTGTGGCTTTTTTAGTAGTACTATCCACATCATCATTAAACATTGTAAGAAATTGTTCGAATAATCCCATTGGCTTGTCCGACGTAGTTTCCGAATTTGCGGTGGTAGTAGGTACTGTTGTTGTTGCTGCAGTATCATCTCTTGTCGTTAGATATATAGAATCTATCTTATTTTTTGATGTCGACACAACGTATTCGCCATAACTTGGATCGTTAATAGGACTATTCATTAAATTATCTTCGCTCGTTAAGTAAATTTCGGTAAGAGGTTTTCGCGTTGTACTAGTTGTAGTTGTATATTTTTCCTCGTATTTTGGTGTCGTCTTATATGGTTTGTAGTAAGAATGTTTCGTCGATTGATACGTGGGAGTTTTGACCGGTTTATATGTTGTCGTGGGGTAGTTTTTGTGATTATAATACCTGTCTACGTTCCCTTGCACTTTCGTGTTCGCGTACGAACTACTAATCAATGGATAGACGTATTTATCGGGATTATATTTGACGGGCAAATTGAGAAATTCGTACAGAGTCGGAGTCAATTGATTCATATCATTCGGTTTGTGACTACCGATGTTTGAATCTTTTCTGTCGATGTTCGATTTTGAAAATGTGTCTTTATCTTCATTGTCGACGTAGTCATATTCGTCGTACGCATTCAAATCTGAACCTTTACTTAGAAAATCTACGTTCCCCGTCAGGGGATCTTTCTCCAAGTAAAACGGTTTGCCCTTGTTGAATATATTATCCGGTAAATTATAACCAGGCACGACTAGCGGTGATGGGTCAGGTATAGCTTCGGCATCGTCAATGGGTCGCTCTCCTTTTGTGGCGTTTTGGTGCGATGTATCCTGCAAAAGAAATTACAATAAAATTAAAGAAGTACCAAACGTGTGTGGAATAAAAATGTGCACTCCAAAATAGTTAGTATATGCCTAGACTGGTCGCTGTTTTATTTGACAGCTGTCAAACTTTGCGTATTGGTGATGGAAGATTTCGGTAGTATAGGTATTACAAATTGGAATGAAAACATGGTAGACTATAGGAAATGGAGAGGTATAAGATAAAGAGTATGACAGTGTGAAATGCGGACAGATCTGCCATGTAAACAAAAATCATTTTCTATTCGGAAAATCCCTGCCAGGCTGTATTGTTTAGGTGTGCTTTGTATACAAGGTTGCTCATTAGTGAGTCAAAGTCCAATATAAGCGTTTTTAAATAGTACTGAAGAAATTTATTTTATAAAAAGTGGCACAGTAACAAAGAACACACATTTTGGAAATAATTTGAATTATACACGGTGACGTGTTAAAATGGCACACAATCAAATTTTTTTTTCTTATCTACTTTAAATTGTATTTTCATCGATATCTGAGGTTTTGGTTTTGGATGACGCATTGTTGAGTTATTAACGAAAATTATAAAAAAATGGTCGCGACAATGTTTACCATAATAATTCTATGCGGTAGTATTACGATTATCTAAGACAAAATTATTTAGTAAGTATGCAGCCAAGGGATGTGTTGAACCTACAAAATAATCAAACATTAATTTTATTATACAAGGTGTTTGTTAGGATGCAGTCAATTTGACTATTGTCAAAGAGCGTTTACTGAATTTTTTCAAATGCAACACTCCGTATATTATTAAATTTAAGTAATGATGCGTTAATTGCGCTTAATTTTTGTTAATAATACCCAAACCCAATAATTAATTTAATTTTTCATTACAAACCGCTACATTATTTGTTTTCGGTTCGATTTATAGTCCAACCAGTCCGATATGACCGCTTGAGCAGCACAGTCGTTTTGAAAGGTACACTCCGAATAAAAATTCTTGAGTTGTTGAAGTTTGACGTTTGTCATGTAACCAATGTCAATGTATTATTTTAACAAGTTTTACTAACCTTAAACTCGGAAATCTTTTCATCCGAAACACTAAATGTCACAAACTCAAACAAACTTGTCAATTTATCTGACTGTACTAGCACAGCATATGGGACAGGGAGGTGAGGAGCAAGGTGTTTTTGGTAGTAGTTCACATTTTTTCCGCCGGCCAAATTGGTTTGGTCGTACTATAGTGTACTGGGTAAACGATTTGACAAACAAAAACAAATAAACGACTAAAAGTATCAAACTGTAATTTTGTTAGAAGCAATTTTTATAATAAATTTTCAAAGTGACCCCCATTTTTAATAGAACACATTTGCAGTCTTGACAGAAAGGACTTATTTACGTGTTGCAACTTCTCAATAGAAACTGTTTCAAAAGCACGTATTATACGTTGCCTCATATCCTCTGCTGTAGTTGGAGGTGTTTGGTATACAATATTTTGTATGTACCCCCATAGGAAAAAATCAAGTTTGGTTAAATCTGGCGATCTAGGTGGCCAACAAATGGGACCACCCCGGCAGATCCATCTACCTTCGAATTCTTGATTCAAATCGTGTCGGACATCTAGTGCAAAATGTGCTGGAGCACCGTCGTGCTGAAGCCACATATTTTTCCTTAGAACTGGAGGAACGTTTTGCAGAAGCTGAGGTAAGTCATATTGCAAGAAATTCAAATATTGCGCACCATTTAAATGTCCATGAAAGAAATGTTGTCCAATTATAAAGTTGACCATAATACCAGCCCAAACATTTATAGTCCATTGCCTCTGCTTATCAATCGCTCTTAATATTCTTGGGTTGTCTATTGCATAATGATGAAGATTATGACGGTTTGAGCTACCACTCTGAGTAAAGGTCGATTCGTCAGTAAATAATACCTTTTGGAAGAAGTTAGGTGTTATCCTTTCAATTTCTAATCCCCTTTCGCAAAACGTCCTTCTAGTATCTAAATCAGGCCCCAACATTCTTGATGAAAGGAAATATTGTAGTGATGATATCTATTTTTTTTAAAATCTTGCTAACAGTAGATCGTGGTACATTAGTTTCTGTTGATATTTTGGTCGAACTAGTAGAGGGCTCGTCAATTACTGATAAGAAGACTTTCAATTTACCTTCGTCCTCTTTGTCCTTTCACGCTTTTTGTAACTCACATTTCCTGTTCTAATGAATTTTTCCTTAAGTCTTTCCAAACTTGTAACTGAAGGTTGTCTTCTGTCAGGATATCTTTGCGCATAAATTCGCTTGATTAATAGACAATACTTTTGGGCAGATCCCATAATGAAAATCATTTCAACGAGTTCGTTGCTTTCAAACTGCATATTGACTTAAGAGGAATGTTTACCTATCGAAAATTAAGGCATCGCCGTTTCGCGTTTTTTAAATTTATTTTGTAATTTTAGAATCTCAAATTTGGGTTAGTGATGCAAAAGGCATAAATTTATAATGTCAAGGTCAGTTTTTGTACTCATTTATTTTCTTAAGAAGTTATGTGTTTTAGAAATAACCACAAAAATGCATGAATTTGGTTAATGTCTACTAACTAAGGCTGGTACACAAGAGAAAAAAAACGACCTCTACGCGCCAGCTGCATATTTGATGTACGATATAAAGAAAAAATCAAATTTATGTAATTATTTTTTTTATTAAAAAGTAAACATTGTCACACACATTTTACACGAGGTTTTTCCAAGCTAATCGCGTCGTCTATCTCCACTTTACGGTATCTCTACCGGTCCTAGCGAAGACGAAAATCTAAATGCGAGTGACAGTTTAATTACAAACTGTCACTCGCATTTAAATGTCATATATACCTATAATATTCGAGTGTATAATAATATAACAGTTATGGGCAAGCGAAAATTGGCTTATTATAAAACACCAACAGCATCAACAGTTCCGTAAGTACTCATTCTTTATACATTATGTTTCCTATCTATAGTATTTCTTTATCTATGACAGAATCTGTGAATATAACCGAATCGCTGTGAACAAAACTGAATATCGTCCAGCTACACGTACTCACACCCCCTTGCGTCTACCTGTCCCGCAAGTAATATAAGTTGCATAAGTTTCTATTTGTTGGTAAACGCCCCTCTTAAAGGGGGGTTTTACTTGATCGGCGTATGCCACAAAATTGTCAAATTCAACGCAAAAAATCGCAAAAATCAAGGCACTTGAAAAAGTTGCCGCTACGTGAACGAAATAATGAATATTTGTTCTAGCGACTGACGATTCAAATTTGCAATTATATTAAAAAATAGTTAAAATACAGCACTTTGAATTTTTTTCGTTTTATAGCGATATAAAGCTTACTCTGTTTAAAAAGTACTTTTTTGAATCGTGAGTACCAAGATATTTTTATTCTGAACTCGACAATGTATTTACTTTACTTTCAAAATAACCCTGGTCTCCAAAAAATTACTTTGAAACCAATGAGAATGATCACAAAGTCCGCACTAATAAATGGCAAATAGGCAACACATAATTCAACCTCTTACTCACACTTTCGTAATGTCTAAGACCAGCTATATGGAAGGTATACCTGGTCGACTGTATTAAGCCGAACATCATATAAACAGAGAGATCTTCACCTTTTTTTATTACCTTAGGTACACGAATGCTTCATTCAGATATCGGCTTTATTTTCTAATTATTTTAATGATATTTGGGAGAATGTATTAGATATTTAATTCTTCGTCTGGAATAAATATATGTTGTTATTATTATGAAATTTAACTTGTTACTTAATTTCTGGCGGTGATATTTTGCTTTAGATGTTGAAGGTTTTTAATCTTAATAATATGAGCAATGTTGTAGTCAACTAAAATATTACAAAAACAATTCTGTGCTGTAACAGTAACAGTAACAGTGCCTGTTTTGTTTTTTAATAAAATGTAAATATATATATTTTATAATAATCAGATGTTTTGGATTGTTGAATATTATATTCTTCCCAATCGGCATTAATGGAGTTGATTAGCAAAATTAAATTATAAAACATTTTGTCACAGGGAAGATTCGAACTAAATTTTATCAACAAATAAAGTTGTATTCATTATTTCATACATAAGTTTGAGTATACATTAAACATATTTGTAAAAGAAAATACGTGCGGTTGATATATACAAGCAAATTTTAATATATTTCAGATATTTGTCGGTGTTCATTTATGATTGATTACGTGATAACATTGATGTGTCTACTTTACTAGACTCTTTTTCTGTTCCTTGATATTCTTCTCGCTTTCAAAATGTATTTTATTTTTCAAGGACAAGGTTTCGGCTTTATGGAATTTCAGAAATGCAGTTTTCTTCGGCAATAAATATACATTATTATTAATTATGAAGTTGCACGACTTATTGTTATTTTTAACCTTACATGTTGAAGCTTTTTAATAATATGAACAATGTTTGTAGAAAACTAAAATCTGACAAAAACAACTTTATGTCATTGTAAGATACGAAATTTAAAGATTTTCCGGACTCTTCAAACTAAGATGCATTGGTTTTAGACAGCAAGTTACACAAATTTCAGTTTTCTAGATGGCAAAAGCATTTATTTAAATATCTGAGTTTGTTGTGCCTTCATGTTTTTGTTTTATTTGTACTTTGTATTTTGACCACAGGACAGTTTTTAGATTTTTTTTGTATATGTGAATAAGTAAAAGAGCATGGGCCTAATTACAGCAGTTTATCAAGAGTGACAGCAATTGTTTAATGGCGAGCGAAAAAAATGTTGTATGTAGGCGTAAAAAACAAATTTTGTTTAATTTGTGCAAAATATGGTGAATCTAAAAATCACGTATGCTACAAAAATTGGTCTTTGTCGTCAACAGCCATGGAGTCGCCAATTATTCCGGAAGGTTTTCGACATTCTGGTGAAATGCACGGTGTAATTTATGATAGATTAATAGGGGACTGTGATAGCAGCGTTCTTACAAAACTACGTGAGATGGCTCCTTACGGTCCCCAAAAAATTATTGAAAAAATTGAGTGCCGAAATCATATATTATGTAATAAATAAAATTAGCGACTGTTTGAAAAAACCTAAATTCAATTCGGACATAGGACAATTAATAACAAAAAATTTACTTAGATTCAAAGCGGCTTTGACAAAAGCAATTGAACATTACAAAAGTTCGAACTTAACAATAACAAACCAGATTGTGAAACTGCAACGTCACATTATAAATGGATCAAGACATATTTTTGGTGAACACTCGGATTGTGCTTCTTACTTTTGTCAAGGATCTAATGAAGGTGAGATCAATATGTTTGAAAAATTTCAGAATTTTAATATGTATAACTTTATTAACGCTTTAAGTCGGCTCAGCCTAATAGTAGATCTTTAATAGGAAACGTAGATGCCAACATTGTAGAATATTTTAATTCAGTCATTGCAAAATTTGTAGGAGGTAAAAAGATTGTATTATATTCAACGTAATTCTTACAGTGCACGTTGCAAAGCGGCAGCAGTTTCATTTAATTGTAAGGGCAAATATCACTCAAAGCTTCAGACCAAATATGGATGTATACGACAGTGTGTGAAAAAAACGGTATGAGAAGAAAATTTTTTTATAGGAAACAAAAAATACATTCAGGAACTACGGACGATCGCGACTGTGGGCCGGAGGCAAATGCATATTTTATTGAAGATGTAAATAATCATAACAATACCAGTGTCGACTGTGAAGAATATAATTTTCAATAATTTAAAACATGTGCTATTTAGAGAATATAAATTTTTACATTTTGTAAGAAACACCGGCACTGTTTTTTTAGCAGATTTTAATTTTCTCTAAAACATTACTCATATTATTACAAAGCCTCAACATGTAAAGTAAATACAAATCATGGTGAGAAATAATAAGAAGTACAACTTAAATAATTGTTAATCATAAATAATAATAATTAAGTTATATATTTATTGCAGAATAAAACTTAATATCTAATTAATTTCGGCAAATATCATTAAAATAATTACAAATTACATAAATCGGGAGTCTTAATAAAACTAAATAAATACAAGCCAGGAGAATACTCAGAAACAGCAAAAACAAATTTCGAAGAAAATAGCCGCACCAATATTTTCATGCAATAAATGCAGGAGGCAAATATCCCAAATTTATTTGCTTTCCAGTTGACCAGGCATATCCCTTCATATTGCTAGCCGGTATCTGCATCGTGTAAAAGATGATGCAGGCATTTTAAACTCGGTAAATATATTCAATTTATTTCAGGCAACCCGACGTACGCCGTTCGGGAATTTTTCTTAAGGAAAGCCCACCCTTAACTAAAAACCGTAATAATAATATGTAAAAAATATAAAACTATCCACTAATCCAATCAATAAATAACACAATGACAATATTAAACACAGAAACTTAAGGAATCATTAATATTACACCTAATTAACAGCCATAATTAAGATTTTACTTTTTGATGATTATCTGTTTTTGTTTGTCAAATCGTTTACCCAGTACACTAAATCGAACCGAAAACAAGTAATTTAGTGGTTTGTAATGAAAAATTAAAAATAACTCCGAAATTATTGGGCTTGGGTATAGAACATTATTTACAAAAATTAAGGGCAGTTAATGCATCATTCCCAAAATGTAATAATGTACGGGATGTTCCATTTCAAAAAATTCAGTAAACGCTCTTTGACTTGACTGCATCATAACAAACACCTGTATAAGTAATAAAATTAATGTTTGATTATTTTGTTGGTTCTACACATCCCTTGGCTACATACCTACTTACTAAATAATTTTGTCTTAGATAATCGTAATACTACCGCATAGAATATTACACATTGTCGCGACAATTTTTTTATAATTTTCGTTAATAACTCAACAATGCGTCATCCAAAACCAAAACCCCAGATATCGATGAAAATACAATTTAAAGTAGATAAGGAAAAACAAAAGATATACAAGGTGTTTCATTTAAAAAACAAAATTTCGAATGTGTGCCATTTTTTATAAAATAAATTTCTTCAATACTATTTAATAACGCCTATATTGGACTTTGACGCACTAATGAGCAACCCGGTATAGTACTTTGTGATATATATACAGCATGATTATTTTAAACTGTCCTGAGTTGGCCACACTATTTTAATATGGGAACACAGTGTAATTGGCGAACATATTTATTTTATTAGCTTGGTGGTTAGGTTTACTATTAACATTTTTCTTGATAAATTTCAATGAAATAGGGTTTGTTTTAAGTTGATTTATATGAAAGAATTTTTGTAGAAATATAGTAATTGCACTTTAACAATAATAAATATGTTACAATTTTATTATTGTAAAACATAATCCCATAATTATTTCATAAAATTAATACCTTTTAAAAAGTTGTTCGAAATGTCCACCGTTATTCTCAATGCATAGATTGACACGTCTTCTCATATTATTGAACACATTGTGGAGTGTTTCTGGTGTGATATTTTGCAATTCTATTCTAATTGCATCTTCAAGTTCACCGAGATTATGCAGTCTGTTCTGAAACACTTTATTTTTTAGATGACCAATGAATGAACACACGAACCCAATTAATATTTCCATGATCCATCTTATTGCAATGTTCCACTGCAAAAGTGCGACATTACAATAGAAGTATCCTGTGTATCGTGTAAAAGGCATGGTATACCAGGTAGGTATATTGTCTTGAAATATACAGAAAAGCGACAATAAAACAATGAAAATACTAAAAAGTACAAGACACTTCAATACATTATGGTTTTGACATTTGATATGTAAGTTAGTATGGACAATTCACGGAAGTAAATATTTCCTAGTTTTTGATAATACTGGAACTTTTTGGTTGCCAACCCAAGACAGTTCAAAATGATCTCATTGTCCATATCTTTTTTTTTTTTGAATAGAGACCATTGGATATTTGTAAGTAATATTCTGAATTAAAATATACTGACTGCAGTTAAGAACATGGAATTTGGTGCATTTTGTAAATGTAGTTTACGGACATTGTTTGTCTCTTGAATATAGTTGTCCATTATTCTTCAAAATAAGTGTGTATACACATACAGTCGAAAGCAAAAAAAAGCAAACAAAAATACAGGTTTCTGTCATAAACTTTCTCAAAATGATTAGTGTAATAGCGGCTTCACAGCTACTTGTCAATGTTTGGTTATCTATCAAAATTGACAACGTTACATTTGATATTAAACTATTATAAAGATGCCTTCCATAAATGAATATATTAAAGTCAATGTTATTGCAGATTTGAGTAACGGTTTCAAAATACGTGAAATTACAGAAAGAAATAATATAAATAAAAGCACAGCTTTTAGAATTATTGAAAAAACATAGAGATCACCACAGAAGTTGAAGAATTTTTGGTTCTGGCCGCAAAAGACTATCAACAGCTGAGCAAGACCGCCACCTCACAAATGTGCTTATTGAAATAAATTTTCTTCGGTAGTGAATGCAGTAATTAGTATTTTGATTCGTATTAATCAGATGAGCAGATGTTTTGATAATTATTTGATATTCCATAGGATAATGACTTGACACTAATGACAAGTAAATAAAGCCAAATTTACAAAGTCGAAGATATCATGTCTACTTTTTTTTGCTTTCGACTGTAATACAAAACAAAAATATTTTCCTAAATTAAATCAGGATTTTGATAAGAGATATATGTATGATAGTTTGTGAACAAAAGTAATATTTTAGTTAGTAAGTTTTTTTTAGGATCATAATGAATTAAGTTTAGAAAGTATTAGATAAAAAAACTTAATTACTAAAATATTAGGCTTTTATTCACTAACTATGAAAATAAAACAATCAATTTTGGATGAAAGTATAAACTATATACAAATTCAAAACTTGCCACCCTTTAATTTAGTAGAAAGTAATAAGAGATGAGTCTGAAACGATTATAATATATAGAATATAGATACTTATCTACTAATTTATCTATGATGCTGGCATTAGGCCTATACAGATGAAAGGAGTGAAAATAATATTTCCGTAATTCTTGCGAACAAATTGACTAAAGCCGAATAGCTCCATTACAACGTGTCAATAACGTCCTCAAATTGTAGCAAATATCAGTTCATATCAGATACTGCGCATTCCTTTTACATATTTCATTTTGATTTAAAGTAATAATAATTACTGCCTCCTCCACACCGATCAACCTCTCCATTTATGTCAAATTGATATTTTGTTGTTTGTGGTTATGTATCCATCTTTATAATGCAAAGAGACATATCATCTCGTTAGTTTGTGAAAGATTGAGCAATTAGTATATGATGTATTTGTACTTTTTAAAATGAAGTGGTATTATCTGATATGATAATAACATCTGTGACCAAATTGATCTCAAAAGGAAGATGGCGATTGACGTCAACAATAAAAGGCTAATTTAAAATTGTCAACCTGTTGTCATCTACTGTCAGTCAACATACAGTTTGTTATAGCGGTGAGGTAAGAACGTTTATTTATTGTTTGTGGCTTCTTTTATATAAATTATGACCAAATGTTGTGAACCGATAATTGTAAAAGTTTAAATGATGAAAATTTCCGTAAGTATGTGACGATTTTAAATTTTCTCAACATTTTGTGACAAAGAATAATCAAAACTACTAATGAAAGAAATTAAAGACAGCTTAAAATGAGGCTTCTAATGTGTTTTGTACATTTTATTGTTCATACATTCTTATTTTTTCTAATGACATGCCATACTTACAGTCTCATTTGTATCAGTTTCGTCTAAATATAAAAGATTTGGTAGGGTTGTGCTGGCTCTGTTATCTATATGACCACCCATTAAAGCTGTTCCAAGAACTGTATGTGGTACTACTATGAATACTGTTGGTATAGATATAACTATTTTTATTATCATTAGGACTATGGCTCTCAACTCCATGTTTGCAGTCTGAAACGAAAGAAAAGCACTAAATTAGTTGTTACAAATTAGAAATATACATTGTGATTGTCAAAATAACTAATTTACAAGCTGGTATCAGTACAAAAACGTATTACACTTAAATCCTAATTGAGATACTAAAAACTTCCGGAGTAATTGTGATTGCTATTAACATTAAGAATTACGTCTTAAATCTTTCGACATACTAGAATGGCAATGTGACTACCGCTACGCACTGACCGCCGACCGTGCTCATTCGAAAGACTGAGCCGGACTCGGGGTTCGAAAAAACGCTGTAGGTATTAGTAGCGGGATCGAGACCACGACTTTCATACTTGTAATCAAGTGTACTAAGCATCGCTATTAGTTATCATCAAAATGAATTATTCTTATGAAGAGTTAATAGATATGATTGAAGTTTTGGGTGAATCTGAAAGAAACTCTTTGCTAGCATCCAGACCTTATGCACAGCGATCCCTGTTATAAGTCAACCGACGCCAGAAACTTTCGAAAGTATTAAAGGAACGGTTCAAGTGAACAAAAAGTATTGAATATGAAAAATAGAGCGAACAAAATCAATAACTGGTGAGGATAATAAGTTTATGGTACTTGTGAGTGAGTGTAGTCGAACATGCCCCATGCTAGTACTACGAAAATTAGTCGTCAGTTACATGTAAGTCAAACTTGAGAATCCAGAATGTTTAGGAAATATGAAATTCATCCATAGCATATTCATACACAGGGTTAGATGAAAGAAATTTTCAGTATCTCTTACATTTTTTGTCAATGGGCAACAGACAAATTAGCATGACTTTCTCAATTTTTTGTTGTTTACCGACGAAGCCACCTTCTACTAAAGTGGATCCGTTAATCGTCACAATTTTCGTTATTATAACACATAAAAACCATCACTGCAAACATTCAAAATCGTTGGTCATTAAATGTGTGGGGAGGAATAGTGGACCTTATTTCCTTGATGAAAATGTTGTTTTCTACGAACGGACTTTCAAATCTTCTTGAAGACATTAAGATCAGAAAAGCGCTTACAAGAATATGTCGAATCCTTTTACGCAACGTTAGTACTCCTTTGGAAAACAGAACACCTCACATGCATTGCACAAAGTTGTGGCTATGTTGAACATATTCTTTAATGAAATTTGTTTTTCTTACTTTTGATTGTGGTTACGTTCCTCAGGTTATTTAAATTGCGTTATTTTGTTGTTAATTTTTTTTCTACCAAAGTTTTAGGACAACAATTTATAATTTTGAAAAACTACAGCCATCTCTTATGAAGAGCTTCAACTATGAAAGAATACGAGCAATTAGGCAAATTAAATTGAAGATAGCAGCATTGTTTCATGCTTTAGTGGGCGGTATCTTCAAATATGACAGTAAACATAATCTTTATTTCGCTGTTAACCAACAGTGTAAAAAATGAAATACTGCAACTGGACTAGTTGAATTTAACTTTTACTTTGTTTGACAGTTCACTAAGGAAGTCGGGCCCCATTCCAGCCTTCCATTGCTGGAACAAATATTTGGGTGCATAGAACAACAGCGCTCGTACTTCTTTATTTGACCGCTAATTGCTCCTATAGTGATTATCTCAGAAATTACAAAAGATAAACATAGGGCATTGTTAACAAAAATGAAAGAGAATAAAAAAAGGAACAAAATGCCACAATAAAATACCAGGTGTTCCATAAAAAAAAATAATTTTTTGGTATGTGAAAATTTCGGGAAGTAGGCTTTGAAAAAACAATGTTTTTTGAGGTATTGTCGAGTGCAACTTTACCAAATTTACCAAATGATGCAGAATTTTCTTGGCTACAAGCATCACAAACGTTAATGTTTTTACTTTTAAAAACAATGTGAAAATGATTTTTTTTCTGAACACGTGTTTTGGTCAAATATTTTCAAAAAAAAAATAATAACTCAAAAACTATTGGCTCAATTTTGAAAAAGAAAAAACAGTTGAACAGACAATTTAAAGCAGTACAAGAAAATCGAAAAATATATAGGGTGTGTCATTATAAAAATTAAGTTCCGTGTATTTCCGGTGAAACCGGAAGTGCGTCAGAGCTTAAAGTATTTTTCCAATATGCGCCACAAGCAACCATGGATCTTCCACTAATTGTTTTTTCTTTTATTTAAAATACAAAAGAGCAATCGAAGAAGCGGCTACTAATGACTCACCCTGTATATATATTATCTGTTTAGAAACTTAAATGCTACAAAAGGTAAAATAAATGAATACATAAATAAATACAAAAATAATATTATATTGTAGTTGCATTGTTGGCTATTACAAAAGTCCGACGGCGACAGGGAAATTCTAATTTTATATGTTTATAAGTTTTTTGAGGTATTGTCGAGGGGCACTTATACCAATTGATGCAGAATTTTCTTGGCTAGAAGCACCACCAAAGTTAATGTTTTTACTTTTAAAAACAATGTGAAAATGATTTTTTTCTGAACATGTCTGGTCAAATATTTTCAAAAAAATTAAAAACTCAAAAACTTGGCTCAATTTTGAAAAAAAAATACAGTTGAATTGTCATTTTAAAGCAGTAGTAGAAAATTTAAAAATATATAGGGTGAGTCATTAAAGAAAAATAAGTTCCATGAATTTCCGGTGAAACCGGAAGTGCACAAGCAACCACGAATCTTCCACTAGTTGTTTTTCCTTATATTTAAAACAAACGAGCAATCGACGAAGCGCTTACTGATGACTCACCCTGTACAGTGTTGTATGTTATTTACACTATTTTTGAAAAAGTGTATTGTGGACTAATAATGCATTATTATTATTATTACCTTGCTTATCAAAATAGAGGAAATACATATTGGGATAAGAAGTTTTAAAGGCTCATATTGTTTTATAACTAAACGCTGTAAATAATGAAATTTAACTTTAGTGAAGTGAAGTGTATTAAATTCTATTACATTCAAGTAGCTTCAAGTATGGTTATTATTAGCTGTTAAGTGAAATTCTATAAATATTACCTTGAGCAATTGCATTCTTCGTTTCACTTAGAAGAGTTGTTTATGTCTATTAAATTCTTTTACTCTTTTAACTCCATCAATTTATACAATAAAATGTGAATACTCATAGTGCAAAAGCAAACGTATCTTATTTATGTCACAATTTGACCTTATCTTAATGTTAAAATAAACACAGCGAAATGGTAGGTAAGTATACAATTAGTATTACTTACTAGTTATTTGCATGCAACATATTTACAATCAACATATTTACGTAGGTATATCTGAAAGAAATGCATTAATAATATGTATCGTTATTCAGTGTGCTCTTTGCGATTTTGGAAATAGGCATAATTTACGCATATATAAGGTGTGAGAAATAGCGGGTCGATGGCCATAGGACAAAGCTCGGTCAAGGTTGCCCGCTTACCTTGACGCGTTCGGTACATTGACCTACATAGTTCTTGTAACACAGGAAGTAAGGTGATCCTAAACGGATGGAAACACATGCATGATAACAAAAACAGAACAGAAAACATCGCTTTTTCGTTACTGTTAGGTGTGCTGGAATGATTTTTAATAAATTCTAGAATGAACGTGGGGACAGGCGCAACGGTATCACTAACCTACATATTTTTATGTGTTTCTTAATATCAAGTAGACTCATAATGGTAAAAAAAATTAAAATACTAAAAGCAATTATAACAGAAAATTAACGAGCTATAGTTATGTAATCTGTTAAACAATTTAAATTTATTACATTATTTTGATTTAACATGAATTAATAATAATAATAATAATAATAATATAACTTTATTGTCGTGAGTCACAGTCATTGACGTTGTCAATAAATACATATATAGTGGGTATTCTGTCCTTTGTAAAACAAGTCAATAACAAAATTTCATCTATGTTAATATATATCGGGTACAATACACACTCTATACATCTACCCAACAATTACTTTATATGCTCCTCAAACGAGTAGTAAGCTCTCTCCAGCAAAAAAACCCTTAACTGACCCCTAAATCGATGACCGTTCGCAGACGAGCCATTCTTCAGATCAGTCGGCAAAGAATTATATGCTTTAATCGCTCGATACTGGGGACTCTTTTCAAAATGTGCGGAAGCATGAAGCGGCACCGAATAGTCGTCGCAGTGCCAAGTACACATTGAGTTGTAAATGTCTCTGTTCCGAACAAACATCGATCGGTTATCCGCAAAGAATACAATGAGTTCATATACAGGGTGAGTCATCTAAGCGGGTAAGGCCGATTATGCCTTTATGAGTAAAGATATTTCGAAGCGGTTTTTTCCTTATGATAGCTGTTCATTAGGAGCACATTTTAAAAATATTTTGTATTATACAGAGTGTTCCATAACTTCGTGGCTAACCATAGTTATAGTTTTTTAAATAGAACACCCTATATATTATTGCATTTTCGAATTCCCCGTATAATTTTTAGTCAAAAAGTTATAAGATAGTATAGGCCTAAAGTGTAAAGTTTTTGACTTATTCCCATTTTTCTGAAAAATTCAGTGTTTGTACAAAATTATATTTCTCGAAAACGACGTAATAGATGGACAAAAATTTTTGCAGTATTGTTTACATTAAGAGGTCCTAATAGAAGCATGTTTTATTTTTTTACAGTTACTAACTACATGTGCAGAAAATTGGATTAAAAGTAGATGACACGTTTTCGTATAAAAGTCAATTTTTTTCAATGGAACACCCTGTATATCAGTTCATTTTTAAATTGTTTATTAAATTTCATGTCAGAAACATGTAAGACGTTAATACTTTAAAAGTGAATATTACAGAGTTATTGTCGTTTTTTGATATGCTTTTGTTAGTTTTTGCAAAAAAGTAAATTTATTATATATTATTTCATTTTTGAATTTCTTATTAAATTTCACATCAAAAATATGTAAAACGTTAATACTTTAAAAGTGACTATTACTGAGCTATTGTCTCTTTTTGATATAATTTTGTCAACAGTAAGATCATAAGTGCTCAACTCTTGTCGGCAAGATTTTTATTTTGTATGAGCATTGGTTGCTTGGCAATTAAACTAGATCAAGTTCTTTTCCCAAGAATTTGATCGAGTTTAATTGCCAAGCAACCAATGCTCATACAAAATAAAAATCTTGCCTGACAAGAGTTGAGAACGAATGATCTTCGGTTGGAGAATTAACTGAATGAAAGATTCCTTATAATCTTCTCCATTACGTTTCCGCATATTAAATGCATAATCTTTTAAAATACTTGCAATCATATCAGTGGACAAAGATTCGCTTAATTCATATTTGCGTTGTTGGCAAAATTCTGCAAATTGATTCCACACACTTTCTCTACACTGAGTTGTCTTTCTCGGAATCGAATTTTGAATGTTTTCATTAATTGAAGCGTCAGGAATGTTGCCGAAGCGCGACATTTTTACTTTTGTCAAAATGACATTTGATTTTTTAAATATTAATGGTTGCTAAAATAATGCTAAAACAATGAGGTATCGGCAAGAAAAATAGCATACATTCTTTTCAGTTAAAGAAATCATTTCTAACTTGTGATTGGTGCATGTGACACTGTTTTTAATGTCTCATTGGTCTACAACACTATGAAGTTAATTATCAGTACTATACTAAACCACAAAACTGACAAAATTATATTAAAAAGAGACAATAGCTCAGTAATAGTCACTTATAAAGTATTAACATCTTACATGTTTTTGATGTGAAATTTAATAAGAAATTCAAAAATGGAATAATATACAGGCTGTTCTATTTGAAAAAATTGACTTTTTTGCAAAAACTAACAAAAGCATATCAAAAAACGACAGTATCTCAGTAATAGTCACATTTAAAGTATTAACGTCTTACATATTTCTGATGTGAAATTTAATAAGAAATTCAAAAATGAACTGATATACAGGCTGTTACAGGGTGTTCCATTTAAAAAAATTGACTTTTTTGCAAAAACTAACAAACGCATATCAAAAAACAACACTAACTCTGTAATAGTCACTTTTACTGTATTAACGTCTTACATGTTTCTGACACGAAATTTAATAAACAATTCAAAAATGAACTGATATACAGGCTGTTCTATTTAAAAAAAAATACTTTTATACAAAAACGTGTCATCTAATTTTAAGCCAGTTTCCTGCACATGCAGTTAGTAACTGTGAAAAAATAAAACATGCTTCTATTAGGACCTCTTAATGTAAACAATACTGCAAAAAATTTTGTCCATCTAATACGTCGTTTTCGAGAAATAAATTTTATACAAACACTGAATTTTTCAGAAAAATGGGAATAAGTCAAAAACTTTACACTTTAGGCCTATACTATCTTATAAATTTTTGACTAAAAATTAACGGGGAATTCAAAAATGCAATAATATATAGGGTGTTCCATTTAAAAAACTATAACTATGGTTAACCACCAAGTTATGGAACACTCTGTATAATACAAAATATTTTTAAAATGTGCTCCTAATGGGCACCTATCACAAGTAAAAGACGGCTTCGAAATATCTTTACTCATAAAGGCATAATCGGCCTTACTCGCTTAGATGACTCACCCTGTATATACAGTGTGTCCAGATTTCGATGCTCACCATTGGTATATCGGTTATTAGAAGAGATAGAGGAACGGTTAAATGGGGAATGTTTTGCAGAATTCAACGCTCGCAATAAATCTCATTTCAAATTCATTCGGACTTTTTTCAATTTTGAGATATTTTGAAAAAACCAATATTTGCCGATTTTAATTTACCTCAATAAGTCGATAACGCCTAATACGATCGCTGTTAAACCCTAACATTGTTGAGACACTTTTTTAAGACAAATTTTTTGGTGTTAATAGTAACCCCGGATTTTCATTTGTTTCCAAGTTCTTAGCGCTATCTTTTGTTTTTCTTATGGCGGCCATATTGGATTTTTAATTAGTTAGATAGTCCTTAAAAATAGCTTTTCAATAATGTACAACATGCCTAATAAATCTTTATTTACACGAGAGATATGAACATTTCAATAAAATTTCACTCTAATACGGAATTAGTTGGCTATGAAATTAAATGGTAGTGTAAAACAGACGATAAATAGATAAATAAGCTCAGTCATTGTTGACATGTCAAAGTGCAGTGCAGTTGTAATTATTGATAAGTAATTACCGTTAAGCATTGATATTAGAATAGATTAGATAAGAACTGATAATGGCACATACATTGTCAAATGAAGAAAAGGTTGATGTGTTAGAAGTTTATTTCAAAGCAAATAGAAACTCTGAAAATGCTTGCACAAATTACGCTCAGCGTTTTCCGGAAAGACCACAACCACACCGGACAATTTTTAACAGAATAATCAGAAATTTAGTGGACTATGGAAGCTTCGAAAAAAAAAGATCCAACTATCAAGTTAACAATGCTGATGTACTTCAAAATAATATTTTGCAAAATGTTATGAACAATCCAAGTGCATCAGTATGTTGAGTGGCTCGAGAAACTGGAATGGAACGTTGAGGAAAAACAAATACCACCCATACAAACCAGCAATTGTACAGGGTTTAACCGATAATGACTATCAGCGAAGATTACAATTTAGCAGGTGGTATCTACAAAAATGTGAAGATGATACTGATTTTCCTGGGAAAATACTTTGGACAGATGAAACACGGTTTACCAATTGTGGAGTGTTCAACAGGCATAATTATCATCACTGGTCAATTGATAATCCACATTTGGCAAATCAAAGAAGATTTCAAATTCGATTTGGTTTTAATCTCTGGTGTGGTTTGATTGGTACGAACTTTTATTGACATCTTCTTTGTTGTTTGAGTTTTTGTTTTTTCATTTTAGATAATCACTTAATAGGTCCTTTCATCTTTGATTAGAATTTAAATGGTAATAGATATTTGGAGCTATTAACGAACGAGATAATGCCTGCCGTAAGACAAATTATTAGCCCTGAAAACATGCAAAACGTCTGGTTTCAGCAGGACGGCTGCCCTGCCCGTAATGCTCGTGAAGTGCAACATTTTTTGAGAGAACATTTCAATGAGAGGTATTTCAAATAATGGACCAGTACAATGGTCTGCGAGATCGCCCGGGCCATATCCCCCTTGACTTTTATTTGTGGGATGCCAATAAAAACGAAGTATTTAATTTTCAACCACCAGAGAATCGGGAAATTTTAGAACAACGAGTGCTGGATGTGCTAAGATCATTAAACGAAAACACACTACGTAGAGTTTGTAACTCTGTTAAAACAAGGTACCAAAAGTGTGTGGAGCAGAATGGTCGCCATATTGAACAGTTTATTTAAGTATATCTGAACTTTTAATTTCGTATTAGAGTGAAATTTACTTTACATGTTCATATCTCTCATACAAATAAAGATTTATTAGGCAAGTTGTACATTATTGAAAAGCTATTTTTAAGGACTATCTAACCAATTTAGTAGAATGCAATATGGTCGCCATAAGAAAAACAAAAGATGGCGCTAAGAACGGGGCAACAAATGAATTACTTATCAATAATTACTACACAAAGTTCTAAATCTTCCACCAATTGCACTGCACTTTTACATGTAACTAATGACAGAGCTTATTTATCGTCTGTTTTACATTACCATTTAATTTCATAGCCAACTAATTCCATATTATAGTGAAATTTTATTCAAATGTTCATATCTCTCGTGTAAATAAAGATTTATTAGACATGTTGTACATTATTGAAAAGCTATTTTTAAGGACTATCTAACTAATTAAAAATCCAATATGGCCGCCATAAGAAAAACAAAAGATAGCGCTAAGAACTTGGAAACAAATGAAAATCGGGGGTTACTGTTAACACCAAAAAATTTGTCTTAAAAAAGTGTCTGAACAATGTTAGAGTTAAAAAGCGATCGCATTAGGCGTTATCGAGTTATTGAGGAAAATTAAAATCGGCAAATATTGGTTTTTTCAAAATATCTCAAAATTGTAAGAAGTCCGAATGAATTTGAAATGAGATTTGTTGCAAGCATTGAATTCTGCAAAACATTCCCCATTTAACCGTTCCTCTATCTCTTCTAATAACCGATATACCAATGGTGAGCATCGAAATCTGGACACACTGTATAAGGAAGGTAAAGTTAAGATTTTAAGATCTTGAAAAAGAGGTCTACAACGTGTGCCGTAAGGAACCCCACACATTGTTCGAATGAAATATGTATTCATTTTATATGTTTTGCTTTATATTAACATGGAAGACGAAACTCTTATCATCCTTTGTTCATCATTAAACCAGTGGCGGTTCTTCAATAAGTGCACATGTGCACGTGCACTCCCAAATTTATTGAGTATTCTTATTATAAAAACATTTTAAATTTTTATCATTCCTATTAATTCCAAAAACAATTCGTCAAAGACGCAAAGATCAGAAATTAAAACACGAGATGTAAATTGTTCCAACTAATATCCAAGCGAGCCTTTCATCAGTCCACCTAATCGCTTCTTTCACTGCACATGTGAATATTAAATCTAATTGGTGGAACCTTTGCCGCCGGTGCTCTTTGTTCCCCGGGACAGTCCGGCGACGTAGCGGAAAGTTGTTTTCCACGTTAAACCGAATAAAAAGTTTCCTTAGTTGAGGCGCGCACCGAAGTGGTGTGGCGATGGCGTGGAAGTGGCGTGGTGACGACGTGGCATGTGGCAATTTTTAAACGAGTGAAATCATATGCGACAGCGCGCACCGACATGGAGTGGCAGTGGTGTGAAGTTATAGATGTGGCGTGGCGCCAGTCGCTCGCCACTGCGTTCTGACAAGTTTAATCTCGAGTGGCGTGTGGCGTGTGGCAGAAAACGGCAGCCAGTATTTTTCCACTCTAGTTAAAGGGAATATATTGGCTCAACGGAACAAGTATCTGATGCATTTACTGAGGATGTTTCCTCAGACGATGACTGCGTAGATGGAAAGGAAATCGGAGTGAATTATGACGTAGAAGTATTATTTTAAGAAGAAGACGATCAACATGTGTTCCAGGCAAATTTTGGTGCAGTTAAGGAGCCCAATTCATTGCAAGAAAATAATGCAAAACAACTGGGAAATAGTATAAAAACAAAAGTGATCCAGGATTTACTCCGTGATAGCACAATGAACAACGTGAAAGCATTCAAAATGGAATTACTTACTATAAAGTAAATAAATCGGCTTTTGAATATTTTGAAAGAAAAAGACAAGGATCATACAACGGTGCCTAATGTCTCGTTATAGGAGGACGTTGACGCACACTTTTTCTTAAGTGTACTGCCAGAGTTAAAAATGAGGTGTGGCCACCACACGACTTTCTTATACTTATAAGCGTTTCAAATTCTACGGAAGTTGTTCTGAATTGTTTTAAATACTTTTATCGTAGAAAAATAATCCGAAAAATAAACCTGTAAGTGTGTTACTTCAAGTCCAAATTTTAAGAATTTTTCTATACAAAATATATTCAAAATTCTAAATACTCATATTCTTTTGATAAATCTCTATCGAATGCATACTTTGCAAGATATTTGAAAAAAAGTTATATTCGCTAAGAATAGAATTGCTACTTCTTGGCCGAATTTCGAAATTTCATTTATACAAAAAATATTCCATATCTAGCTCCAAACACTATTGTACTTTTGACAAATATATATAGAATGCATAATTTACGACATATTAGCACGAAATCGCTATTCGACAAGAGTAAAAGTGTTACTTCCGGTTCGAATTTTGAAATTTTCTTTATATGAAAGTTATTGAAAATTAAATTCTAAACACTTATATACTCGTAACGTACCTGTCTTAAAAGCATGACTTGCAAAATATTTGCAGAAAGATGATTTTCGATAAGAGTAAAAGACACTTCCGGTAGGAATTTCGAAAAACTTTTATAATAAAATTCTTCTCAAATTTAATTTTGAGTACATATGAATTCTTTATAAATTTGTTTAAACTTAGTAGTTGAGCAAATATTGGCAAAATTCGATTTTGTCACTGAAGTAAGGTACTACTTCCGGTCCGCCGAATTTAATGAAAATCTAACACACAGAGAGAGAGAGGGAGAGGGAGAGAGAGAGAGGGAGAGAGACTTTTTTAAAAAACACTTTTTCGGTATCAGTGGACTTCAAAACGTGGACATCTGCAAAAATCTCGAAGTCGAAAATTTTCATCAACACAATACTTCAAAGTAAAAGGACAGACAGGCAGAAACAATCTTTTAAAATGGGAATTTCGACCCTTGCTGAGCAAATCTTGAACCTACAATTGATATAAACGCAACTCACTCTTTTCCGGCGTCTACAAGTAGTAATGCACTAACTGCAGTGGACAACACGTCAAGTCGTTCATGTACGACATGTAGCTACGTAATATCCATCTTCAATAGAGGATAGGAGTTCAAATCTTGCTGAGGAGTTATATTTACGGCAGATACACAAACCAGATGAAGCAGCCTTCTATAGGAAATGCCTTAAATGTATTATACGAGAATGATCTATTATTTGTTATATGTTTATTTCGTGTGTTTCGTGCTTTTGTGTATTATAGGACTTCAAGTAACCTGCAAAAAGTGGCCTTTTTCATTCGATAAAAGCTTAAACTTTTTGTCGTCCAAGAATAAATCATTGCGGTAAATATTATGAATTCCGTACTACATATTTTTCTGCCACAGGGGATGAACCCAGTGCGCTTTTTTACGATTATTACAATTACCACTGAATTTGCGATTTGAACAAATGCGAAAGCATCGTCACTCTCGGATGACTACATTAGGACTGCTAATCACAATAGTGGAATGGCGTGGCTGCCACTTCGGTGCGCATTAAACCACACTGCAACCATACTACCGCCATTCCACAGCCACACCACGTACGTGCCACTCCTACATCACTTGCCATTTCAAATCCACGCCATCGCCACGCCACTTTGGTGCGCGCCTTGCCTTAGAAGTACACTAAGCGAGAATAAACTAACTGCCCTCGCAATGTTATCTATTGAGAGACAAATGATTCGAGAAATTCTTAATTTTAATGAATTGGTCATTGAAGAATTTATCTCAAAAAAAGGAGAGACAAATTAGAAACTATTACATTTATCTATAAAAACAATTGTTTGGCGAGGCCGAGGTACTCAGCTAGGTATAGTTTATCTCAAATTATAAGAATATAACTTTGAACGGCTCTAATGCTTTTATTGCACCATCTTCTCTGACGATAATTATTATACCTGGTCTCCTTATTGAACGGGTACGGTTTACCTATTTGCAACGTATGAATCTAGGGGCCGTATTGACTATAAATTAGGGCCCTATAAGACAATAATAAAACGCTGTTATTTCTAGTAAATAATAAAAAATATCTATACATTGGGTTTATATACAAAGAAAAAATTACAAATCGTGTGGCATCATGTGTAGTGGATACATATAGATATATAAAGGTAATTAGTTTGTAATACACAGTAAAAATTTTATGTGTCACCGCATTTCATAAATCATCTTCTGTGATTGAGTCGTCTTGCAAATCGGTGTGTGTCTCTGAATCGTATTGCAAATTTACAATCAAAGGTGCTACTTTTTTGTACATGCGCATATATTCGTCCTCTTTTGCTATTTGCGTGTTTAACAGCATTTTTTCAATTCACAACAGTTATATGTTCCATAGCATTTTTTATGTGTGTTACACTGCTATCCCTAAATTTCGGTGTTTGATTTGTTCGTCTTATGGAATTCTTCAGTTGGGCCCATATCAATTCAATGGGATTGAAAATGCAATGGTATGGTGGTAAACGCAAAATTGTATGTCCTGCTTCTTTGGCTCTGTTATCCACATAATAATCCTTTAAATATTCTTTTGTCTTCATCACCTCTATTAATTGGTTTTTTGTATAATGATCCTCAAAATATAAATCATTTGCTTCTAAAAATTCTTTAATATCTTTCTTATTATTACATAGGAACTTTGTTTTGCTGTCGAGAATGATACGGAGCGTTGTCCATCACTATCATACTATCTTTTGGTAGTTTTGGCAGCAAAGTGTCACAAAACCATTCTTCAAATAAAGATGAGGTCATATCTTCATGGTAATCTAAACTTGAGGATTTAACATTTTTAGCAGATAATAGCGGCTGTCCGATCCATCCTTTTTCTGACCCAGCATGAAGAATAATTATTCTCTTCCCTCTCGAAACCGGCGCGTCCAACTGACACATACTTGAACTATCCACCCAACCTTTGCAAATTGTGTCATGGGTGTCATACCACGTCTCGTCTAAATAACATATAAATCGTCCTTCCTGTCTAAAAGGTCGCCACATGTTCGTGAAGTAAAGAGAGAAAAATTAAATATGTATACAGCAGTAAAGATTAACAATAAATGATAAATATACTAAATATTAGATGTAATATATACCAACTTTCCTAACTATATTTGCTTAAATTTTCTTTAATAAATATAAGCACTTATTTAATCTAAATTGCAATTTAATGACTATTTAACTATATATAATAAATATATATTCAAATTAACAACTGTTAGTACTTATATTATTATTAAATTTTATTTCATATAAATTGCAGTAATTACAATTTACTTAAATTTTGTCATTACGGACCTCAGCTGTTTGTTTGCGTAAAAGATAATCGTATTGAGCGGCCAGGTAGTTATTGCCGCAGGTGGTGCAATAAAAGCATTAGAGTCGTTCAAAGTTATATTCTTATAATTTGAAATAAACTATAAGTTACTTAATTTCTTAATAAATCTCTACGACTTGATAGCCCAAAAAAAGTATGTTTGGGAGTGGCCCTCAAAAAATTTTTCGCCTCCGGCGATTTGCCAACAACACTCTCTTTTATTCTAACGTATCCATAATAAAATTTAAAATAACCAATACTTACGCTATTCACATTAAATTCAACAGATCATTATAGAGAAGTTTGTAAAAAGCTTGGACTGTTTACAGAAACCTTTCGGCATTATATTCAAAGGATGCAAATAAATAATAAACAAATAGTTCTTCTTAGAAGAAACAATTTCTATCAAAGCAAAAATAAACATGAAAAATTTGAAAGGAAAAATTTACACACACGCCTTTTAACATATATGATTTATCTGCCAACACCGAATTGAACTATTAGTCTATTAAAAATATGTAACAAAGAAATTTGATATTGAAACGGAAATTATGTGTTCTTTTGCCATGAATGCGTATATTACTATCAATTTATAAATTTTGTATTTAGGCCAATGAAATAAATGCCCTCACTCAAGTATGATTTAACAAAATAACTTTTTTAGTTTCTCTAATACAGTTATGACAACATGTAAACGTCATCGATGACGTGTAATTGAATATAACGCGTCTGCTCTATATGGTGGAAACGCCTTAGATTCAATTGTACGTCATACTAGATCCATGACGTATCGTCTTGTTTATGTTGCCGGATATATTTTTCTTTGTCAGTGACATTTGGTATAACCAAAGAAAAGAATTATTCACAAAACAATAATTATATCGTAATATATTTAGTAACTGAAATGCTCTAAGACTTCAGTCTTTCTCAACTTATTTATTATATTGATTTAGATTGTCGAAAAACCTTAAATGTTTCATAACGTATCCATAATAAAATTTAAAATAAACAATACTTACGCTATTCTCGTTAATCAGATGATTATAGAAAAGTTTGTAAAAAGCTTCGACTGTTTACAGAAAGCTTTCGGCATTATATTCAAAGAACGCAAATAGATAATAAACAGGATGTACAGTTCTAAGAAAAACTGTTTTTATACAATTTATATCAAAGCAAAAATAAACACGCAAATTTGACAGGTAAAATATACACAATACACCCCTTTTTGACAGATATGATTTATTTGACAACACCATTATTAATTAAACCAGGGGGTGAAATGTTAAATTGAGATTGCGTAGACATCGTTTTACTTCTGCCTGCAGTTGGTAGGTGGCGCATGTGTTGACGAAATTTTAGGATCACATGTGATACTTCAGGGCTTAGCTGCTTGTAGGCTTTTGACTGTGTTTGGTAACTATGGCAACTACATGTGGTATAGTTTTCAAATATTTTTGTTGACAGTTTCTAATTAATATTTATAAATATATGCTAATTATTAATCTGAGTTATAAAATATTAACTTATTTCTTAAAATTGTATGTGCGTAAGTATTTATTCTGCATAATTCGAGTAATTTATTTATTTATTAGCACTTTTTTCTAGACTTCCTAGTAATTATGCCGACAAGAAAATGTTATGTGTCAAATTGTGACCAAAATGTAAAAGTTTCCCGCATCCAAAATCAATTCGTTTTCATGAGTGGTAGGAAGCTACATGAGATCCTAATTTATTCAATGTCATAAGAGAAGATCGACAATTTCCATTTAAGGAATAAATAAGTTCAAATGTAAGAATAATTTAGAATGCTTTCTCCTTAATATTTTGAAATAGAAATAAATTTTCATATAAAAATAAAGCGTTACTAAAAAGATATGTTTCTAATTTATTACTAAGTTATTATAGCAATAAGTGTAGTTTATTTTTCTTTAAAATACATCTACTATTTTACTTCCGAACATTTAAAGTGCAGAATAAAAACTACTAAGGTAAATACAAAATGGAATAGAAATATATATTTAAATTTCCCGGTTCATCGGTTTGATCCATTTTAGTACTGCCTGCAGTTGGCAGGCGGCGCTAAACATTGTCTAAACTTTTTACTATTAAGTTATACTATCTTCTAGTATAGTGATCTGTGAATTAAACTATCAGTCTATTAAAAATATGTAAGAGAGAAATTTAATATTGAAGCGGAAATTATGTGTTTATTTGCCATGAATGCATATATTACGATCAATGTATACATTTTCTATCTAAACTAAAGAAATAAAAGCCCTCAAATATAATTTCACAAAATAACTTTTTTAGTTTCACTAATACAGCTATGATAACATGAAAATGTCATGATTGACGTGCAGTTGAATATAACACATCTCCTCTATACACCAAATTATTTTTAAATACTCCTCTTAATAAACCTCTGAATATACACTTGCAAGATATTCGGAAAGAGAGAGAGAGAGATCCTGACAATAGTTCCTAGAAAAATTCTGATATATAATAATCATATACCTATTAAAAGTTTGGTGCAATTCTAGGTAACAATCTTGTGTCGTAACGTTTTGATAATAAAGTTAGCTTGACAGTCAAAACTTGTTGCACATTTACTTACCGAAGATTTATTTATATCATAAAAGAGAATTACAAATATTCAGCAGATGGAATACATACTTATTATTACCTATCCCTTTCATAATTTAATTTAGGAGAAAAGTACAGGGTACCTTTAGTAAAACAGTTAGAAAAACATTTGCTAATTTCCTTCAACGAACAAATGCATATAGATAAATATGCAATACGAAAGCTGTAGAAAAAAATGGCGCTCATGGCTGGTTCATGAACTAGGCATAATAAATATATACATAAAATAGTAGGTACCTACTTATAATTTCAGTTGTAATTAGAATTACGTCAATTATAACATTATTATTTTTCCTTTTAATTATTATTAAAACGGGATAATTTGAACTTATTTTTTAATTTAATTTAATCATTGTTTTGAGTAATCAGTAATCACTAATCATATAACGCAGATGTCAGATGTCTGATGTTACTGTTTTATCTGGTTGGTTATGTTATATCTCTCTTTTTACTCTCGTGGGTATATCGCTCTCTGATGAAGCTGCTAGTTAAAAGTGAAAGCTCAGTGAAAATACGAAAGCGGAATTTGTATTTCATATTAACTCCTCATTTGGTATTGAACACTGACAATATTATCTGGTACTTTATAAATAACTATTTCAGTGTATGACTAATATAGTCAGTAGTTCTGTTAAAATAAGAAAAAGATGTGTGGTCACCTCACGACTTTCTTATATGCAACTGCTTCCGAAGTTGTTATATAAAAGTTGTTCTAAATTGCTTTTAAATACTTGCATCCTTTTAATAAACCTGGGAGTAAAAGGGTTTCTTCCGGTACGAATTGTTTTTTTACACAAAAGTTATCCAAAATCAAACTTTAAATACGTTTATACTCTCAATATTAGTTGGGATGAAAATAGCACAAGGGATCACAAGATGACAGGATGCCACAGGGACGTAAATATAGTGTAGCCAAATCGACCACATATTAATAAATAAAAAGAGACTGATCATTTTATGGTTATAGCTATATAATAAACAAAAATTTATAGAACCAGGTAAACAAAGAGGAGGGCAAAAATGGCATATTAAAAATTTGAAAATCATGAAGAAATAGCAGTAATATGAATATGGTATAGAAATGGAAATAGAAAAAACCTAGCAAGAGATGCAGACATAAATACAAAATGGAAATAATTAAGAGATGTCATTATTGAAACGGCTAAGTCACAAATAGGAACAACTCAAAAACGGTACCAAAATGAATGGTGGAATCAGGAATGGCAGCTACATTGCATGTATTGTCCGAAGCGCTTCCAGCTTATGGTGCAAAATTGCCTGCCAAGAAGGCAAAATATTATAGCGTAACAAATTAGCCAACAAATGTGTACCTTCAAACGATATATGGTATTATCAGGAGTTCAACTCAGATTCCAACCAGAATGAATAGACCGTGCTATAGATGGTGATGCCAATGAATAGTGAAATGTTTGTTTGTTAGTTTAAATTAGTAACTTTCAGTGCTCATTTTGCTTGTTCAGAATATAGGTCAAGTTGTTATTATATTTATTATAAAGTTTATTAAAAATATTATTTTTTCTTTTCTTTTTGGTGATGTCCGATCTACAAAAAAATAACTGGGGCAAAAAGGGGACAAGTCCAATATTTATGTACATATACAGCATATTGAGTTTATTTTTTGTCTGTACTTAATTTTTGATATTAAACACTTAGAACCCCTGGTGCCCTCCCGTCCCAAAAAATCACGGGCCGCCACTGGTCCTCAATTAATTATTATTACTATTATTATTATTATTATTATTATATGGAAGTCATACTTGTTTTATGTTCATTGTGACAGTCTTGATAATATTTGTTAGGACTAAATTTCTTCCGCATCTTTTGCGTATTATATAAATAATTGTTGTAATTATAAACGATATTTCACTTATACGGTTTGTAATTTGATAAGTGCTGTTCAATTTCCTATTTTTTTTTAAATCCACCCATAATACCGTTTCTATAATGGCTTTTGTGAAAGTTTCACATCACATGTCTCAATGTTAAGGATTAATTATATTCTTAATAACGACCTAGAGGAAATACACAATCATTCTTCAAATACGGATATGTTTTATTATAATTAAAAATATGAAATAATGGGAATTAAAAAAAGTCAAAACCCATAATTTTCTTGCAAATATAAAAAATGCACTTGGCTGAGTTAATGATAATTATAGATATAAACCATACAGCGTAAATTAGTGATAAAGTAGTTAAGACGGAAAATGATCATTTTGGCCATTTACTGGTGCTAGTGATTCACACGCTAGTTCTGATGTAACGTGTCATCAAAGAAACTTTGTTAGGCTGGATGAACACTAATTATACAAAATGTTTGATAAATAATTTGTTTGAAGACATAATACATAGTAATTAAACAAATTATTAGGTTGTATGTAAATTAGTCGACATGAATATAACATTCATTTTATATTTTAGTTAGTGCTAAATAAATTTACTAATTAATAATTTGTCAAGAAAGTGCTACAGTGCTTATTAAACATTTAGCTTAATTGGTGTGTTCCGCCTTCATACATTTTCATATAATTTAATAGACAATAGCGTATTTCAAGCATTTACATAGTTTGACAAACAGTTTTATGTAATGGCGTGCAACTTTAGTATTCATATAAATAAATGAAATCTCATAATCAAGCAAATCTTAGCAATTAATTTCTTCATACGAAGAGATTCCCAAAAGAAACCGATCTAATGTTGTGGTGGGCTAATTTTTAGTAGTAGGTACCACGTTCTGCCGCTAGGGGCGTGTAGAATTACCGAGTCTGGAAGGCTAGCGTCGTTGCCAAATAAGGTGCTTGTCATTTTTGTAATGACCCACAGATCTTTTCAAGAATTTTTGACTGCGTGTACCGAACACATCAAATTTGAACTCCGTCGATAAAAAGTTGTTCCAGTCTTCTACCGTCCAATGTTAGTGTTCACGAACCCATTTAATGCCCATTTTCTTTACTTACGGATAAAGTAACTGATAGCTATCTTCAAGATAAATATATCTGACAGATAACGTGCAATTGAATTTCTTCACTGCAACCTTTGGTTACTTATCCCTTAGATCGAAAACCCGTAGATAACAGAATCGTGAGAAACGGCAATCTAGCAAATAGTCGGTGTTCCTAACTTCAAGTGCATCATTTGCTCTGATTCGTTTGACGTGTGATGTTATGTTATATATTGTGTTTATAAACATAAACAAAACATACTGCGTTTGTATTATTTAATATTAACAATATTATTTGGTAAATTGTGTTTTACTTAACCCTAAATATTATTTGGGCCTGTGACTTCTTTGGAGGTAAGATATACTGTAATATAATATCTGTGAAGTATATTCATTGCATTTATGTAGATTTCTCCAGTAATCGGCGTCATTCTTGATTTAACCCTCACGTAGAAAAAAGTCTACATCCAACATTAACAAATCCATAGCACGAATTTTTTTTTGAAAATGACAACTATTACCATTAATACCGCGTCAACAAAATGCGCGCTCAACCAAATATCTGTAAGATAATTTTTATCGAGTACTTCAACTGCTTGACAAATTTATCTTCAAGATATAGTCTATCTAGAAGTGAAGAAATCTATTTTTGTCCGTTTCTCAGGGATATCTATCAGATAACTTTATCAAGAACCTATCTAGAAGTGAAGAAAATGGGCATTAATAATATAATACGAACAATAATAGAAACGATGAGCTCAACCAACCAGTTAAGTTATTATGTCGAATGTCCATATTAGTAGAAAATGTTTTGCAGGAGCACCAATACTGTCAGTAACCCTAATATTGTCTTTACAACCCGTTGCAATGTGTTTATTTTCATATTCTGAGCATAATAGATATTCATTTCTTTTAAAACGACTTGATACCACTTTTTATCTAAAATGTACTTTAAAAATCATATACTAAAGTATTGTTAATATTTTACGGAAATAATATAGATAACTAAAATGAATAATTGGTGTGCCTATGTGTCAATTTTCATTAGCCATAGGCGATTAATCCATACAGTACGTGGCAACATAGTACCCCTTCTTTCCTTTCCAATGCCAGCACGACCGATGCATGCTCGTAAATACAAGTTAGCCTGGTTAGCAGCAACTCTTCGACCACCGGCTTGGGTGTTTGTAATGCGTTCAGAAATAATATTTACGAGTTGCTAGGATTTGTTTTTCTTTTTCCTTTCAATAAATGCAGAGAATTATTAAGCTGCGTTCACGCTGCATGACACAAACAAAAGCGTAATTCTAATACAATTAAAAATAAGGTAAATAAAAAAAGAACCTGAAAATAATAATAAACTACTAGATCAGGAGATCGCGGCGGCCATTTGATGTTTCCCGCTCCAGTAATAAGACGGCTTTTATTGCAGACTAGATCGCAACGTGTTCGCAGCTAAACATTGAATGTAAAATCTGGTCGGGAGAAGTGGGAAGATCGGAGAAAGTCGTTGTGATGTCGATTGTTGCCGGGATTGGTGACGGACAGTAGGGGTGCCACGTTGCCACGTATTACTTGTATACGTATAAATCGCACGTAAACATTGAATCCCTATACCTAATGAAAATTGACACATACGGTATATTGTTTACATGTGGACACGTGGCCATATTTGCAAGTAGAAGTTATTTACTGTGCACAACCTCATAGTACACAAGGATAGAATGCATTAATTACAGGAATCTACATTTAATGACATATAGCGTTGGCACATAATCGAAAGGAAAAAAAGAGTTTTTAGGATAAGAGAAATAACAAATTAAAAAAGAGGAAGGAAATTGAAAATAATTATGTTAAAAGAAGACTTGTAATTTATATTGTTTATTGTCGTTGTTTAGAGTCGTAGGTGTAATGTTGGCACTTTTTGTTAGAGATCGAACATAATTCTAATGTTGGTTGACGACTTTCCGTTTCATCAGTCAGCTTGTGAACTATAGGTCTTCCCCCTGAGAATATATAGTTCCGAAGTCATTCTTCAGTAGATTTTGCAACCGATTTCTAACACTGAACAGGGTAGCTTGGCTACTGAAATGCACTAACTATTCTTAAACAGTTGCTTCTGTGTGAGAAAAGGTGCAACATTTGTTTTTATGAAAATGCCACAATTTTAATAAACAAAATTTCCAGGATTTTAAATTAGGACTAATTACATCTGACTGAACCTACCATAAAACGTAGGAGCTACGAGTCTTCTTCGCAACGATTTACTTCTTTAGGTGCACATGATCTGATCTTGTGAGTGATGTCACTAAAACACTAGTAGTCACGTGACCTTCCTTATTTAGACTAAAAATTCTGGCATATTTTCTTTGATACATACAGTTACGAGATTAGAAACAAGCACCAGCAGGTAGATAATTTAGATATTAATCGAGGACAGTCATTCCTTTGTGAGTGCAGGCAAGCCCATTTATCAGTATGCAAGGATCTAATGATTTTCAAGTGTCAGGACGTAGTACAACGTATCTACACTTTCACAACGGTTTCTATACGACTGAGCGCAATTTCCGTAAGATTTTTGCGATCGTGGGTCGCTGTGAGAATTCCGTGAGATGTCGGTTTTTTTGCTCTAGACTGAGCAAACGTCTTTCTCTCGGTCAAGTTCTAGGTAATTTGAATTTTTTCGTCAACCGAGCGTTTATGTGGAAACTAGGTCGTACGAAGTTGTTCAGTGTCGCTATCATTTCATTCATTAGGTGAGTATTCGTTTTTAATTGTTCTGAGAATCGGACTAACCGTACGAATGTAGAGTGTTCCTTTCATAACACTGAATTGAGACAAAGGAAGAGATAACAGGATGATAGATCATACAGACGTCACTATGAGTGACTTAACCTAATTGTTAATTCAGAGTATATGGTACATATATACATATAAGTAACGGCTACTAAAGAATGCACGCCTAAGAGTGAAATGATTAAACTTTTTGTTGTATTATTATACAGAGTGTTTCAGCTTTTGTAAATATATTTTATACAGAATTATATTCTATATAGGATAATGGAGGATTAAATTTTACTAAAATTGTGTGTAAAAAACAAGCATCTTATATAAATTATATGAAGTCGTGAAATACGTAGTACGAAATTGGCCAGAACTGTTCCAAAGCACTGCGCTTAGTCCTCGAAAGCACTATGCTTAAGCCTCGGGCCTCGTTCTCATCCACTTAACTTAACTTGAACCTTAATTAACGTACCGTAAAGTAACACAAAATTTATGAAGTCGTTCACATTGCCTTAATTTACGTTAAGTGCGCAGGCGTATGAGCAGCTGGAGTGCCAATCAGATAGATTTTAAAACGGCTTTTTGTCATATAAATGGGCAACGCACAAAACAATAAAATAACTGTGGCAAATTGTGCAGTAAATTTAGCAAATTTAGGTTATAATAATAATAATATATCTTTATTGCCCAACAGGCATAAATTACCGGACAAAAAAAATGCAATGAATCGATAACTGAACAATATAAAATCAAAAAATATACATATATGTATATACAGGGTGAGTCAACTACGCGGGTAAGGCCGATTGTGCCTTTACGAGTAAAGATATTTCGAAGCGGTTTTTTTCTTGTGGTGGCTGTTCATTAGTGGCACATTTCAAAAATATTTTGTATTATACAGAGTGTTCCATAACTTGGTGGCCCTGTATATTATTTCATTTTTGAATTTCTTATTAAATTTCACATCAAAAACATGTAAGACGTTAATACTTTAAAAGTGACTATTACTGAGCTATTGTCTCTTTTTGATACAATTTTGTCAGTACTATACTATATTAATTAAAACCTCAAAACTGACAAAATATATCAAAAAGAGAGTGATAAAGTGTCAACAGTGATCAACAGTCGCACCTACTAATTAGTTGCGATAATGGTGAAAAATGGATGTGAACATCATCCCCGCAAGTGGCATTGCAAGAACTTCAACCCCTATATAGCGCATGACCGTCTCTAATGAGGAAAGTATTTGATAGTACGGTACAATAAAAACGGGTGTCGTAAAGTAAACTTTATAGCACAATTTTTTTGCGTCCCTTATTTGTATTACACGGTCCTTCCAGTTCGTCTCAACCGATACTTCGAATCAATAACAGTTGCACAACTATAGTATTAATAAACAAGAGTTGTAATATATAAAGATATACTATGTGACAACAAAAAAACGGCAAATCACCGAGTAAAACAAATATTTTTATCTAAAGTTGTCCAAATATTTACTGCATTGAGCGTAATATATGGAGTGATAATTGGTTATATTAATATGTCTGGCAACAATTATATTTATTTGTTGCATATACAAATTTATTAGTTGTATAATAATAAAAATGAACTGTTGGTATTTCACACAATTCATACTGTAAATATTCTTTAATGTTTTTGTTTTTTATGTAGTTTCTGTTGTGTAATCAGCAATTAAGAACAGCATAGTTACCCCGATTTACATTCTCTTACGTACTACATTAATAAAGAAATGTCACAATTGTGACAGTTAAAATTCATTTTCTAGGCGCTATGGCAATTACGGTAAATTATATGATCGTGTGAAGATACTATTGTAACGTATACAAAACAAACTGTAAGTGAGTTCTGAAGAAGTATATGGGCCCAGTAAAAATTACCTAATTGCTTAACAACGTGTACCGTAACATCTCATACATAATTTCCAAATAATAATATGTAATTAACACGTATATTTTAACACAAAGGTTATGTACGCATTAGATGAAACTCAATGGCATAATTTCTTAAATCACGAACTTTGCTGGTAATTCTGGTATTATATTTGTTCACTGTTTGTCTTATAATTATCTTAGGTTGTGATAAATACAGTCACTATCTAAGAATTACAGTAAACATTTTAGTAACTAACAACAGCAGATAGAGTACAAGTTAAAAATTGTTAAGCCTGTTTTACATTTGTCAACTAATTCATGTATTAGTTCATGAACAAAAATTGATGTGTATAATACAAAGATCGACGTCAATTCCAGTTCAAGAATTAGTTGGTGAACTAATTCATGAATTAGAACATGTTCTAAAATTTCGTCAATTTTCTAGTAAGTTTTAGTAACTTTTACTTTTTTATGTTAGATTATTATTTATTTACGTCCTAAGTGATTTAAAATTTACTGTTACAGGTGATTACAGTTGGTCCTCATGATATTCAAGAACAAATTCATGAATTAATTGACAAATGTAAAACAGGCTTTAGGGAATTAGTGGCGATGGTCCTGTAGGGCACAACAAGTTTGCATCTCACTTGAACAAAAGCTGCCTCAGAGGAAGAAGGATTAAAAATGTGCCATCTCGGCACATAATATAAAATATACCTAATACTAAATAATCAGTACCTAATAATTAAAAAGACAGACTTTTAACATACTGAAATTTTATATTCCCCAATTTTTGTTATTAGAGTGCCCAATTTTTCTTTACCATTCTCAATTTGAATTTCATGCGTAGGAATCAAATCGGGACTTTCTAGTCAACTTGCATGCTGAATTAGTGAGAAAGACGCGCGGAATTTAAGCATTTATTTGTAAATTGCCAAAATTAATAGTTTGACATAACCTCAATAAAATCTTGATATTGCAATATGCTGTATAATATACTATACTAGAATCGCCAAAGAGATTCAGTAATAAAAGTGCGTGATCACAACCTAATTACAATGTGATCAAGGCATCCTATATGCATAAAAACTATCGGCGGCAAAGATCGTTTATATTAGGCGATTAGGTAGGTAAACAGTAATAGTATCACACAGATCGTAGGTATTTGAGGGTTATTACGTGCCATTTTATAGAGACAATACAATTTTAATACGTTTTTATGGGAAACATTTGAATATGCACAAATTATTATTTCAAATACTATGGCGATAACTATTTTACAGATATTGATACTTGAGTGATTTTATGTGCCTGTGTGCATGCGACTTCTACATTTACAAAAACTTACCGTTATGTATTTACAAATTCAGTTATCCTTTAACGTTTTCATGAATTTCATCCCTTCGACGTCATAATTTAATATGATTGAATAATGATTGATATGGTAAATCATCAAATTTTGCTACAGAAACTATACTATCACGGTACCAATTAGAGGCATAGCACATGACCTACTTGCATCTTATTTGAAAAAAGATGCAAGAGAGTGTATTTAAATGGAAAAATATCCAATATAGAACCAACTTATAATGGGCTACCACAAGGATCATTACTGGGACCAACTCTATTTGTGATGTATATTAATGATCTCCCAAAAAATATAACTCTTTTACATGTAACCGGAAAGCAGATTGACGAAATTTAAAAAGAGAGTAGATGGGTAATGAAGGAAATAACACAATGATTCCGTTTGGCCGGTATTGTGGTCACATACAGATGATAGACAATGTTAGGTATTGATATCATATACATCATATTCTTCATCCTGTGATGTCCTGTGGTAAATGAAAAGAAAACTTAGCGTCTCTATTTTTCTGCAAGAAATGAAGAGTCGCCTCACGTCATTCGATATCTGGGGCTCACAATCGATAATAATAAACTTACCTTGAACATTCATATATCGGAATTAGCTAACTCGTTAACTATGGCTATATATACCATACGAAGAATGAAGACCATTGCTACCCATGCCGGAATTTTGTTTTGGGGCACATCATCTGCAGCAGCAACAATCTTCCACGCGATTGAAGCACTATGTCATTTGAAATATACTGATCATTGCAGGGAACGTTTTAAACAATAGAAAATACTGACCTTGTCTAGCCTATTTATACATACTTGTATAAAATATTTTAGGAAAAACCAGGAAAATTATATATTGCATGGATTGGAATTACGAAACGCGCCACAGAGACGACTTGAGATACCGTACCACCGCGGATTATTGTAGGGAACGCCTACACAGAGAATACTAACTGACCTTGTCTAGCCTATTTATACTTACTTAAAAATATGTTAGGGAAACCAGAAAATTATGTATTGAATGGAGAGCATCATAATTACGACACGAGCAACACAGACGAGTTGTGGATTCCATATCTCCACCTGCAAACAACTCAACACTGTAGACCACTGGCGGCACCTGGGACACCGCCTGGGAGCCAAAGTTATATAATAAAATCAGAAACAATCTGTAAGGTATCATAAGCTTTATTCAATAGACGATTTCCTGAAATGTGACTTACAACATTGAAGACTTATTTAAATGCTTAGAAGTTTCATTATACACATATTCGTTGTTTGTTTTATTGTCATATACAGCTAAGTGTGCATTTTTAACTTATTGACTTGTAATAGTAATGATAACGAATAAACTATTAAATAAATTAAATAAAAATAAAAATAATACAGACTGTGCAATAAATAGAAAACATCAATGTTTGAGTGATGCAAAATAACATATTTTCTATTACTTGAACATTTAGAATCATCTTACAGGCTACTAGCATCAGGTCTACCTACATTATTTTATTTACTTCTGTCATTCACTTATATACACGCATTGCTATTCATGTTCAAAAATACTCCAAACATTATTTTGTACATTTTCTATCACTTACAATATTATTTATAATATCTAGAAGGTATAGCAATGAATTTAAAATAAAAAAGTTGAAGATGGTTGCGAAAATTTGGAACAGCCTGTATATTTGTAAATAAAATTAGAAAATGCACAGTCGCATACTACGTATGTACGTACATACGTAAAGTCTCATTGCTACAGCGTTATTAGTTTTCATACTAAGCTCCGCCGACACACTATTGCACCACTCGGTATGTATTGTATGAGTAGCAACAACTTGCAACAATAAACGATTATTATTAATTAATCAATAATATTTAAGATTTATGTTTTTCAAATAGTAATATTTTGCTTTTAATTTAAATATTTCACTGCTGACATTCTTAAATCTATTTGGTAAAAAATACGGTTTCCTTCTTCCAAAATCTCCATAAATCAAAAAGAATTTCGGGATGTTTGTATTTAAAAATCAAAACATATACAAAGATGCATTATGCACTAACATAATTGTTGTTATTGTTTTATATAGCGCCTTGAACAACATTTTACAAATGTGTTTAAATCAACGAGAGTTACAAGAAACACTTGCAGATATTTCTCATTCTTAAAGCGGTAAAAAATTCCGTCGTTCTGCTTTAAGTATCAAAATAAGGACCGAAATCAATTTAATTTTTCTGTTTACGAGCAAAACACTCGTGACACACATTTGTAAGTCAGAATGTGATCAAATTATACAGGCTTATTTTCTATGAATTTGCAGAGGTAGAAATGTTAACAATATTTATGGTGGAATTCTGTAACTTTCTGGGAAGCTGCGGCTATCGTAGGCCCTGGCAACGAAGTGACGTTGCGATGACGATTTCAGAATTTTTGCAGTTAGTGACGTAGAAGTGTCAATTTACGATTTTTTTGTACATAACCTTTATGTTTAACATGTAAACAGACATATCATCGCGTAAACATATACCAAAATATTTCAATTTAAAATTTTAACTAATACGAAAATTGTTTGAAATATAATATAGCGATTGCTAACATTTTTTTTTAAAGAAAATGTACGGAACATTTTGTAATGCCAAGATATAGTATAAACATATGTTTATACTGCTGCCAAGATAGCACGAAACACTTTGGAAAATTTCAACAAGAACTGTTATCATTAGGAGAGTTTCAAAGGACGTAGTATCGCACTAGTGTACAGTGAATTTGCAGATAAATGTCTTTTCAGGCACATTTATGGATGATGAAATGTGATTTTTTTATAAAGCCAACAAGGACAGGTATCCCTATAAAGTTGACATTGTTTTTCTTACAAGAGTACCTAAACACAAAAAAATACATAAACCTAGCAGACAATATCCACACAACATAAAGCATGTGAAATGTGCACAAACTAAATGTTCGAAAAAGTCTATTATGGTATCGTGTTCACAATAACTTCACAATTTAAAGTTGACTTTTTCATAAGATTTTCTAATAATACAACTACATCAAATTGAGAGGATGTTTAACTTTATATTATGTTGAAGAAAATAAGAGGAAATTTACCTGTTTAGTCAATGACTTTATTTGTAAATCAAACCGCAAAGATTTTATCAATGTGTAACTATATTGAACGATTAATGTTTGAGGATCCAAAAAGGTAACATTAAGTTTTAATAGCATAGGCCAAAGTATATAAATGGTTGAAGGATATAGATGATTTTGTATTTAGAAAATCGACCAATCCTGTGATGTATTGTTGTACTTGGTACACCAAATCATTTGATATTATTGCAGGATTTTGTTGTCGAGCCTCTGAAATTATAGTAATTGAAAGTTCTCTTTATTTGCAGTTTTTACAGGAGAGTAATATTCATTAGGCTGAAATTTGCACTTTTTCAACTCAAAAGAATGGAAAAAATTATTGTTTAATAAATTTACCAGCAAGTATTATAAAACAATAGATGACATTTGACTCGGATAATTATACTAATATTGGATATGAATTATATGTTTACTATTAAATCTTAACAATAAAGATCAAAAAGAAAAATAATAATACTGAACTAGAAATGTGAACTTTGAATAATAGGTACTCAAATCGAGATTGTTTGTATAAATATTCAAAAATAAAACACATTTTATTGTCAAATATATTTTCTTTTATCAACCTTACCATAAAAGTAGTGCTGAAATTTAGAAAAAAAAATTACAGTATGTGAATAGAAAAAATATATATATATACAAAAGGAGAGTGTTCTTCATTGGCTAAAGGTGGAGCAAGTATATCAACATGTGTGCCATCAATTACACCTACATCTCGTGCACCCCATTTTTTATAAAAACTATACAGAAGGATAATTTTTAGAACGTTTAGAAAAGGTACCCTTAATTACCCTTGGTAAATATATGAACTGGGTGCTATCTATTAAACAAAATACATCTCCGGTCTCCCATTTTTTATCATAAAAACAAAATAAAGAATTATTTTTAGAATATTTTGATACAACATAATTACCCTTGCTTGACACGATTCTTCGATTCACAATCACTGGGAAATTTTATGCATTCAGGGAATAAATTGTTTGATATTACAAGACAGACCTGATGAACTATTCGATTTACTGAACTCTGACTGAGAGAAACAAAGCTATTAATACCACCACTATTCTGATAGCTGTCTGATGCTACGAAATTTAATGTTGTGAAGACCTGTAACAAATATATAATGTGCACTATAAAGTTAATATGCATTTCAAGTGATGTTTATGATAATAACCTTCAAATGTAATGGTATATTTGTTTGTTCAATATGTCCATCCAATAACTGGATCAGGTTTTGAACAGTGTCCTTATTCAGTCTAAACATTTGTTTAAAATGCGTGTTTGGTATTTCAAAAGGATTTCCGTGATCTCTTAAACGTTTGCGGAATATACGCATATAATTTCTAAAATAAAGAAAATAGAGAATATTATGTATACTCTATATATTTTATATTATCGATTACCTACCTGTTGTGATCTTCATCTAATAATAATACTATAAAGCCATTCATATTTGCAAATATAAAACAATAATAATTATAACAAATAAACTAACAGAAACTATAAATATAACAACAGGAACAGTATATTAACAATAGTTATATAATAATAATATAACCACAATATAACCAACAAAATCTTTACTCACGAACGTTTTGACAGTTCTACGTCACTAACTCTCAATATTCTGAAATCGTCATCGCAACGTCACTTCGTTGCCAGGGCCTACGATAGCCGCAGCTTCCGAGAAAGTTACAGAATTCCACCATTAGTCAACTACTAAGTTTAAACAAATTTATAAAGAATTGAAATATACTCAAAAATAAATTTGAGATTATCTACGACTAAGTGAAGATTATTTAAAAAATCAAATTAATTTAACGAATATACCAATTAATGGATTACTATATTGATATGGCGTTAGACAATTTGACAGTTAGTAAAATGACCGCGCTTGTCTGTCGTTACTATGACAACGTTGGTAACGTTATGTTCTTATTGGCGGAATGCAGGGAATAGTGGTAACGTTATATCTCATTATTCCTCGGTCGCATTTTAGTATTCCCTCCGGGTATTATAAGTCCTATTATTAACCAATAGTGATTAATATAATATGTACCTACGATAAAGATATTTAAAATTAAGCTTAATACCTTTTTCATAAAAACAAATTATAATTCGGACCGCAAATAGTACTTTTACAATTATCGAATAGCGATTTTTTCAAATATGTCGTAAATTATGCATTCTATATGTATTTATCAAGAGTACACAAGTATTTAGAGCTGGATTTCGAATATTTTTTGTATAAATGACATTTCAAAATTCGGACCGGAAGTAACAATTTTTGCTCTCAGCGAGTAGAACTTCTTTTCTTCAAATATCTCGCAAAGTATGCATTCTATGTAGACTTATTAAGAGAATAGAAGTACCTACTTAAAATAGGATTATAAATATTTTTTATATAAAAAATTCTTTAAATTTGGACTTGAAGTAACACACTTACAGGTTCATTTTCTAAGAAGATACAACTTTTGTATAATTTGAAACGCTCATACGTATAAGAAAGTCGTGTGGTGGCCACGCCTCATTTTTTAAATTCACTAGGTATAAGCTGAACTTATATGCAGCATTGTCTACGAAATATTCCCATTAGATTCTCGTTCGTATACTTTCGTGAATTTAACTGTGCTTGTCCATATACATACCTACATAAATCTATGTAGGTATGTGCGCGTGCCAGTAGAGCATTAAACCGGGTAACATTTAAAATTTTTATAGTCTTGGTTGGACGTGGTTGGACGAACTCACTTGCGGTACAGCACACGATGTAATTCATCGATTCAAAACTAACCGTCCGAAGGCCATTTGCATAGACTCCGCTGAACGTTGTTTTACCGTTAACACATACCGTCTCACTTGTGTTAAATTATTAAGGTACGCACGACGGACGCGGCCTGGCCTGGTCAATATAATTCCTGAAGACAGGCCAGTTACAAATTCTCGTTCCAGATACGATAAGCTCAATAGCAACACACGAATTTCGGAAATATCATGTGAACGACTTTTTTTTTTATGTGAAGGCTCTCGGGATCAGACTTCACTTACCTAATCTTTAATACAATTGAATCGGTGAGATTAAGAACAGTACTACAAGCCCAAAATTTGAAATTTTGATCCGACATAACCATTTTCTTTTAAATACGAAGCGGCATCAAGTGAATAGATGAACAGTACTAAAATCACCTTGTTAAGGCGGTTGCCGGAGCTTACTGCGCAACATTGACAGCAAGAAGAGTATAAATCCTGTACTTAACAACCATATGCCTCAAGAAGTTCATATTTTCTCTGACGCATGTCCAGGTCAAAATAAGAACCTGAGATTTTGGGAATCAGTTTTGATTATATGCAGAATTTGCCACTCCCATTGATACCTTTGCAAGAGCTATTTTACTTAACGCAGCTTTGGGTTTATTCCTATGAAATCCACAACCTAAAACAAATGCTGGCCATTTCTATATATATATATATATATATATATATATATATATATATATACCATGAGATCATTTTGACCTGTCCTGGGTTGGCCATAAAAAAGTCCCAGTATTATCAAAAAACTAGGAAATATTTACTTTCGTGAATTGCCCATACTAAATTTACATGTCAAAACCACAATGTATTGAACTGTCTTATACCTTCGTATTTTTATTGTTTTATTGTCGCTTTTCTGTCTATTTCAAAATAATATACCTCGTATACCGTGTTCGTATACCATGCCTTTTACGATACAACAAGATAGGTTTATTGTAATGTCGCATTTTCGCAGTGGAACATTTTTTGGGATCGTGTTTTCAGCAATTTGTAAGGAAAGATGGAAATCTGGAAATAAACTTGGACACATTCATTTTCCATCGCAATAGGGTGATTGAAATGTTTAAGGAAAGGGGAGTGTTTGTAAATGTAAACCAGAAAGAGTATCAACAGTTTTAACTGAAGATGTTGTCGCAGACATTAGGCAGTGAATGGATGTTAGTCACACAAAATCTGTACGAAAGCTGTGTGCTCAAACTGGTAAAGAGATCTAATTAACTTAAACGTAATTTGTTATACAGCATTATGTATGTAAATTGTAGGTATTTCCTACGGAAGTACTCACGAGGCACTGAAAGCAAACTTACATATGCACCCATATAAAGTTTCTGTACCACAACATTGACGGGGCAATCAGTTTGAGCAGAGATTGAATTATTGCAACTGGTTTAATGAAATATTACATGAAGAATACTTGAATCGCACTTTCTTTCCATCCTTTCAAAGTTGGTGTTTGGGTTGCAATGTCGAAAAGACGGATTATTGGAGCAATTTTTTTTCATGATACAATTAATGCAATACGATACCGAGAACAAATATTGGGACCCTTCACGAGGATGAACTAAACCTAGGGTACTTCCACCAAGATGGGGCAACTGCACATACTGCGCAACAAACTATTTTTTATTTGCAAGGATACTGTGGTGACCGATTGATTAGTCAAAATCGATGGCCAGCCAATTCTCCTGATTTAACCCCACTGGACTTTTTTCTCTTTGGCCATCTAAAAAATTAAGTGTTTCTGAACAGATTGCATAACGACACTTTCATCGCCTCAGGCACCAGTCGACCCCCACACACGCCGGTACCTTGGTCCAATGGTTAACCGGACTAGTCCAATGGTTTACCGGACCGGTACCGGCGTGTGTGGGGGTCGACTGGTGCCTGAGGCGATGAAAGTGTCATCGTCGTCGCTTTGGGTATTTAAAATACGTGTCGTCGCAGCTCGTTGTTGACGTGCGGACCTCCCCTTCATTAGCATACGAAGCGAACAAATTGACCATGGATTTGGATATATAAGCGCCAAAATTGAAATAGGAAAACAGTTTAATTTGATCAACGTCATGAATATACCAGCACCAATAGTTAACAATAGAATTCATCGTGACATAGCAGAACGAATGTCACAAAGTGCAATGAAAAATTGTCCACAAATATTACATTGTGGTTCTGAACGAAAATGGAGTCTCGTTCCACGAATTCACAGTCGAGAATTATATGGGAACGACACGGCATTTATCAGGACACATTAGCAACTATACCACGGTGTGCAATATGTCACCAAGCTGTACAATATCGTATACTATCAATACTATGTGAATACTGTGTAGAATATCATCCAGATGTTCATCCATCATTATGTTACCAAACGTTTTATTTAATAACATTTAAAAGAGTAAATATCACAATAAATAATTATGTATTGATTATGTAACAAACTGACATAAAAATTGTCATTTGACAACTGACTCAATAATTTCCCTCTGACGTTTTTACTCCCGTCAAACGCATGACCTGGAGATCATGTCGAACAGCGTCGTTCCATATTAACATCATGAAAGGTAACATATGGGAAGGGTGGAAGGGGTGGTAACATACGCTCCCCCCTCTGAAAGACGCTAGTTCGATTGATGCTCCAGGTCCGTTTAAAACTTATTGTGTCCAAACCATGTTTAGGAATCCGGCGACTGGTCCCCGGTCGTGGCTCTTCTGTAGGTGGTGGCGGTAGCGAACCTGGTTCTTGAGCTTCTTGCGTTCGACCGGTGGACCTGGATGATGAGATTCTGGTCCGGCGGATGCCCGGATCAAATGGTTTATGATTCGCTAGGATCAAATATGTTTGACCCATCTTATTGTAGTTTTGGCGTTGTTGGCCATTTTGCATGGTTCTTTTCCGGGTAGACTTTAAGGTTCTTCTAAGCAACTCCTTGGGTCGAGTAACTATGCTTCGGTTTTGACGACTTGTCAATTTGAGTGTGGGCTGCTTGCTGTGAAATGGTTTGCGTGAATTTCGGCACCATAATCCGTCAACTTTCGTGGTGGGTACTAGTTTGTTCCGCGTGTCGGTGGTAGTTCCTAAGGTAGGTATATTGTGTTGGGTTAGCACGTCCGTTGGTGTGCTAAGTTTATTTGCCGAAGAATGTAACGATATCTTCTTAGTCATTGTGGTCTCCACACAATCGATAGGTTTGGCAGTTGGAAGATTGGTGCAGGCCGTTGGGACCATGACCCCGCCCCGGACTGGCACGTCCGTGTCCATAATAAGTCCATCTACTGAGGACCGTGATGATGTCTTGTGGTCCACACCGTCGTTATTCCCACCGGTTGGGTGATTGGTGTTGATCACTGAGCTTGAGACATTGTCTTGGATGGACAAGCGCGTTGCCGTTGGAGGTCCTTTTGTTGAGGACTGCGACACCGTCTCTTCATTCCGCGTGATCTTCACACAATTCATAGGTTTGGCAGAAGGACCCTCGGTGTATGCTGTTGGAACCACGACACCGTCCTGAACTGGCACATCCGTGTCCATAGTAGATCCATTTGCTGTGGGCTGTGACGGTGGCTTGTGGTCTGTTGTGTACACGTAACCCATGTGTTTGGTAGTCTCGATACTGGCAGACGGAATCTGAGTTTCCCTCAGATATGTCAAGTAGTCTTGATCATTGAAAAACTCGGTCCGAAACCGCCTACCAAATTCTTCTAATGTCTGGAAGGTTCCCCAAAAGTATTGATGCCACTTCTTTGCTACACCTGTCAGGTGAGGGCTGACTGCCAGGTCAACATTTCTCAATACATCCTGAGGGAATTGTAGCAGATAATCCTCCAGTAATTCTATGAAAACTAGTGGGTCTTCGTCAAAGTATCCACCGTAGGGCGGCGGCGGTTGGATAGTTCTTACACTGGAGGAATCTTTTATATATTGTGTTGTTTCCTGATTAACTTCCACTGCACACACATACTCGGATGGCGCATCGTCTGGAGTACCAGTATCAGCCAATGGAGTCCGTTCGCAATCACCTTGAGGTGAATTCTTCAGGAATTCCGCATATTTTTCGTCGTTAAAGAATTCCATCCGGAATCTGCCACCGAATCCCTCCACATGCCAAAAGGTGCCCTTATTTTGGCGGTGCCATGCAGCTGCCCTTCCACTAAGATATGGGCGTACTGCGTCATCTATGTCCTTTGGCGAGTCCAGGTCATACTGTTGAAGGTAGTCCTCTAATTGGTCTATGAATTCGCGTGGGTCCTCGGCTGGGTGCCCACTGAAAGGATGCGGTGGTTCATAGTAGTCATGACTATAGCAGTGGTTAACAATTTTCCTGGGGGCGACTCCTCGTCCGAGGAACGCCATTATGGTTGGCGATGGCCGTAGACCTTTGCTAACAGCCCTTCCAAGGAGGGTGTGGCAGCTTAGATCCTCACTGCGATGGTTCTGGGAGAAGGTTCGCGAACACTACACTATGTTCAATGCCACTTAGTTGAGCGCCAAAATGTTACCAAACGTTTTATTTAATAACATTTAAAAGAGTAAATATCACAATAAATAATTATGTATTGATTATGTAACAAACGGACATAAAAATTGTCATTTGACAATTGACTCAATAATTTCCCTCTGACGTTTTTACTCCCGTCAAACACATGACCTGGAGATCATGTCGAACAGCGTCGTTCCATATTAACATCATGAAAGGTAACATATGGGAAGGGTGGAAGGGGTGGTAACAATTACATGAAGCTCTAGATCAGAATGAATTAATTATTGCTCGAAATTTCGCAGCAGCTGTGAATGTTGAACATCAATCACCAGATATATTCGATCATCACGATCCCGAAATATTTTAACCAGTAGAAGAAGAAGAAGAAAATTCGGACGAAGAAAACTCAGGACAGGAAGTAGATTATTATCTCGATCAACTTGAAGAGGCAATTAGAATAGAATTACAAAATATCACACCAGAAACGCTCCAGAATGTGTTCAATAATATGAGAAGACATGTCAATCTATGCATTGAGAATAATGGTGGACATTTCGAACAACTTTTGTAAAATGTATTCATTTTGTGAAATAATTATGGAATTATGTTTTACAGTAATAAAATTGTAACGTATTTATTATTGTTTATGATAAAAAAATAAAGTGCAATTACTATATTTCTACAAAAATTCTTTCATATAATTCTCCTTAAAACTAACCCTATTTCATTGACATTTATCACACGACATTTTTAAATAGTAAACCTAACCACAAAAACAAATAAAAAATTAATTACACTGTGTTCCCAAATTAAAATCAGTATGGTAAACTCAGGACAGTTCAAAATGATCACTTTGTATATGTATATGTATATATAGCAATACTTTCCATCTGTTACTTGCTATATGTATATGTATATGTATATCAGTACAATTAAAGGAGTCAAGACCGAAAGCCCGTGGTAGTGTAGTGGATAACACACCTGACTAGTAATCAGGAGATTTCGGGTTCGATTCCTGGACCGCTGGGTAATTTTTAAAGATTAAAAATTACCTAATTAACAATTAAACTAATTTTAAATTAATTTGAAATTAGTATTGACCTCTAAATCGTCCAAGAAATTTAATTATATATATGCACATGAATATGTGAATAAGGTCAAGAAAAATTTAGAATTATTTATCATATACAGCACATGGACGTTTCGGTGCTTATATACGCTGGTATACCAGCAATACTTTCCATCTGTTACTTGCTATATGTATATGTATATGTATATCAGTACAATTAAAGGAGTCAAGACCGAAAGCCCGTGGTAGTGTAGTGGATAACACACCTGACTAGTAATCAGGAGATTTCGGGTTCGATTCCTGGACCGCTGGGTAATTTTTAAAGATTAAAAATTACCTAATTAACAATTAAACTAATTTGAAATTAGTATTGACCTCTAAATCGTCCAAGAAATTTAATTATATATATGCACATGAATATGTGAATAAGGTCAAGAAAAATTTAGAATTATTTATCATATACAGCACATGGACGTTTCGGTGCTTATATACGCTGGTATACCAGCAATACTTTCCATCTGTTACTTGCTATATGTATATGTATATGTATATCAGTACAATTAAAGGAGTCAAGACCGAAAGCCCGTGGTAGTGTAGTGGATAACACACCTGACTAGTAATCAGGAGATTTCGGGTTCGATTCCTGGACCGCTGGGTAATTTTTAAAGATTAAAAATTACCTAATTAACAATTAAACTAATTTTAAATTAATTTGAAATTAGTATTGACCTCTAAATCGTCCAAGAAATTTAATTATATATATGCACATGAATATGTGAATAAGGTCAAGAAAAATTTAGAATTATTTATCATATACAGCACATGGACGTTTCGGTGCTTATATACGCTGGTATACCAGCAATACTTTCCATCTGTTACTTGCTATATGTATATGTATATGTATATCAGTACAATTAAAGGAGTCAAGACCGAAAGCCCGTGGTAGTGTAGTGGATAACACACCTGACTAGTAATCAGGAGATTTCGGGTTCGATTCCTGGACCGCTGGGTAATTTTTAAAGATTAAAAATTACCTAATTAACAATTAAACTAATTTTAAATTAATTTGAAATTAGTATTGACCTCTAAATCGTCCAAGAAATTTAATTATATATATGCACATGAATATGTGAATAAGGTCAAGAAAAATTTAGAATTATTTATATATATATATATATATATATATATATATATATATGTGATATTAAATTTTTATTGACCTCATATAAGTAAATATATATTAATTTTTATTGGACGATTTGTAGGTCGTTATACTAGTTTTAAATAATTTTTAAAACTCGCTAATTTGCAGTGTTTTGAAAATTATAATTTTTATAATTTTTACCACTGACTATTAAATTAATTAGGTAATTTTTTTTTTAATTAAAAATTACCGACACGGCTGGGATTCGAACCCAGGCATACCGATTACTAGCCGGTTGCTCTACCAACTGAGCTACCGTCGGTGTCTGAATTCGAATTTCTAAATCGTACTGATATATGTATATAACGACCTACAAATCGTCCAATAAAAATTAATATATATATATATATATATATATATATATATATTAATTTAATATGTATTTAATATGCATTAAACACATATATCAAATTCATAGCCGTATCTGTTAATATATATGAAACACACACATATATCTATAATTAAGTGAGAGAATTAAGTAATTAATTCTCTCATGCTTGCTAAGATCACTTCAGTTTGTATAAATACAAATCGAAAATAATAGGGAAAAGGTCTGATTTCATTATCGGACTGACGAGCATTTGGGCGAAACTAACATTGTTAGTCTTCGATAATGAAATTACTCTTTTCCCTAAGTTCATTAATTAACTTAAAGAAAGCAAGTAATTTTCAATTTAATATAAGCCGCAAATTTTCACGAAATCTACTCGCACGTATATAGATATATGTGTGTGTTTCATATATATATATATATATATATATATATATATATATATATATATATATAATGACGGTCACGCTTTGAAAGGCTTCAATGAGATATGTACCTTCTTGAATGATTACATTAACATTCATATACCTCAAAAAGTTCAAGAAACACATATTTTCTCTGACGCATATCCAGATCAAAATGAGAACAACACAATTGTAAGATTTTTAATGACTACACAAAACAATAAACGCTTCAAATTGATTTACCACCATTTCCCAATTCGTGGACACTCCTTATTGCCCTGCGATAGGGATTTTGGAAGTGCAAATAAATTAATCAGAAGATGTGACCGTATATACTTCCCGAGGAATATGCAATGAATAAAAATTTCAGAAAAAAATCCAGGAAAAATAAATAAATAAATATCATTTCTTTAAAGATATATTGAATTTTAAGAAATGGTGGCAGCCACTGTATAAAAAAAAACCCTTTCAACTGTCACAAATAAAGTAAGGGAAACTTTTACAGTATCAAAATGCATGCAGTTTGTGAACGACGCATCATATCCAGGCTACGTTAAATGCTTGGACTTCATAGATGGAGCCATGTCCTATACCTTCAAGTTATTAAAAGAATATCAACGTCGAGAGATTCCTACTAATAAAGCGTATTCTGATGTGGTGCCAATTAACAAGAAGAAAATGAATAATATAAAAGAGATGATGAAATATATTGAGGGAGAATATTTACAGTTTTACTACCATGTAACATCCTGGCTAACCTCTAATACGGTCGATGATGATGGTGCTGGTACCAATATCTGATTACTTTTTCTTTTTTGCCCACTAAAATATGGTTTACTATCGGTCCTCTTTTATTTTTTGCAATTATTCTGTCATAAAATTCTAATAATACTGACAATGAGATTATGAACAGTATATGTCCAGGTTTATTTTTTGTAAATAAATAAAAAATGAATGAATTAAAAAATTTCATTTTGAATTTAAAGGACGTCTAAAATGATACTCTACAACTTGTCTGTACAAACTTAACCTTAAGGAAGGATAACCAACACAATAAACAGTTTTTTTTTATTTTCCCAAAATTTAAACATTTGGACATATAATGTTCTTAATCTCACCCATGCAAACAATGAGATCAATCTCTAGTGAAGTGTGATGGCATCTTAAAAATCCCTAGAATAGGGTATTGTTTTTTAGACAGATATCTATCGTGAATACGTACAATCGCTGTCATTTATTGTCGTTTTATCATCACGTTTTACTTGTTTTTTATTTGTGTGTACCTACGTTTTTTGAAAATTGTCTTTGTTTGGCTATACACAGTGCCTATACATACATAGTGTTTTTCAATATTACCGACTAGTCAATGTTGCCAACTTAAACATTTAGGCCGCGCAACGTTCAGTTGAAATTGATCAGACTGTATTTGGTGCCAAAAACAACAAATCACCCTGTTAAAACATATTTTTTAAGAAAATTTTGCCGTACTGGAGCAAAAATGTTTCTGTTTCTTTTTGGCGAACTCTAACAAAAAAAATCCTTTTCTTTTCTTTATTTTGGATTACTATATAATACAATTTTATATGCCATGCAACAAACCGAAGCTTTGTGTTGATAACGATTTTTTTTAACTAGAGATTTCTTTGATCAAGTTATCGGCACTGCAAGAAGACGAGAACCCTTCCTCCTTTGCTGCCTACTAACTATGAGTATTTACTCTTAAACATTTGGTACAAATACAGAGTTTTTAGATTTCATATTTATATTTTCCATCAAAATATTTATATTTAATTTCCGTCATTATTATTAGATTAATTTCCTCATTTGGTTAGTAAATATCACTCTCACTGCTAATGAATGTCCCAGTTAATTATCTTGTTGTGTGATTTGTCTATTATTGCATGTAATGTTGCTTTTTCTCATCGATCGGAACGCTAGCTGTCTACGCGCTTGTCCCTCAGACAATGCCCAGTTTCTCCCAATTCTCTATTAGTTTATTGTTCTAGCATGTTCGCTACACGATTACGTCGAGCCCCTTTATTCATCGGCTAGTGTCCACTACCGATCCACATCCGACGACACGTGAATTCTGACCAGAGTTCACACTCGTGTATAATCGTACCGTTTACATTAACCTTTCTACGTTTAATTTTGAACCAAATTCTAACTAATCCCTGCCTTTATTATTATTACTTTTACTTTCTTATACGAAGTATAAGGAAGTATTGTGATTCGACCTCAAGATTTTTGCAGATGTCCACGTTTTGAAGACCCCTGATACTAAAAAAGGGGTTTTTAAATAAGAGTGTGTGACCACGATAGCGGTAGATATCAATTCCAAATTTTGTTGTTACATGTATAATCTCCCTCTTGAGATCTGATTAGTTTTTCAGTAAAATCGGCAGAACGGAAGTAGTAGTTTACTTCAGTGAAAAATTGAATTTTGCCAATATTTCGTCAATTGCATTAAAAAAATTTTTCGAAATTCCTAGCGGAAGTAGGTCTTTTACTCTTATTGGAAATCAGTTTTTTGCGAATATCTCGCAAGTCATGCTTTCTAGGCAGGTTCATTACAGGTATAAAAGTATTTAAAATATAATTTTAATTATCTTTTGTATAAAAAAAAATTCAAAATTCGGACCGGAAGTAACACTTTTACTCTTATCGAATAACAATTTTTAGCAAATATTTCGTAAATTATGCATTCTATATATATTTATCAATAGTATAAAAGTATTTAGACCTGGAATTGGAATATTTTTTGTAGAAATGAAATTGCAAAATTCGGACCGGAAGTAATACTTTTACTCTTAGCGAGTAGCATTCTTTTGCAAATATCTCACAAAATATGCATTCTGTAGAGATTTATTAAGATACTAGACATATTTAAAGCTTAATTTAGAACAATTTTGCATAATTTCAAAAGCACATATTTGTATAAGACAGTCGCGTGGTGCCCACACCTCATTTTTTCTTTAAACGTTAATTTTACTTAATTCGTGATTCACTTAACCTGGAATTTTGAAATATCTCGAGAAATACGCATGTTACGTAAAAATTTGCTAAATCAAAACTTTAATATCTCCGAAGGGTGCATCCGTTAGTACTAAATTACGTCCACCCCTATACCCCCTATGGGTGAGGCGGCAGCAAATTTGAAATCTTAAGTAGGAACCCCTATTTTTTATCGCAGATTCGGTTGATGCGTCGAAAGATACGCATACTTAGTATTTTTTTATTTTAAATTTCCTTCAGAGATGTGTGGATGGATGAATTTGTCGTCAATCAACCCGCACCACACGTTGTTAGACCAAGGACGCTGATGCTCAACCAGAGGCAACACTCCAATAATGCATGTTATGTCGATTAACAGCTCCATGGTTTGTAAAACACTGACAAAATGTTAAGCGATTTTCGAAATCAACGCCATGAAAATCTTAGTGCAAAAATACGTGGTAAGGATGATATTTATGGTGATTTAAAATTCACCTAACACAGCTTTGGGATATTCCGCAATCGCGAGCTATTTCTCGTGTACTGACGTGCGGATTATAAACCACTGCGGCTAATACAGAAATTACATTATCTTTTCCACTTGCTGTTTTTCGGCGGATCCTTTTTTTAGTTTTTACACTTCCTTCGGCAGTAAACTGTGTAAGTGAAGTGCGTGGTCGCGGCCTGTCCGGATAAGGCTGAGCATAAAGGTTAACAGCATTATCAACATTCCTGCCAGCTTCTTCATAAACAAGAACAACTTCAATTTTCTCTTCAAAGGTTAACGCGTTCATTTTCATAATGAGTAACAAAATAAATTGTTCCTTGTTAATCTTTATTAGGTATAAGGACTACTTTCTACAACTAATGTACAATACTTCTCACTAAATTCGGAACTTAAAAAGACTATTATTAGACGTTTGTGTTTGTCCGAGGAACTAAGGTTTTTTTAACATTCTCTTTTGATTATTATTCAATTTCTTGCGATTACAGTGCCATCTGTCGCGAATCGAACATTTTTTTTTAGACTAATCATACGTATCTTTCGATATATCATCCGAATCTGCGATAAAAAATAGGGGTTTCTATTTCTTATTTCAAATGTGCTGCCCGCTCCACCCACAGGTGGTCTAGGAGTGGACGTAATTTAGTACTAACGGATGCCCCACTCGATTCAGCAAATTTTTCTGTACGATGCATATTTTTGGAGATATTACAAAATTCCAGGTTAAATGAATCACCTGGTATATTTATTAAATAAAAACATTAAAGGCGAACTTATGCTTTTTATTAATATTTTCTCTAGCAGCACATTATATCTTGGGGTTTTCACTTGTAACAATTGACAACATTAATTAAATTTAATTAATGTTTCTCCTAAACAATCATTGTCTACAATGAAAGCGCCAAAACAGCCTTTGTAATAAATAATTGGTGCGCAACGTAACGGCAATTGTGAGAATTTGACGCCCAACGTAATAGCATTTGTGACAGAAGCTTTCTATTTCTATTATTGGCTTTGCAAATCTTATGATTAGCCATTTACCAAACTTTTTTTCAAGAAATCCCCAACAAATGTAAAAGAAACATCATACCAATTAATACGGCTTTAAAATTTACGATTACCAGTTTCATAGTATGTACCTATATAAACTCCTAAAGCGTAGGTAAAGGTGGACACATGCACCTCACATAATAAGGATGCGTTAAAAATGAACCAAGTGCGGGAAGACTTCCCATTTTGAAAGCACGAGCGACAGATGGAAGCGAGTGCTTTTAATTGCGCGAATGCGTAGAAGATGTCTTCACGCAAGTGGTTTGTACAATATTTTTTGTATGAGCATTAAATTAAAAAATATTATTGATTAAAGTAATTAGTGTCATCTCGTAACTAACCTTAAATAGATTACTTCATTAATTTAAGCATTTCATGTACGTACCTATTAATCACATTTCCATTAAGTTATTATATTCTTACATATGACCTTTTCATTCTTATATTTATAGTGGATTTATCGCTTTTTGGGTTTGATTACAATTAATATCAGTGTAAATGTTGCTTGAAAGATCGTCAAATAGATGGCGCTGAGAAATTTCATGGAAGAATTTCTAGGAATTACTCATATTTCCCTGGCTTTTAATAAGGAGACATCTAGGGAAGTAGTATTTTATAGATTCACTTTTATTACTACAAAGATAATAGTTATTTATGTAACAAGTCAGTAAAGTGATACTTTATCGAACGAGTCTGATTTACGAGCCAAGCGAGTGAAGCGAGCGCGGCGAGTAACAGACGAGTTCGGTAAAGGTACTTTACTGACGTGGTGCATACAAAATTTTATCGCCAACCGTGAAAATTGTTAATTTAAGAAATAAAGATATAATAACTTATGACAGTTTATGACAGTGACAAACGATTTATTTTTAAAGTCATCAGTCATGGCTACGCTGACAGATATTAGCGGCAGGTAAAGTACTTTATTGTACAGTACGATAAAGTGGTTCTTTACCTCCGTAAAACGCTATGGTAACGCATCACTTTACTGACGGTTGGCGATAAAGTTGTTTTTTAATGTCGAGTCGACCGGGAAACACTCGTTGCTGTTCGAGCCGCAATGTCACTTTACAGGCAATGAGTACAAAATAGTTATTTACGTGGCAAGCTTAGTAAATTAGTCTTTACGGGTGAGCCGGGAAGATTGTGGGGCGAGCGACGAAGGAGCGAGTCCCATAACCCGGTGAGCCCAGTAAAGACTAATTGCAAGCGAGCTGCGTACAACGTTTTATTTCCTCTTGTAGAAATAGATAAATATAAATAAATGATACAGTAATACGAAGCCAGTCTCTGCACTGTAGAAAAATTAGTTTGCTGTGATGGTAACCAAGGAGATTCGTATGTTTTGTAATTAAAATTACAAAAATAAAACCCTTTGTCGCTCTTTGTAAAAAAAGTGTTATTGTAATGGACTTAATCGCGGATGAAGACTTTCGGGGAGATTTTACTGCTGTTTGCAAAAAAATTGAAGATACGGTAAACGCAGCCAATGCCTGCCTAATACCTAAAAAATCCAAAGAACGGTATGAGAAGCAATTTAGGGTTTTCAGTGAATGGCGAAAAGAGAAAGGAATCAAAGGTGTTAATGAAAATTTAATTATGAGCTTTATTTATGAAAAGGTAAATAAAAATTACGTTTGTATGCCAACACATCTGATTATATTCCTTTTATTAGTCACTTAAGTACAAACCATCGTCACTGTGGGCTTTTATGTCTATGCTGAAGACCACGTTGTTAGTGTACGAGAACGTTGATATTGGAAAATTTACTAAAGTAACCAGCTTTTTAAAAAAGAAGTCATTGGGTTATCAACCGAAAAAGTCTAGAAATTTGAGCAGACAAGATATTGATAGGTTTTTGACAGAAGCACCAAATGACAGATATTTAATGATAAAGGTATGTTTCGATAACTTATCGGCGTAGTTATCTAAAAATATCTTACTCTACACACAGGTGGCAATAGTATTTGGTGTAAATGGAGGGTGCCGTCGTGAGGAATTGTATAAGATGCGAGTTAACGATATTAAGGACAAAGGAGAGTATATTGTTATTGAAATTCCTGATTCGAAAACCCATGTGCCCAGAAAGTTCACTATTGTTGCCGATGGAGAAGGTTTGAATTGTTTGGAACTCTACCGTCAATATGCATCATTAAGACCGTGCCATGTTGATCACAATCGCTTTTTTATCTCCTACCGTCATGGAAAATGTACCGTACAACCGGTAGGAATTAAAAGTTTTGGCAAGTTCCCGAGTGTCATAGCATCGTTCTTGGGATTGGAAAATCCTGAAAGCTACACTGGCCATTGTTTTCGCCGGTCTTCAGCGACCATTTTAGCAGATGCAGGTGCTGATGTGTTAACCTTAAAACGCCATGGCTCTTGGAAGTCATCGTCTGTCGCTGAAAGTTACATGGCAGAGTCTGTTACAAACAAAATTAAAATTGCTAAAATGATACAAGGAGACAGAACAGTTAAGAGTGCATCTGCATCTGAAACTTTAGATATACATAATTCGAATAATTATAACGATCAGCTGCAAAGTACTAGCCACTTGACTGTTCCTGGCGCAACATTTAATTTTCATCCCGAATCGAAGTGTACTGTTAACTTTTATTCTTGTAAACATTAATAACATATTTTATTAATTAAATTATAAATTATTATAAATAGATAAGAATTGTGAACGTTAAAAATTGTACAATATTAAAGGAAGTATTTATTATAAATGTTTTTTTTTTTTTGAAAGGTCTTGACAGACAGAAAGGGCCTGTAAAGACGCCATGGCAACCCTTTACAGGAACCGTTCCTGTAAAGAGTCGTCTACTTAGGTAGTCTAGACGACTGTAATTGGTATCTAACAAGACAAGAGGAAATAAAAGTATAAAGCGGTTTGTATCGTACATAGTTCACTAAAACAACCTTTCCGACAAAGTAATTATAAAAACGTTACCAACTAATAAGAAAGATTGTAAACATTATTTAGAGTAAAAAATGATTGAAGCCGTCTCATGGTTATAACTATACTGTTAATTAAGTAAACAACTTTTTTATATATCTCTTTACTTTCCACTATAGTTTCGACAACAACCGTGCGTACTTACTTACCCACCAAAATAATATTTTCAATTTGCCAGTGCTCAAATCATAAAATAAATAGGTGTAAAAACAACAGCAAGTTATTTTAAAATTATTTACAGATTATTTTGTTTGGATTCGAACAACTTTTTTGTTAGTGAGAAACCTTGACAGGTAGGTTGATTGAACTTAACATAACACAGGATTTGTGTCCAGTTCTATTTATAGTTTATAGTAAATATAGAAACTGTTCAAAACAAGACTATAAATATGTTAAAAACAAATTATTATTCAAAAATAATAAATCTGAACTGTGCGGTATGGCATTAACAAACATACATAGGCAGATTAAATAAGATCGAACAACACCATATTATCAAGAAATGTCTAAAAAAATATGATGAATACACAGAATACGTGATTGAAGAAGGTAAGAAAAAGAATTTTGCAGTAAAGAAAGTTCAAAATCAGGAAATAGTTAACTTTAAAGATTGGTGGCTGCTGTAATGGTACATACCAGTTCGTTTACGAATTGGTAATTTTTTATATTTTTAGAATTTAATTAAGTACATTTCATTATTAATATTTTAAAGAATTATAAGAATTAAAATCAATGAATATGTTATGGTATTATTAAGTCAATATTAGTCATAAGATAAGTTTAATTCTAAGAATTGTGGCGCCGAATGTTTACAACAGTGAAATAAACGCTACAGTTGTGATAAACATTCGCCGAAGTAAAAGAGTGTGTGTGAGAAACTTAAGTGGGAACAACCTAACTATATGGAAAGCGGGGAAGCACCGGCGGTTCAACATAAAAATGCAAACACGTACTGGGAACAAGAGAGTCGACAGCTAGACCTAGAGTCGAATGGTTAACTTCAAAGTGGGGAAGGTTTCGACTGGCTGATTTCATAAAGAAATCGTCGAACCCCGACTAGAAAACATTTAAGTAATATTTGTTAAATGTTATAAAAATAAAGGAGAACCTCCACTCCTATAACAAATTGGATAACAATAATAAGAATTGTTATTACAATAATAGTGATTTAAGTAGCACGTAAAGAGTAAATGTGCACGGTGTTAAAAGTTTAATCAAAGAATATATTGTGCTCCTGTAAACAAAGTAAGGGGATTCGTCACCATAGGATCGTGACCACTGATGCCGATGAAAACATCGAAAGAAAAAGAAGATTTTATGGAAAATAGACATCATTGAAGAGAGAAGAAAGAAGCTTTGTTATAAGGTATTTTATAAAGATTATAAAATAACTGTTAAATTGATGTTAATATAATAAAGTTATCAAATAACTATCATCTCCGTTCTAATAAGGAGAATGTAATTTAATCTGTATTAGCCGCATTGTATGTTTATATAATGATACACAAAACGTGTATAAAGCATACGTAGTAAATGCTAGCATTCGTTGTTTTGTTTGACTATATGGAAAAATATATATAAAGAATTGTATCTGTTTGGTATTTATAAAATTGTATTCAAATTGTCTATTAAATAAATTTGATCTCTTTCATGTTCATATGAGATTGTTTCGTTATCTATTAAAATTATATGTGTGATTCATTGATTTTAATATAAGTATTATTTAAAGTTTCAATAGTGTTTTTCTTTTTATCAATTTTAATTAATGTTTAGGAACCCTCTTTATTAAGCATTTCTGATAAACCCAAACCGCCCTGAGAGAAATTGAGTTATAGTCGGTAGTAAAGTAGGGGTTCCGTTGCACTGCCTTATTATAAACGCAGATATTTGTTTGTGACTCCTCATTAATTTATCTAATAAAATTGTTGTTCTCCCATCAGAACGAGCATATGACGCCAATAAAATACCAATTTTGGGAACAGTGATAATACACTGTTCAATAAAAATGCACTTTGGAATTCTTTCCTTGATCAAAATAGCTAAACTACCTCATTTTTGGATCGAGAAAAACGAATATGACATATAAGACTTTGTTTGTTAGCTCTAGTTTTTAAGATATACTAATTTCAAGGAGAAATACTGAAAATACACTTCCAATTTCTATACTTTCTGAAAATAGCTAAACTACCTTAATTTTAGGCAGATAATGTGACATTAGATATTGATTAGTTTAGTTGACTGTTGACTGTGCTCTTGTCCTAGGTCGTCTCTTGTCACACCCCGATAGTAGTCCGCAAGCATAGAAGTGTTCCATTTTCCCTGATACCGTTGTTCCAGGTAAGAATGTAGGAAGTGAAATTTAAGTGAAACGTTGCAGCCTAATTGATGGTACTATTCTAGAAGATTATTCACAATCACAACATAGTTGTTAACTCTTCGATTTCCCAAGAAACCATTCACAACATCTTTAAATACAACCGATGGTGCATTTTCATGGCCCTGGAGAACTTGATCGAAGCTTTCATCATTAAGAAGGAGATGAATCTGCGGGCCATTGAAGATACCCTCTTTAACTTTAGCATCACGTCGATTTCCCAAGAAACCATTCACAACATCTTTAAATACTTCCGATGCTCCTTTTTCATGGCCCTGAAGAACTTGATCGAAGCTTTCATCATTAAGGAGACGATGAATGTGCGGGCCTTTGAAGATACCCTCTTTAACTTTAGCATCACGTCGATTTCCCAAGAAACCATTCACAACATCTTTAAATACAACCGATGGTGCTTTTTCATGGCCCTGGAGAACTTGATCGAAGCTTTCATCATTAAGAAGAAGATGAATCTGCGGGCCATTGAAGATACCCTCTTTAACTTTAGCATCACTTCGATTTCCCAAGAAACCATTCACAACATCTTTAAATACTTCCGATGCTGCTTTTTCATGGCCCTGGAGAACTTGATCGAAGCTTTCATCATTAAGAAGACGGTGAATCTGTGGGCCATTGAAGATACCCTCTTTAACTTTAGCATCACGTCGATTTCCCAAGAAACCATTCACAACATCTTTAAATACTTCCGATGCTCCTTTTTCATGGCCCTGAAGAACTTGATCGAAGCTTTCATCATTAAGGAGACGATGAATGTGCGGGCCTTTGAAGATACCCTCTTTAACTTTAGCATCACGTCGATTTCCCAAGAAACCATTCACAACATCTTTAAATACTTCCGATGCTGCTTTTTCATGGCCCTGGAGAACTTGATCGAAGCTTTCATCTTTAAGAAGACGATGAATATGCGGGAAGATACCCTCTTTAATTTTAGCATCACTGATCTGTGGAAATTATTCTCTGAGGTACTGAAAAGCTTCTCCGCCTTCTTCCATCCCCTTTACAAAGTTCTTAATTAATCCAAGTTTTATGTGTAGAGAGGGCAAGATATTTATATTTTGCCCTTACTACAAGTTTTGTTATATCCTTTTAAAATATTTAGTGGTCTAATTTTATCCTAGAAGCAAGCTATTTATGTGTGTTTGTTTATCTGTTCTAGAAACTTCACAGTAATTTTTCGGTTGAAAAAAAAAGTTTCTTTTGTGAAGTATTTTCGGTCCTGAACATCCTGGATGGTCTACATCTACGAGAACCAAGAACTAACCGGAAGTATTAAATGTCATTTTCCACTGATGAAGTGAATCAGAAAGAGCTATTTTCAAGTCGGAGATATTTTCACTGTTGACCAATGTAATTTACAACCTTACGAGTAAAGTAGATGAAATAGTGAAAATTTTACACAACAAAGGTTTGTTTCGACGTAAAATCACAAAAGATGTAGAACAAATGTTGCAAAAGCAATCAGAAATTAGCAAGTAACTTCTCTCAAGCAATCAAATTGCTCCTGATCAGTTTCTGATTTGTGTTGGAACAAACCTTAAGCAGTGAATCGTTTTCTCTATATTTTTTAATACTAGTAAATTAGACATATAATAGTGCTTAATTAATACGTATCTCCGATTATTGTCTTGTTGAATTTACGGCGGTTCAAATTGTATAGCAGGTTTTTTGTGTTAGACATACATACGAGGTGTGATCAATATATAACCGTTATTTTCAATTTTTTCAAAAAGTATTTATTTATTCATCAATAACAATCTTGTCCCCTTCAAAGTAATCCCCCTCAGATATAATACACTTATGCCAGCGTTTTTTCAAATCCTCGAAACACTTCTGAAACGCGCTTTTTGGTATCGCCAACAGCTCCTTTTTCGATTTTTCTTTTATCTCCTCAATCGTAGCAAAACGCTTTCGTTTCATCGGTGTCTTCAGTTTTGGGAAGAGGAAAAAGTCAGCGGGGGCCAAGTCCGGTGAATACGGTGGTTGAGGCATGATAACGGTTTTGTTTTTGGCCAAAAACTCACGCACAAGCATCGATGTGTGAGCTGGTGCGTTATCATGGTGCAAAATCCATGATTGTTTTTTCCACAATTCTGTGCGTTTCTGACGAATTGCTTCTCGCAAACGGCGCATAACTTCAAGGTAGTATTCCTTATTGACCGTACGACCTTGTGGCAAGAATTCATGATGCACCACGCCATTGCAGTCGAAGAAAACAGTGAGCAAAACCTTAACATTTGACCGAACTTGACGTGCTTTTTTCGGTCTTGGCACTTCTGGACGCTTCCATTGGGATGATTGGGCTTTGGTTTCAATGTCATAGCCATACACCCATGATTCGTCACCAGTTATGACCTTTTTGAGGAAATCTGGATCGTCGTTGACGATGATCAACAGCTCCTGAGCGATGTCCATGCGACGTTGTTTTTGCTCAAAATTTAGCAATTTTGGAACAATCTTCGCTGCCGCACGTTTCATGCCTAAACCATCCGTAAAAATTGCTTGACATGAGCCGAACGATATGCCAACATCATCAGCAACCTCTCTGATAGTGATTCGACGATTATCCAAAATCATTTTCTTCACTGCTTCAATGTTTTCATCGGTTGTTGACGTGTTCGGGCGACCCGGACGAGCATCGTCATTGACATCTTCTCGGCCTTCCTTAAACCGGTTATACCACAATTGAACTTGTGTTCTGCTCATAGTAGAATCGCCAAACGCCACAGTCAACATTTCAAATGTCCTTGCGCATTTAATTTCATTTTTTACACAAAACTTAATACAATTTCTTTGATCCATTTTTTCGAATAGTAAAAAATCGAAGAGCACACCAAAACACGACTAACCTTTTTATCTGTCAAAAACAAACTGACAATCCAAAATGGCTGATATTGCCAACATACGAGGGGGTACCCAAAAGTAACCGGAATTATTTTTTAAATGCTATATATTTACAAATATGTACAAAACAACCTTATCCCCTTCAAAATACTCTCCATTACAAGTAATACATTTGTCCCAGCGGTGCTTCCACTGTTCGAAACATTGTTTGAACTCATCTTTAGAGATGGCTGCAAGCTCCTGTCTCGTTCTTTTCTTGATGTCTTCAATGTTTTCAAATCGCCGTCCTTTCATGCCCCTTTTCATGCGTGGAAACAAGAAAAAGTCGCACGAAGCCAGGTCAGGCGAGTAAGGTGCGTGGGGCAGCGGAACCATGTTATTTTTAACCAAAAACTGGTTAACAGTGATGGCTGAGTGTGCAGGTGCGTTGTCATGGTGGAAGAACCAGTCACCTGTTTGCCACAAATCGGGTCTTTTTTGACGAACACTGTGGCACAATCTTCTTAACACTTCGAAATAAAAGGTTTGATTGACAGTCTGACCTGGGGGAACAAACTCCATGTGAACAACTCCTTTCACATCAAAGAAACAAATCAACATTGTTTTGATGTTTGACTTGACTTGGCGACATTTTTTTGGACGGGGTGACGATGGTGTTTTCCACTGGCTTGATTGTTGTTTTGACTCTGGGTCGTAACCATAGCACCACGATTCATCACCAGTAATTACCTTTGAAAGAAAATCTGGATCAGTTTCAAGCTGTTCTTTCAGTTCACGACATGTCTCCACTCGACGTTCTTTTTGATTGTCAGTCAGAGCCCGAGGAACAAATTTGGCAGCAACGCGTTTCATTCCTAAATCTTCTGTTAAAATTCGCTGAACCGAGCTCCAAAATATTCCACTGATTTCAGACAGTTGATCAATTGTCTGTCGACGGTCTGTGCGCACAAGCTCTGGAATTCTTTCAACATTTTCATCGATTCGGGCAGTTGATGGACGTCCAGAGCGAGGTTTGTCATCAATCGACATGTCGCCATTTTTAAATCGAGAAAACCACTCATACACTTGAGTTTTCCCCATAGCATCATCTTTGTAAGCAGTTTTCAACATTAAAACAGTTTCAGCAGCGTTTTTACCGAGTAGAAAACAAAATTTCACAGCGGCACGTTGTTCACTTAAATTTGCCATCATAAAAAAACGAAGCAGCAGTAAAACAGCACTAGCAAAAACGGTCACTACTGACGAACAGAACGTGCCAGGTCAACGGCCCGCGCGGCACTGAACTGGCGACGAGTTGCGCTAGGCAGGCCCTAGCGGCAGAAACCAGTACTACAAAAGCTCCACCCATGGCAATGCTATTCCGGTTACTTTTGGGTACCCCCTCGTATATAACAGACATGTGTACCAACATAACAGAAACAAAAATGCGAAAATCGAACATACGTAACTCACGAAATTTGAAAATAACGGTTATATATTGATCACACCTCGTATGTAAATATTTCTGTCTGTTAACGGTTTAGTACTATATGAACAACATACATATATCTAATTCGGCCTGTTTGTTTTTTCTATTAATAGTTAATAGGCATACGTAACGGTAATATTTGATATGCAAATAAATAGTTCGTAAACATGGCTAAGTGTTTATAGCAAACATTCAAAAATTGATTCAAACTGTATGTGTCTTCACACTAAACTCAAATGATTTCCTCGCGATAGTTTCTTTAAAAAAAAAGTAGTATGATTATTGATTTTAATGCATTTGCTAAATGTACAGGTAACAGTTTTTGCTAGTTCACCTTCCCAACACTGCTTGTTTGAAGATATACATTCTTACGTATATTGCAAACTTCGAGGAAATTGCATAATCCTAGACTAACAGGACACTTAGCATATTTTTTTTTAGATTTTGAAGTGTTAGAAGGAGCGGATAGCGGTGACGTTTTTTAGTCTAATATTGCACAACGTTAAAACATATGTATTTCTCGTTAATGGTGACCCTATTCTATAATATATTGGTATGAATTTTGCATTTTGTAAAGTTAAATTTAGATTAAGAAATATTAAATTGCATAAATATTATTAAAAATAGATAATAATATGGAAGCAGAACACATTTACGTTATAGGTAAATACTGGCAAGATATTTACTTAGGTACTTATAGTTAATGAAACGTGGTAAGTTATTTATAAATAATAAAAATATTAATGAACCCAGGACACTGCCCTGTGGAACTCCAACGCCCATATCATATTTCTCCGATCTGAAATCACCCAGTCCTACAACGTGTTTTCTGTCTTTTAAAAATGAGACAATCCATTTGTTTAATTCCTCGTGCGAAGGTTATAGATTTTACTACTAATAAAACGACAATTAACGAAGTCAAAGACTCTGGACAAACCAAAAAAAAATTTAACACGGTGTATTGTCCCATATCCATTTCACAACACCAGTCTCAGTAGAAAAGCCACTCCGAAAACTGTACTGACAGGGAGCAATGAGATTATGCTTGTTTAGAAAATTGAATATTTTATTAGCAATAAATTTTTCGATACTTTTAGAGAAGACACTAGTCAGTGCAGTAGGTATGTAGTTCTCAATATTGGAATGACCACTTCTTTCATAAATAGGTATTACAGCAGATGATTTCAAAGTTGTAGGAAATTTGCCCAAATTAATCGATAGATTCACCAAGTGGGAGAGATGTTCTGCCACCTCCATCGCACAGGCTTTCATGACACTAATGGTGTAATGTCATTCAGACCTGTACTTCTTTTATTAGGTAAGCACTTTATAATGTCTATAATCTCTCCAGCAACAACAGGACCACAAAATATCGCATAATACAACCAGTAGTACAGCCAACGCCGTCGCCGGCTCCAAAACCAGATTCCAGATCGTATCCGACAATGGACGAAATGTAGTTGCCAAACAAGTTGGCCACTAGATCTTGCGAGAAGCAAGAACTTGACATGTCGGTTGGACTTCGTGAATGAATGCCTTTGCTCATCTCGCATATTAACAACACACTTGCAATTACAATAACCATGCATATTAATATATAAGTTGGCAATTTTTTAGACTTGTTGTCTTTTTGGATAAATACTCTGTACGGTATGCCTTCTAGCGGAAAAGTCAACACCGGATTCAGTAGCACACTTGCTGACAAATATACATAAAGCTCTTGACGAAAGCAGGGTGTGTATTTGCGTGTTTTGGATTTAGCAAAAGATTTTGATACAGTGAGCCATAAAAAAAATATTACAAAAGCTGAAAACTGTTGGTATACGGGGTCTGCTTTGGGCTTGATAGAGAATTATTTGGCGGGACGTCCACAGTTTCCAAGAATTGATTACAAACACAGCGGCAAAAAAAATTGTAACGTTTGAAGTACCCAAAGGCACGGTTTTACGAGCATTTCTGTTTTTAATATAGCGGGTGTCTGTTTAAGCTCAGCCACCGGCCATATCTCGGCAACCGTTTATCGTACAACCTGGAGAAAAAAATCTTGATAGTAAATGGGACCACGGGAATTTTAACAAGAATATTTCCAAATTGATCGCAAGATGAATTAAAAATTCGATAACTTTTCATTAAATTCTAGATTAAAATAAATTAATATTTCAACTAGCAACATTTTCAGACGTTTTTATACAATTTTCATTTGAAACTTTTTGATCTAACTCCCATACGAAGGGGAAGGTGGAAGGGGTATGCCTGCGTACAAGAGTAGGTATAGTTGTGGTTTGCCTCAACGGATTTTAACGTTTCTGGGCTCATTACATAAAGAATCTTACAAAGAAATAAAGGATATGTAGTACGAAATTGCGTGGTTGTCAAAGAAAATAACAGGGGGCGCTGTTCTCAATTTATGTATGTATATTACTTGTTTTTTCTTTAAAATTTTAAATGGAACGGTATATTTTTAATGCCGTAATATAGAAACACATAAAAAACTAAAGAGAATGATGAAAACCGGAATATGCTACCTTTTACTTTCTTAATTCAATTCAATTTAATTATTACTTCCGGTGGTGCAGTCCACCCGACCCCAGACCTTCTTGAAAAATTGCACACGGCACATCACTGTTCGGCCTGGACAACCGCTTATCTCCCTTTCCAGTCGCGTATTATTTCATATAGAATATTTTTACTTTCTTATACGTAGAATAAGGAAGTATTGTGATGATGAAAATTTTCGACCTCGAGATTTTTACAGATGTCCACGTTTTGAAGTCCCCTGATACCGAAAAAGTGGTTTTTAAAAAAAGTCTCTCTCTCTCTCTCTCTCTCTCTCTCTCTCTCTCTCTCTCTCTCTCTCTCTCTCTCTCTCTCTCTCTCTCTCTCTCTCTCTCTCTCTCTCTCTCTCTCTCTCTCTCTCTCTCTGTGTGTGTGTGTGACCACGATAGCGGTCAAACCGCTGTAGATATCACTCCCAAATTTTGTATTTACGTGTATAATCTCCCTCTTGAGATCTGATTAGTTTTTCAGTAAAATCGGTAGACCGGAAGCAGCAGTTTGCTTCAGCGAAATAATTTAATTTTGCCAAAATTTCGTCAACTACTAAGTTTAAACAAATTTATAAAGAATTCATATGTATTTAAAATTAAAATTGAGAATAATTTTATTTAAAATGTTTTTCGAAATTCCTACCGGAAGTAGGTCTTTTACTCTTATCGAAAATCAGTTTTTTGCGAATATTTCGCAAGTCATGATTTTTAGACAAGTACGTTACGGGTATAAAAGTATTTAAAATATAATTTTCAATATCTTTTGTATAAAAAAAATTTCAAAATTCAGACCGAAAGTAACGGAAGTAGCACTTTTACTCTTAGCGAGTAGCACTTTTTTGATAATATCTTGCAAAGTATGCATTCTATAGAGATTTATTAAGAGAATAGAAGTACTTAGAATAGGATTTTGAATAATTTTTGTATAAAAAAAATCCTTAGAATTCTATAATTTGAAACGCTCATACGTATAAGAAAGTCGTGTGGTGGCCACACCTCATTTTTTTCTTGGCGAAGATATAGTCAAACGAAGGAAATCCAGAAAAATAAACATTTTTAAATATAAATTTATTTATTTATTGCGAATAATAATTTAATTTTAATTTTAAGAGGGTCACTAGACAATGTATAGTTCGCTTTCACTTGAATTTTCATCATACTCTTCCATAAATGTATTTATTTTAGGGCTCTTAGTTTTGCGCGGATATCCGGATATCCGAGTCGTCAATATCCGATCCAGATACCCGGATACTTGTTTTTAAATTAGGAATATTGAAATCGTAATCTAAGTTCGTTCGATTAACGATTACAGTAATTTCAAATATTTTTGAATTACGATTTTCTAAGTAATCGTAATCGAAGATGTTCAAAAAATGTCGGAGAGCTAAACGCAGCTCAATTAAACTGGTACGCGTTATATATGAAGGCAATAATTATCCGAATAAGAATAAGAAAAAACAAAAACAAGAAAGTTTTTAAAATACACCAGAAATTAAAAAATAATGAGGTGTGGCTACCACACGACTTTTTTATAGGTATGAGCGTATAGAAAATTTATTCAGAATCCTATTTTGAGTACTTTTATTCTCATAATAAATCATTATAGAATACATACTTTGCAAGATATTCGAAAAAAAGTGCTGCTCGCAGACCGGCTTTTGCACGTACTGGCGAAGATATCTCGCGGTCGAAATTATTAGTGCTCGTTCAATGAAGCTCCGCATCAGTATTAGTTTTTTTTTTAATTTCGTGGCACGTAAGAGGACACAATTAAATTAAATTTTGGTGATTGACTTATTGCGATTTTGGTTAGTTCTTTAATTTGTATGCAGAAATAGCGTTGCAGTTGCATTGGAACATGTTGCTGCATACATTATGCGTGTATTACATACATATTTAGCATCTGCCAAAAATAATTTATAGACTTTTTTAAAATTTTTAAAATATTTGTTTGAGTTGTGTAATAGACATTTGATATATGTGATTTAATGATAAAATAATTGTCATGTACATATATTTATTTTTCAATGTGTAATATCGCCTGGCTTTTCTATGAACTGGATCTTTATACCGAAGAAATTTCCCAGTTGACAATATTAGTGCCCGATGAATGAAGCTCCGCATCAGTATTCGTTCCTCCGCATCAGTATTCCTTCAACGTTTTATTCAATGCGTGAAACAGGCGGGCTTTTGCACGTTGTGGATCCTCATGACGAGGATATCTCGCGGTCGACAATACTAGTGCTCGTTGAATGAAATTTTTAAAAAAATCCGTTCCTGAAAAAAGCTTCCTTGAAGTGTACTATTTTGATTAGGCTGTCGATGCCATAAACGTGCATCCTCAAACGAAGAGCTTTAGATAAAATCTGAAAAAATCTAACGAAAAAATACCCGTGTACTTCGATCATACACAGAAGGGTTAATCAGAATACAAATAAGGACAGCTTTATATTTGAGGCGTCATAATAAAAGATCCGAAATCGGATATCTGGATACTCGAATCTAAGTTAAACAAGTATCCGGATATCCGGATACTCGGATCCGGATCTTGATCCGGATTTCGAGTTATAATGAGTAACCCGGATACTCGAATATCCGGATAGTAAGAGCTCCAATTTATTACAATCTTTTTATCGATTTTTAAATCATTGCATTATGTTACGTTCTCCTTTTAAATGTTTTCAAATTCTCTAGCTGTTATTTTTTAAATATCATTTCTTGTTCTTTCCAACATTGAAATAAAATAATAATAGTACTGAAGCAAGTGCTGAGCACAGAGGAATTAGGATATGTAATCAGATCAGATTCATATGAAATCATTGGGTGGGGAGGTGTTTCCGTATGTTATCCGAGAAACTTAGATATAGTCCAGAAATGGATATTAAAGATCAAGTTCAATGAAAAACATGATTATCCGAGCGAAGAATTAGGTATTTATTGAAGCGCGGGTTTTTGATGTGCGACAAATGTACGCTTATGCTATGCTTATACATCTTAAAAAATTAAAAAAAACCGTTGTGAACACATTATAACACTCGGAATTAAGAAAATATCACACTTAACCTTTGGCCCTGAAGGCAATTGGATAACAAAATTTACCTGGCTCGAGAGGTAAAACTTGAGGAGTCATACAAATCATTAAAATCTTGGATAGCTGCAAAACCGCTACAGTTCTTTCACGATTTGGAAAATGCTGTATTAAGAAGTCGTGCAGAGCAAAAATACACAACAGTCTTGGTAAAAAATCAGATTTGGTGTTTTCTAAGCAAATTGGAAAGAGTGGAAAAATGTGTTAAATAGACAAAATAGTTCATTGATGAGGCTGATACATGTTGAAACTCCATATTTAACTGAATAAATAAAATACGTAAACTTAGTTTCAAAAATTATTTAATAATATCACTACAATATTGTTTCGCCAAACTTTGGCTTCATCAGGTGATGAGTAACTGAATATACAAAATTATTACAACATAATATATAGTGTCACAAAAGTATGGGATATGAGTGGGGGTTGTTACAATGCTATAGTTTATAAAATACCCCCACTCATATCCCATACTTTTGTGACACTATATATTATGTTGTAATAATTTTGTATATTCAGTTACTCATCACCTGATGAAGCCAAAGTTTGGCGAAACAATATTGTAGTGATATTATTAAATAATTTTTGAAACTAAGTTTACGTATTTTATTTATTCAGTTAAATAGACAAAATTAAAGAAAAACGGAAGAACTCATATTTGAAAGACAATCAAAGATTATATATAAAGAAGTATGCCTTCAACAGCAAATGTTGGAGACTCTCACCAGCAAAGACATCACTTATATCAGAAATAATATGGGAAAACAAAAAACCAAAAAAAATATTCTGAGTTACCCAAGAGTTCTGTCGAAATTCAAGAGTATTTTACATCTATAGAAATTTACACACCAAGGAGCGAGACATTTTTATTAAATAATTATATTAACGAAGAAATTGTACTTTCTCTAACAAAAGGTGTAATGTTATTACTATAACACAATAACTACAAGGCTGCCTTCGTCCTCAACAAAATAGAGACCACTGATGCATGTCCAGAACCAGCACACCAAATGATAACTCGAACACTATTGAGCATGTTTCCCAACAACTATTAGTCGTTGTCCAATTTGAATGCGCTACGAATAGATTTAAACAGATGAAATATGTTTGACTGATAATCAATTTATATGCAGTTTATCTAAAGCCTCTCTTCAGAGACTGTATGACCTAATTAAGAAGGCGTCTTGATTGTTATTAATAACAACTCTTCTTTGGTTATGGGAAAAGGACTTTGGCTGACTTAACGCACTACTAGTGCGGTGAAATCTTTAAACAAGAATCAACATACAGCGCTTTTACTGGTAATCACTATGTTTATCTCTGAGACTCGCGTGTGAGTGAAAATAATAATTCTCTACAATAAACACTTTTTCCTCATGTGTAAGAAGTACGTGTCAGACGAAAATATCCCTAGCGTAGTGTCAATATGACAGTTTTTCTTTTTATAGTTTTTTCCGACAAACAAAGGAGATATGATAAATACATATCACATGAGCAATTCCACAGCATACTAAATTTGGATAGTGTTTATTTTGGCGGATACACTATATTAACATCCACACAACCGAATAAATGATCCACGTTGTTATTCTACAGACAATGATTATAAATTAGAATGAACTCGACCACAAACATCTGAAAGTTTCCAAACATTTACCATTCTGATTTTATATTTGAATATGTTTGCTCATTCTATTCGCACCTTTCATATTAACAACCTCGACGTCAACGCATAAATGGCATTTTAAAAACACGATACATAACGTATAATACCAGCATAAATTTTAATGTCTATAGATATGTACATGCAGCACTAATTAATAGAAATATGTTACGAATTGCCTGAAATACGTGTCCTTAATTTGTTCGAAATAATTATGTAAATTCATCACATTTCCACCATGATACCGATGAAATGACCGGCGTATATATGATTTCCACCAATCCCGCGGTTTGTTTATAATTCCATCCCCTAATTAAGCCAAGAATCGGACCATCGGACTAAATAAAAATAATCCTTCTCAGAGTAAATTAAAAGTAAAATTTAGAATAAAAGTCTTACTTATTCCACAGGCTGTAAAATAAATAAGCACATGTAAATAATATAGAAATAACATATCTATATTTTAATACGTGAAGAAAAAACTTTGTCGTTACAAATACATATTCACTAATAATAAATAAATGTATTATTAGTGAACTATAATTCTCGGTTCTTAAAATATAACAATTTGCTTAAATTCAAATTATCCTAAACACTAAAACATTCTATAAATGTTAAGGTGGATAAAAGAATCTATTTTTCAGTAAATAAGTGTATATTATATAATGTTGTTTATAAAACCATCAATGAATTCTTTTTATATTGAATCATGGAATTTGTAAATATGTTTCAGGAAGCGATTTAAATAAATGTTTTGACGTAGGTACTGAATTTATTTATAGATCTTATATTAAAACATAAACATAAATCTTTTCTTTATCTATTAAACTGCCTCGTACGTGTTAGGGTTACATAACAAAATAATATAGAAAAATTAAATTTTGAAACAAATATAGACAATGTTGTCTCAAGTCAAGTTTAAAATATTTTTATCTGTCAAGTAATATAACCTACAAAAGACATTTTAGGCATGCTATAAATAAAAATATTTATACATTTTTTGACATTTGTTGAAAATGTTTTCCAAATACATAATATAAATTTGTCACAATGCATGACGACTACACAGAATAGCCAAGTATTAAATAAAATATGGATAAAGAAAAGTAAAATTTCTTTAATAATTTTACTTATAATATTCAGTTTGTAATTGGTTTTCATGTAATAGTATTTTACTAGCGGAAGCTATATACCCTGATATATTAATTAATTAGTTTAATTTCCTTGTTCTGAAATTCTTCTGGTCGATGGGAATTTGAGTGGCATCGTCGTCTTCAGTTCGTACTTTGGCCGTGTCGGTTGCCAAAATGATTCAACTATGCACTGTGTGAAATTCGTATACTGCTAATATTTCGTAATCAATACAGCCGGAAACGGAGGTATCTGCAAACATTTCAATGAAGAAGATTTCACGATCACAAGTAACAAAAAATGTTTTATTTTGCATTACGCAAGCACTGCTATCTTCTATTTTTTGCAGTATAGTTTCTATGAAATAATAAAGTCCAAGGACTGGGTGCCAATTACAGTCAACGAAGACTAAAAGAGGCCAAATAAGGAAAAAAAATTGTGTAGTCGCAAAATTTTTGTTCAATGGTAGGGGCGAGTGCTATGAACAACATACTAAAAATCCTGACCAGTGGGGGTTGAGGGGAACGATTGAAGAGTGTTTAAAGTCATTTTCTACGTCCTTCTTAAATAACTGAAAAACCCTGGCTTTTAGTGAAAAAGTATCCATGCACCAAATTAAACTACATAAAATTTCCTGTAAAAAAGGTCCTATCGATTTTATCTCTATGATGAATAGTTTGCGAGATGCAGGAGATGGAAATATCACACGGATTATTAAAAAAAAAAGTGTTTCAATGATGTAAAATTAATGACTGCATTTTGCTGAAGTGAAATTTTAAACTGCCTATTATGTGTAGAAGCTATTGATAATAAATTTCCTGATAAGCAAAAGAAAAAACCCAACATTTATGGCGAAAGATTTACAATGTTCGATCCTTCGGTTACGACAATAAAATTACTGTGCATGCACAGGAGAGGAAGGATGAATGGGAAGACAACACCCTAAGACGTATCTGCTCAATTGGGGACCTACTCTCCGCAAACGCAATCTATCATGAGGATTGATATAGATTTCTTTCGTTATAGCTTCTGCACCTACATCGAGAAAAAGAGGACGCCCTGAGGATGAAGGGAATATCTCCGTCAATGGAGGAAATACTCAATTACATAGAAGAAAATGGCGACTGTCATTTCTCCTTGGACGAGTTGTTGGAACAAGTGTTGGCAACAAAACCTCATATAAAGGCAATCAAGATGAGAATGGGAAAAAAATATGAGGACAGCGTTGCTTTCAGCACAATTCGCACAAGAAGAACTGTTGTGTGCTGTCGAAATACAAGTGAAAATATTTTGAATGATATGTGGTAGTCTTTGAGGTGCAAAAATGAACAAGCAGAGCGGTGGAGAATCGTAAAAGCATCTGCCGCAATAATCTTGGAGGATATTAAGGTAATGGCCTATGACAATTATATAGTGGTACCTCTTATACTTTGTCTACGTGGACTGTATTTCAGCAGAGAAGAGGGCAAAAGAGAAAATTGAGAAGGAGCTGACTATATCCCCTACCCTCATTGCGGCCATGCGCCCTCAATCTTACATATCTCCTATCTTTTCTGTTGTGACCTACTTTTAATAATCTGCGATATTCCCATCTCCTGCATCTCGCAAATTATTCATCATAGAGATAAAATGGATTGGATCTTTTTCTATACCCTGTCTCAGAATAAGAAGACGTGATTCAAATATCCCGCCGAAACACACAGCTTAAAATCTAGTAGACAATTTGATATGACGTCATGAGAATTGAGGTTAGAAGATCTGTATTTTTTTAACTAAGAATTTAGCTATTTTGTGTTTCATTTACTAAATGAAAGTAGTAGACTTTGTTTTGAGCGTTTTGAGGAGGATTGCCATTATAAATACATATTGAAGTGAATGTGTTATATCAACATGAAAATTGTGACTCAAGTCTCTTTATTATTAAATATTTGTACCTGAGAGCAAGAATGAATCAAACCTTTTATCTTTTATCAAGACGTCCTTAAGAACTAGAAAAAGAAGTTTTGCTTATAAGTTTCTATTTTAAATATCAATAAAATGACGTTTTGGCGAACTTATTTTCCCATGTTAAACTTGCCTACGCAAGAACCAATGAGATACCTTAAAAATATATATCATTTTGGCGCGATATTTGAATCATTCCTTCTTATTCTGACACAAGGAGGAAATTTTACGTAGTTTATTTCTGTACATAGAAGCTTTTTCGCTAGAAGCCACTGGTTTCGAGTTATTCAAGAAAAACGTAGAAATATGACTTTTAAACACCTCTCCCACCTCTTCGCTAACCCCCGCCCCCATCGCTCAGGACTTTTAGTATGTTGTTCATGGCACTTCCCCTACCACTGTATAAAAATTTGCGACTATCAAATTATTCCCCTATTTTTTCTTCATTGACTGGATTATTAGAGGATAACCAAATTTATTATAAATGTTTAAAAAAATAGTTTCATTTAAATGATGTATTTAGTACATTAGCATATTGCAATCATCATTTTATTGAAATTATATCAAAGTATTACTTTGACAATTTACGAAAAAATTCAAAAGAAACAAAAAGTTCGCGCGTCTTTTTCACTAATTCAGTGCAGAATAATATACGAATAATACAGTCTTCAATTTAACTACGCGCGTGCTCTAAGTCAAAATGAAGTTAACTATTTTAGTAAGGCTAAATTCGAGTAAACAAGTTTTTCATGAATTTTATTATCATGTGAATTCTCTTTATAATCCTGTAAACCTTCCTTATTTTATTGTTAAATGACATTGGCATTATAATTGTTTATATTTATATTGTTTATGTGCTTACATTAATTCTAATTAAAGTAGCGGAAAATCTTTACAGAAAGCATTGTATTGTATATACTGTTTCCATTATTTCTCTCTCAAAATATTTACAAATACTAACGTAAATATATTCCAAAGCACATATAAGAGCTAATATAAGATCATTTAATTTGGAAAGGTTGTACAAACAACTGAAAACATCAACAAAACACTCTAATTTAATTAGGTTTGTTATTTTGTTTAATGCTTTTACCATCCACTAAAGTACCAAATGTGTCTGGGTTGAATGCTCGAACATTCATACAGAAGCAAACGACATTGAATGTAATACTAATAATACAAATCCGGTACAATCTTCACTGAAATAGGTGCTTCTTATCCGTCACATAAGTGAATTTCTTCTAATTCTGGCCAAAGTATTTACGCACAGTTAATGTCATTTCCACATCGATGCTGCTCTGGGCGACCAGACTTGCGAATCTATCAATTATTGCACTCTTGAAATTCAGTGAGAAGTTACAGAACTTTAAAATTTTGAATAAAGATATCATATATAATTTAAAGAGTAAATAAAAGCAAGTTCGAATTTATGGCGAACCGGTAGCTCAATTGGTTGAAGCAGCCGTTATGTGAAAAGATGTTGAGATCGAATCTTATTAAAATTTCGCTTTAATTCAACCAGTTTTCAACGGTGTGCTTTACCAGTGTTTGGGGAATGAGGATAGCGATGTCTGGCACCGGCAAAACCCGTAATGCTCGAGATGCTTATATATAATTGTTTTTGAACGATCCATAAATAATAACAGAAATCATATATTCATTTATCTCAAAACAGAAGAAGATCGAAACAGGACAAAAATTAACACTATGATAACATACACCGCTGGTCTGAGCAGATCTGGAATGCGGCTATCAGTAGAAAACGCGCACAGTGTTGCCTTATGTATTTGAAACATTTTTCCCGGTATCGACTTATAGACTATGCACTAACGTAATGTAAACATTAAACATTTTGTTGTTGTGCATTGGTTAGGTCAGGCTAGATAAACGTCAGTGAACGTCATGTAAACGTTACGAGTGCATTTAATGCTTCCGTATAGCGCGCTTTTGTTAACGGTAATTTATATTTTATCGAAAATAAGTAATATCACACTGGAGAGAAGTGAAAAAATACAAACAGAACACAATAATCAGTTTAGAGGTAGCAACGTTTTAATAAAATTGGAATAATTCTGCGTAAGCAATGGTATTAATGTAAAAAGATCGCTAGAAAATTAAACTAAAATGTTTTTTAAACTAATTAGTAAAAGGAAAGATTTTATTTTATAAAATTTAGTACAAAAATTCTATAAATATTAATGGAGTAAATGTTCAAATAAACCGCCTGCTTGCTCTTGACAATAACCAAGCCTGTAGTAAAATTCATTCCGTACGTTGGCAAGTGTTTCAGGCAATATACTATTGGCAGTGTTGACAATCTTTTGCCGTAATTCTTCCAAATTTCTAGCTCGCTCATGCGCATATGTATAAACTTTTTCCTTGATACAGCCCCAAAAGAAAAAATCTAACGGCGTCAAATCGGGCGAGCGAGGTGGCCATTCTATCGTGCCGCCTGAACCTATTATACGGTTAAGAAAAGTTTGTTGAAGAAATTGCCGTACAATCCGTGCAGTGTGAGCTGGACAGTTATCCTGTTGAAACCAAATCTCTTCAACATTAACATTGAGAGCACGAACGGCCGGCATGATATTAGTTTCGAGCAATTGCAAATATCTGGCTGCTGTAAGTGTACCATCAATAAAAAAAAATGGACCAATAATATGATCACCCAATATACCGGCCCACACATTCAATTTTTGAGGATATTGGGTACGAAGGGGCAAAAACAGATGTTTATTTTGCTTTGACCAATATTTAGTAATCATTGGATTAGAACGACCATGTAAATAGAACGCAGATTCGTCCGTAAATAAAATGTTTTGTATAAAATTATCATTTTCGACGACTCGTGCCATTACACTTTCACAAAAGTTAATGCGCCTTACTTGATCTCCAAGAAACATTTCGTGGCGTTTTTGTATGCTGTAGCTACGATACCCTTGCCTATTCAAAATCTTTCTAACAGTACGCGCTGGGATATCAACCTGTTCAGATATTTGCCGTGATGAACATGGTTCATTTTGCTCAACAGCACTACATACATTAACTTCCCGTTGTTCCCTTTCCTCGCTCAGTATCCGTATACGACATCCTTTGCTCTTCTCAATGCATTTATGGCAGTCCGTAATACATCCAACAGATTCGAATTTATGAACAATGTTCAAAACTGTTTGAACGGCAGGGACGGGTCTATTTTCAAATGAAAATATGAAACGACCAACTACTTCCTGTGCTGTACTACCTGAATAGTACCATTTAATTATTTGAATTCTTTCTTCCGTAGTGTACAACATCTTAGACAGTGTCAGTAACTCAAAATCAAAGAAAACTGTCCGCGTGAATATACGATTTTCTATTAAATGTCATTTGTGTCATTATTAAGTACTGTCATAGTTATGATGCCGGACTAAATTATATTGGCAACCTCGCTTGCTACCATATGTACGAAATACATGTATTTTATCCCGCATTCTAATAGTAAACAGACCAGCGGTGTATACATAAATCATATTAATCTATAAGATTCCATTACTGACATTCTTAGTGATGCACTCGATAACAAGACACATATTGACGTCTGTATACAGAACATTCGACAAGATCATAAGATCTTGTTATAGAAGATGAATTCCTCCGGTTTGTTATGTTTGTTTATGTAACCAGATGAAATCCTACCTCCCACATCGAGTAAATTATATATATTTTTTACAACGAATTCCAGTCTTTCGAGTTAATTGTGCGTTCCAGGGTCCCACAGGGATCAAATTTAGGACCATTACTTTGAAAATATTTATAAATGAACTACTGTATTCTGTCTATTAGCGTGCGCCGATGCTACTGCAATATATTTTCACGATGTGAATTATTTACAATGCAAAGTCGTTCTAGTTGGTAAAGAAACTTATATTAAAGCTAAACGCTTGGCCTCGAAACCGTTTTTCCCATTTCTTAATCTTATTTTTTATAAAAACCTTACCAAATTTACACGAAAATTTTAGAAATAAATACCTTTCAAGAGATAAACCGCTATTTTTGTTCGAAATTGCCCAAAGGGCCATAAAAAATATAAATTTCAAAAATTCCACAACCCAAACTTTTATTAAAAATTTCGTAATACTCAACAACAATACTTACATTTTATTTTTTTTTAATTATTAGAAAGAAGGAGAAACGAAAAACAAAATTTTGATATTCCTGCAAAATTCATTGAAATTAATTGTGGTACGGTCGTAAATGTTGGCGAGGGTAGCTCTGCCCACCATTTCGGACAGTTTCTATGGAATTTGTAAAATACATATTTCTGAGATTGGTGTATGACGTTACAGTCTAAAAAGCTAATCGTTTCTCGGAGATTATTTTATAGAAAGCGGCCAAGTCTGTATTTTTTTATAATACTTAGAACCTAGAAAATTAGTTCTTGACAAAAAACTATTTTGGAATGTTGGCTTTATTTCGTTTTAAATATACGATGAGTCCCAAAATTCGCAGAACACCTGGATTATACGTTATTATGTGAGGACCAAAAATCATGAGAAAAATATGGAAAAAATTCCATCGCTGTTAATTTCAAAGAAATTAATATTCAAAGTTAACACTTAGATGTCGTTTGTCTAAATTACTATAAAACATTTTAAAAATTGGTTTTGATATGGTCAGTGGGATAAAAATTTTGAACAACTATAATCAGGTTTGTAATTAATCACTATTCTAATTATACCATTTCCAGAAAATCGTTTTACGCTAATTTTACAAAACATGGCAACGTTGTCCTGAATTTCCATGGATACGGGCAACTCTAGTACCTTATCCATTATTAGGATAAATCAAACGTATTGCCAAATTTACCTTTACAAAACGACCAATATCTTCTAGAATGAACAAAGTGGAATTTTTAAAATATTTTTTCCGTGTTCCTTTATCACTACTTCAAACCGCAGTGTGGAGCAATTCCGCGAATTTTGGGACACGGTGTATATGGGTAAAAAATGCCTTACTTAAATTGTTTTTTTTTCATATAATTTACACTCCATAAAGAAAAACCGAAAATATTACGATCATTCAGATACTGTAGAGCAGTGGTTCTCAACGTGGGCGGTAGCGCCCACCAGTGGGCGCTGGAGGATTTTGGGTGGGCGCTGTACGGTGTAAAGGTAAATCTACACTACACAGTAAAAAATTAGTAAAATTATACAAAAATGCAAAATGTTTAATATCCGCGCTCACCAATGTTCCTATTATGCATTGTTAACCCCATCGTTGCTATGGTTACGTACATGCTGTTTCTATTTCTGTGCTTAACTATGTTATTGTATGTATGACGCAACGCGCGGACTCTGTGAGTCAACGTGAGTATAGTGGACCGCATCTCGAATGTTCCAAGGTCGAGAGAGTTCGACTTCCAGAGAATTCCATGCAGTGCGGTATATATAGCGAAGTCATTATCCGCATGATTCATTCTATTTACGATAGTCAGCGATAACGTTCGAACAGAGACAAATATTCAGTGTGCGATAGTTGTGTGATTAATTAACAGAGTGTTAAACAAAAATATTGTACATTTAGCACACACGGTTTTGTTATAAAATAAATAAATATATTTGAGCTGAATTAAAACTATACTCCATTCAGTCTAAGAATAAAGCATTGGGAAAGATAGGACTTAAAATAAACGTTTGTGATTGGTTGAAATCGAGTGTGCATTTACACCGGCAAAATAATCGCATTTAGCTCGTTCTGTCAAAAATTTGTTTACTGACAGTTTTGTTCAAAGATTTTGTCGATTTCCGTATTTTACATAGTTATTTGTTGTTAATATTCTTAAAAAATAGTTCTTCTTAGAACTCGCAAGTGAAATATTCATTTGTTAAGGTATTTTATCAATTTCGTTAACTTTCTTTTCGTAATCGCTAATATTCTATAGTATGGCGGAAACAGTTTTACCAGGTCCTTCAAAAAATCGTAAAGGGAAACACATAAGATCTGGACAAAGGCAAATGGCTTATAATGTGTACATTAAGCATAAAGACAATATGTCTAAAACAGCTGCAGTCAATCAAACAGCAGAGGAAGTGGGTATTAATAGGAATACAATGTACTGCATTATTAAAGAAATGGAATTATATGGAGTTTCAATTTCTCCTCCAAGAAAAAGAAATTATCGTCATACTTACAATAAATTGGATGAAGCACAAAAAAGTACAATTAGACGACATGTGCATTTCGTTTTCTTGAGGAATGAGTTACCAACTTGTTCAAAAATTTACGTAAATGTCAAAATATAATGATATCAGATATGCATATCCCTGCTATCCATCTGACAGTAAACATATGTTTTACTTGTTTTCAAAATACAAAGTTCATCGTGTGTAAACTGTGCTCATATTGTAGCGCCATCTACTCCATTCTTAGACTGAATGGAGTATAGGTAGAGCAATTTTTATAATCGAAAACCGTTTATTACAGGTAATAATCATTTATTGATGTTGGTAATGTTTTTAATAACTTAAATTATTTTAGAAATCTAACTTATACAAAATACTTTAATTATATTGCTCCAACCAAAATTGTTTAACATTGTTTAACATCGGTCTTTTTTACACGACAGCAATGGCCCCTCCAGGCAAAAAGCAGAAGGTGGTACGCCAGTATTCGGTCGACTATATAGCCTTCGGTTTCGTACCAAGCCCAGCGGATCGCACAAGACCGATGTGCCTCATTTGTTCCAATGTCTTCTCAAATGAAGGTATGAAACCCTCTCGTATGCGTGACCATCTAGAAAAGATGCATTCGGACAAAAAGTACAAGCCCGCAGAATACTTCAAGAAACTGCGTGATGACAGGGAGAAAACTACCCCGTCCATTTCGTCTGCTTTTGCCAAGGTGACAGAGATTCAGCGTGATGGCCTGCTGGCATCGTATAACATTGCATATATGATTGCAAAGGCTGGCAAGCCGCACACTGTGGGGGAAACACTGATTCTGCCTGCCGTGAAAGAGGTGATTTCGACTGTCTTACATAGGAATGCGACAGAAATAGTGAAGGCTATCCCCCTTAGCAACGACACGGTCTCCAGAAGAATAGATGAGATGGCAAGTGATGTCGAAATCCAGTTGGTGGACATTCTCAAGAAGACCAACTTTTCCATCCAGCTTGATGAATCGACTTTGAGTGATAACACTGCCCTTCTCATGTCTTACGTGAGGTACTTCGACGAAACTGGGGAAACAAAAGAGGACATGTTGTTTGCAGAGTCCTTACCCCTTGACACAACTGGTACATCCATCTTTGCTGCTGTCAAGAAGTACTTTGAAGAAAAGGAAATCCCGCTAATCAACATTCACTCCTGCGCAACAGATGGAGCACCAGCAATGATTGGGCGATACAAGGGGTTCCTTGCTCTTCTCAAGAAGGAGCATCCAGATATCATCTGCATACATTGCGTAGCGCACAGAGAGCATCTTGCAGCGAAACGGCTGACCCCCAGCCTTCATGACTCTCTCAATCTCGTGATCACGGCCGTGAACGTAATAAAAACAAATGCAAAAAGCGATCGACTATTCCGCAACCTCTGCCAGGAAAATGACGAGATCTACAATCGGCTGCTGCTTCACACCGAGGTGAGATGGCTCTCTAAGGGCAACTGCTTGGCTCGATTCTGTGAAATGTTCGATTCAGTTGTCACTTTCCTGCAAGTCAAACATGAGAAGTTGGCTATTTCATGTATAGTTCATAATACTTAACTGAAAACACATATTTTTTACCGAAAATTCCAAAAGTAAATATTTATTTTATCTGTTCTTTAGTTTGTTTCAAATTTGGATTTTTTTAGTTATAATTTGTTGTTGTTATTCAGTCTTTCTGAAGGTCATAAAAACATTGTTATTTACAAATTGAACAGACGTTATAAAATAAAAAAAATTACACGTGCCAATTATTAATAACTGAAATTATAATAATATTGTGCTTTTTAAACTTCATACGTAAAAACATAAAGCGTAAATAAATCATGTAAAACAGACTTAATTAAATTTTTACAATCAGTATTTCGCATGAGTGTAACACCCAATAAAATTTAAAAATATTAGTGAAAAGCAGGAAGTATATACGAGGGATCTTCGGCTGAAGCATCTTTGGCCAGGTTAGCCTTGGAAACAATTGAATCGTTTATTTTTGAAAGGGCATAAGTCATATTTTACGGTTTTGCGAAAATGAGAAAAAACGAATACCTTCATTAGACCTATAGTTATTTTGCTATTCTGCTGGATATGTATAGTGGACAAGATTATAATATTGGTGATACGCGCAATTTTATTTTTTAAGCTTATAGTTTCTTAAAAATTAATTTTGAAAGTAACTGACTTAAGCCGTTTCTGAAATTGACGTTCCATAAAACATTTAAATAAATTATTTTGTTTTCAAAAATTCTTACAAAATAACATTGTCTATAATATACAAGGTGTGTATAAATTGGCGGACCCACAACACGCGGCGATGTTCTTCGTTAAATTCGGAGTCCAAAATCCTAATACGAAAATGTTGTACCATGCTCCATATCTTTGCACGAGGTTCCTAAAGTTCGGACTTTCAGTCTTGAAATAAGCATTATTACTTGATATTTGTTGACAGAAAGAGCTACAATTTAGAAGAAAGAAGAATTGTTGTTATTATCCTTTCGTTAAAGTTTTCTTTTTGATTTTAAAGTTTGTTTTTAATATTTGTTTATTAACTTATTTTGACGAAAAACACATCTGACAACGTTGTAAAACAAAAAGTAGGCAGCCTAATGTTGTTCTAGTCAAATACATTACTACTGTAAAATTTTGACACTTTGTAATCTACCTATTTCATTCGACTTGCTTATTTTTCGTGTTTATTTGTATAGTTTTAATCAGTTTTCGGGTTTTCGTGTTTACCAGTTGTTCTGTGTTTATTATGAATTTTACCTTCAACGAATATGCCGATATGTACATGATATACGGTTTCTGTCGTGGAAATGCTAGCATGGCAGGGCAGGAATATAGAGTGCGTTTTCCAAATCGGAGGCATCCAAGTAAAAATGTATTTCGAAGGCTGGACCAACGACTTCGTGAAACAGGTTCGTTTATTCCAAGAAATGCGAACGCAATCGACCAAGGCAAAGGCGTACCGTGCAACTAGAAGAGCAAGTTCTAGCCACAATACAGGAAGATCCCTCTGCGAGCACCCGTTAATTAGCTTCTACACTAAATATTCCCAGTAATAAGACTGTTCATTTGGTTCTACGAGAAAACTTGCTTCATCCATACCATGTTTCTAAAGTTCAGCCTCTTTACGGAAATGATAACTTATTTCGAATCAATTATTGCAATACAATCTTAAATAGAATTCAGGAAGATGGTGACTTTTTAAGACGTATTCTTTGGAGTGATGAGTGCATGTTTACCAGAGATGGTGTGCTTAATACTCATAATTTTCATCATTGGGCAGATGAAAATCCACATGAATTTCGCGAATACGGTCACCAAAGAAGGTTTTCTGTTAACGTTTGGCTGGGTATAATAAACCACAGGGTAGTTGAACCAATTTATTTACCAAATCGCCTAGATGCCGGTGAATATTTAAATGTTTTAGAACAAGTTATTGATGAGATACCGCTGAACATACACCGTAATATGATTTACATGCATGATGGAGCTCCTGCGCACTTTGCTCGTAATATAAGAGACTGGTTGACTGAACACTGCGAGATCCCCCGATCTCAATCCATTAGATTTTTTTGTTTGGGGTTTCATTAAAGGTAAAGTTTACGCTACACCTCCACAGGACGCTGACGAAGTTAGAGCCCGAATTGAAGCCGCAGTATTAGAAATCACACCAGAAAGACTTGAGCGAATAGTACAAACGATACCACAAAGATTGCAGCTATGTCTACAAACTGATGGATTTCAATTCGAACAATTATGTAGGTAATAATTACATTGATTTCTATCAAGAAGATGTACAAAAATTAGTCAATATTATCAAAAAAATTTTAAACTTTGTAATATTTTCGTAATAAATATGTAATCTAAGAAACCAATTTTATTTCGTTTGTTTCTTTTTTAAATTTAAAATGTAAGGTTCACATGACGACGTGTAAAAATGTTCCGAAGATTATAACTAGCACATGCGTGTTCAATGTTGCCAAATGTATGTTTCTTTCAAATTCATTCTGAAGACAAAGGAAGCCGGATACATCGTTTTAGGATTAGGACTTTTAACTCAAAATTTGACCAAGAATGTCGCCACGTGTAGTGGGTCCGTCAATTTATACACACCTTGTATATAACATTTAGATCTTTATTTTATTTTGACCTTGTCCTCCAGTTGTTTATTATATTTTGATAAAACGGATGGTTAATCTCCCGTACCTACTGAATTAAGTCGCGTAAATGTTGCACTTTTGTTTCTAAAATAGGTACTTGCCCATCAACATACGCTGCATTCTTTGGCACTTGTATTGCGTTACCATCTTTTTTAGGTAAAGAAAGTTTAAAATGTTCAAAGGTAAAGCCATTAATAAATTCGCTGGTTGTCACATATCCTGGAGTTGTTTTTTGGTATTTAAAGTGAGCGATTTTTGAAATGGCAAAACAAGATTTTTCTTTTCTAGGTAAGTTTTTTTTCTCGCTTTCAGCGGACAGACACGTCTTTTTATACCATTTTTGCCACCACTGCTTAAAATTCAAAATATCATTGGTTTCGATCTCTTTTACAGTGAACAAGTAGATCAAAAATTCTATCATACTTTTTTAGAGACCTTTTTAAAATCCCGAATATTCTGTCGCATGGCAGGAAGGAGTGGCAACGTATAGGAAAGAAATGTTCAATGTTATCAAATTTTCCGCTGTCAACAAGCGCTAATAATAGGCGTACCGTAGGGTGGTGTTTATTTTGCCCTGGGCAATTGTCGCAATATATTTTTAGTTTTTTACTAGACGAGTCCACCTACATATCTAAAAAATCTAGTAAAAAAGTACAAACTTTATTGGGGATCTGTTATTTTTCATATTATGAATACAAAATACGTTGATAGTGAGTTGAGTTTTATAAAACACGTCTTGGACAGGGATGTGGGGTAAATGCAAATTTTGCATATAATCGATGGTTAGAGCCAGACAATCATCTTGAATTTTACATTCTTCAGTAGCGTCCTTTAAAGCAGTATAATTTTTTTTTGCTCGTCTTTTATGAATTAAAAGTTCAGCAGTTGCTGCTTTTTTTGCTGCATCACCTAATGTTGGACTTTTGATCTTTAAATTCAGTTATTCACATTGTAAGCACGTATCAATCTGCGGTCGCCCAAATTTAAGATGAAAATTATCGTTGAAAAATTTATAATAATAATGATATTTGATTTGTGATTCTGGATATTTTTCTATAAACATGGAATACATGATCTTTACGTTAAGTCTGGCATCAAAGTAGTTATATTCCTTTCTTGAGTAATGACTTTGTTTTACTGGAAAGCTTTCAATATGTTCACGAATAAGAATGTTATCTATTTCTGGAATTGTAATCTTGGGATTAGTGCCTCGTTTATCTACAGGAATTTCGTTCTTTTTCAGACGGTCTTTTATTCTCCGCATTCGTTTTGGTGTAACTGCATGTATATTATGAAACGCATTCTGACAGATTTTTAACCTTTTTTGATGCAATAGTAACATAGTGACTGTATGAAACCTCACGTTCTTGTCCTTTTCCGTTTCTTTTACGTTTTTGACGATCATTAACCATTTCAATCTGTCCCTGCAGATACAAGTCTTGCTCATCTTTCCTTTTGCAGCTATATACAGTAATATTTATTTTTATTAATGGTATTTAATATTATCCTATACATCTTACTTGCAGGGTTGACCGATAGTTTGCTCTTGCACCTCACGTCCCCTGTAGTTTGTATATGCGGTTCCTTTTATCCGTGCTTGTTTAATTTTGTTTCATTTATAATCGGCATCGTTTCTAACTCCCCGGCGTCTTTTATTAGAACTACCTTTCTCTTCTTCAACTACTTCTTCTTCTGTCGTTGAATCATTTTCAACAGATTCACTTTCACTCATTTTAAGTTTAATACATAACAGACGGCTTATGATTATTAAAAACAACGAAATAAGAAACTTGAATTGACACGACTGATATCAGTTATAAATTTTAGGTTAGGATTAATACATAATTCAAATTCCAATTCTACAACTGTTAGTACAGAAAGGAACTAAGTCAAATGACTTACGCCCATTCAGCACTAAACCAGTTTTTTATATTGCATTTTTCTATGGAACAAGTATGCTGACTTACTCCTTTTCTGCACCTAAAGATGCAGCTTGGTTCAAATATCATTTTATTATGTCTGACTGGGAACCGTCAAAATATGACTTATGCCCTTTCAAAAATAAACGATTCAATTGTAATCACTCAACTGACATTTTGCAACATTAGTAGTGTTCGTAACTATCACACTGATCAATTTCTGTCGTTTATATTTGATATAGATCCTTAAGAATTGTGATATTAAAATGGTATTTGACCATTGCATCACGTAATGCACTAATAGAAAATAATAGTACATGTGTGGCAAGTACTGTAAGCATATTTGTATTAAAAACTTCAATACTATTGCAAACATAATCTTAATGAAAAAGGTTTTTATTAACTGATCGTGCTTTTAAGCCCGTTTTCGGCTATCATATAAAAATGTATCAAAAATTTATGTTATAGTACGGTTGCGGCCAATATTATCTGGGCAGCAGTTTTTCCCACTGTAAATGGATTTTAATTATTACATAAAAAAAAGTCGCCTGGAAAACTATACTGTCATATTGATTGATGAAAAACGTCAATTATAGAAATGCCACATTTATCTTTGGTCGAGAGATTTAGGGTTGTGACGTTACTGGGAGAGGGGTGGTCGGAACGTCGAGTCGCATTAAGATTCCAAATACCAAAGAGTACTGTGCATAACATTAAGAGAATATGGGACGAGAGACAATCGATAGAAGATTGGGTAGTAGTAGGCCCAGAGTTTCAACGGAGGTTGATGATGGTAATTTGGTTTGATTTTATTCGCGAAAATCCCTTCCGTTGTGCGGTAGACGCACAGGCTGAAACAAACTTTCCAGGGTCTGTTCGAACGGCAAGGTGTCGTATCAAAAATGGATCTGATCTACGTAGTCGTTCTGCAGCGAAAAAACCTTTTCTAACTCCGCAAAATAAGGAACAGAGAGTAGGTTTTGCTTTGGAATACTCCTTAGAAGTGTTACATTTCTGGCAGATTGTTGTTTTCACAGATGATAAGGTATTTAAATCGTGTTTTGACGGACACGTTAGAGTTTATAGACCTCCGAACTCTCGCTTTGATGAACCTTATACCCATAAATCACACACAAGCGGTCGTTTTTCTGTCAATGTCTGGGCCTGGATGAGCGACCAAGGACCCGGAGTTATAACACGTATAAGAGGTAGATGCAATGCAGAGGTCTATGTTGGAATATTGGAAAATATCATGCTGCCCTCAGTAAATGCAGTCTTTCCCCGAAATAATTTTATATATCAACAAGACAATAGCCAGAGTGACCTCAAACTGGATGCAACAACAGAACATACAAGTTCTACCTTGGCCTTCACGTAGCCCGGACTTGAACCCCATTGAAAATATGTGGGGTTTGACAGTCAAAAAAATTAATAGAGTTAATAATTTTCGCCCACAAAATGTAGAACAGTTATGGGAAAGAATTCAAGAAGCATGAATCGAATTAACTCCAAATTATACTGCAGAATTAATAGCATCAATGCCCAGAAGGTTGAATAATGTTATTGGAAAAAATGGAGCTGCTACAAAATATTAATATTATCATTTGTTTGGTTTCTAAAATAAACATCAACATTTTCAATTTAATTTAAGAACAATAATATGGTTGGTCGAAACCAAACTAATTTCAGTTAAAAGACGACACGTTTTAAGGTAATGACTATTGATTATTGAGATAACCATCACATGATGGCTCATGCCCTAAGTGCGTATCCAGAGTAACGTAGATTGTAGCAAAGCCTGATTTACCAAATTTCATGAAAAAGTCATAAAATGTCAAATCACTGTCCTGATTATATTGGCCGCAACGGTACAATGTAAAACGTGTTACCATTTTTATGCACCAAGATATTGTATGAATTTGAACACGGTTCTTTATCATACATATATAATGTAAAATTGTACAAAAACATAGTCTGTGATTTTGCGCCGTACATACATCTTTCAAACAAAACTTAAATTTATATCTCTGTCTATTCATAACCTCAAACAGGTCTAAAGAGGAACGTATTGAGGTATAGACGCAAAGTTAATAAAGACAATCTAAAAAAATGAATAATAGAGGTCGGTGACTTATGGCGAATGCTAATGCATGTGCTATTATGACCTTAACAAATATTATAATAAAGTAAACACAGAAATGAATGTGATGCTGTTGGTTAAAACCATGGCAACATATACAACTAAATTAATAAACTGTATTTTACTTCTTATATATGAATCGTTTTTATACTTTGCAAATAACGAGAAACAAATTTATTAATGAAGCTTACTAATGTATTTGTTGACACGACGCCGACGCTGTAAACAAAGAACGGAGGTTAGATTCAAGCGTCCTGTTACGCCTGCGGCCTGCGCATATCCAAGTTATTAATACAAAAAGGGGACAAATTCTAATCCAAAAAATTGTCATCAGTGATGACTTAAGTATTCTTATCACTTTAATGAATTGTGTATATTTGTACTGATAATTACCTATATCTCACATACAGATACTATGGCGAATAAATAAATTTAAATTGTATTGGCAACACCGACAACAAAAAACAAGAAGCTTAACAGTTGGTGAATATATGGAATATTTTAAACAATGACCATGTTAATTACTCATATAGACAGACTATGTTCACTATTGTTTACTATCATACACATGTTAGCGAATGCCAATTTAGAAAGTGCACATGGCAAATACTAGTTGTAAATGCCGAAAAGAAAATTTCCCACTAAATATTAAATTTTCCGACACTAATTAACAAGTTGCTTGGTAATTATTTCCTATTTTTGACATAGCATGATATTTAATAGTTATGAGCCAATTAAATCATTCCGTACTTTTTCTTGAAGGTCAAAAGACAATTTATTCCCTTGGCAATATCTAACGCTCAAATAAAGTCATTTGAATTATTCCATGCCAACTGCAACAGTTTACCTAAAAAAATTGTAATGAACGTTATACATATTTATATATACACCGTGGCGAGAAATTTATGGACAGCCTTCAGATAGAACTATTCTGGATCAACATACTAATTCAATAACTTGTACGGTGTTTCAATCATCATCTTATGTGCATTTCAAGATCATCAAAGTTAAGAAAGTGCAGCTGGAAATAATAACTGCCATTATTGACTCGTTGTAGAAACTACTATTTTGCTACACCTATATTTTATATAATATTTGGCTATACTGTTTAGGAGGCAAGCATTGTCGACAAATTTAAAATGTTTAGATGACATTTATAACAAATTTAAAAAGATAATTATCACAAAATGTATGTCAAACGCTGTATGAATAAGATTATTCACGATAGTACTGAAATGGCTTTTGTAGGTTATATTACTTGACATGTAAAATTTCGCAACATCTCAAATTTGACGCCATTTTAATTTAGTGGCGCATGTCGGTTGCGAGAGCGACTCAACTATACCAATCTGCCATCTCAAGTCTGTGATAGCAATCAAATTATAACTTGACAATATTAGTTAAACTAAATTAACGAATGTCGGGATTCCGGTCCTCCGTAACATATTTATTTTTATTTATTCCAGCTAGGTATATTTTAATATTACCTATTATAATTAGTTTGAATTAAAATATACATATTATTTTTTTACAAACGAAAATTGATATTTTCCAAAGATCGCAAGGGACAATCCTTGTTTTATTCTATAAGTAATAATGAAGATGTTGATTTTGTATAAAACTTGTTAATTACTTGGAAAATGATTGTGTTCATTATATATGAACCAGTATTATATAACAAGTATTGTAAGTAATTATAAAAGAGGAAGCAATGTTTTTATCACCTTGAAAGTTTTAATTTGCTTCAATACGATGTACTTGAACTGCGCCTTCCTCTTTGACAATACCTGATTATATAACATTCAGTATTGTACTACAATTTCATTGCTATAGTTTAAAAAAAATATCAAAATTTTTCCGATGATTTTAAACTTTATGTAACTTATCTATTATATTATTATATTGAGTATAACAATTAATTTGATTCTTGTAATAATATTGGTTAATACCTATATAAAAAATAAATTCAATACAAATAAATTATTGTAGTTCTTTGTTCTGTACCTTCTTTGTAAGTATTGTATCGCTTATAACAGCGGTTCTCAACCAAGGTTTCAACGTTGGGAACACACGCGAAATCGGTGTCGCGAGCTTTTCAAAATAAATAATTGATGGAAGAATACCAAAAGGAATGAAAACACGAAATGCCATTTAGGTTTACGTTTCATTCATTAAGTAAGAATTAGTACATCCGTCCTTTTATATATCATTTGCGATCTTTTGCACTGGTAAAATTAAATTCTCGATTAATTGTAATCAGAAAAGCAATACAATTTTCGCAGGGCGAATTATTCTGCACTTTATGAGGCGTTACTCCGTGTAAATTGAACTACTTTGAAGAGCCGCTCTAATACTGATGGTGGATGTAATAACTTCTTATATTACAGAATTCACATTTATGTAGTATGATAAATTTGTTCCTTGTTATAATAGGCCAATAAAATTAAGTCGAAAAAATCCGTTTTGAGGAATTAATTTCCAGCAAGCTGGAAATCGTTTTAAAACCTCTATTTGGTCCTAAATGCGTGTAATCTAAGTTTTCACCATCCCAGATGGTGAGCTTAACTTTTAGTAGCCGAAAAACCGCCAAATTTTTGTACCTTTTTTTTATTTTTTTGCTTGTAGCTGGAAAACGGTGCGTCGGACGGAAAATGTCACTCTATTTAAAAATACAGAGGACCAAATCCTGCGTCGACTGACATTTAGAAAATCAAATTCGGTTTAGTGGTATAGCCAAAATCGAATGTTAAAAACGAAAAAAATTTCGTATTTTGTGCAACCTTACATTATGCGACTTTCCAAGACCACATATCTTGAAAACAGATACTCCTATGAAAAAATCCATGGAATAAAAGTTGTAGAGAATAAAATTTCACGTTACATAGATACCTTAGTTTTTAAATACATTCATTTAAAATTCGAAATTTGGCATCAATTCGAAATCGTTTTTTTTTCGACGTTTTGAGTAATTTTATGTCATTTAAGGTAAAAAAATATCAACATTTTGCACCAAAACAGCACTTCATATTGCTTCGCAATGTTAAAGGAATATGCATAACCTGAGTAGAAATTAGAGTAGTACAAATAAAAATCAATATTAAGTTTATCAAAGTTTTGTATTACCATTAAATCGTTAATAAGTATTATTATAATTATTATTATTATTAATTTCCTAGTAACTAAATTAATCATAGCTAGTTTAGGTGCAATGAAGTAACAAAAACAATTAAAGTTTATTGATGAAAATTTGAATATAAAGATGATATAAATCGATAGGTATGCAGCACAAAATGTAGCAGCATTCATGTTCGCATTTTCTTAGATGTTGATGGTCCTTCATCTGAGAAGCTCGGACGGCGCGGTTCTATATCAAGGTCCTCTTTATCGGGATTATCTTCAACGGGACTATCCTCACCAATTTCTGCTTCTACGGCAATATCAGTCACATCCTCATCCTCGAAGAATGCTGAATTCGAGCATGACTGGCCGTTGCAGTTGAGGCATGTTCTTGAACATTTCATGCCTACTTTTCGGCAGCTGCACTTCTCTGTACACTCCTTTGTACATTTGCAGGAAATAGTGTTGAGAATTTCAACTGGAGCTGGATCCTTAGTGTTTATGATGGGGAGAAGGCCAAGGTCCGTCCTCCTCCATCCCCAGCTCAGAAGATCCTTTGGTCTATCATACCAGCCCTGGATTTGAAGGTACACCCGCGGAATATGTTGGGCGGCGGCTGCATTTGTTGGAGGTAGAGAAGCCAGCTCGAAAGTTGGCTTTGTTAGTGATCTTGAAAATGTCTCGTAGCGGATTTGGTCCAAGGAGGTCTCATCTGCCTGACGTGAATAGAGGGCTGCCAAGAACCGTTGACCTGCTGAAATGAGAACCTCAGGATCGGCATCTTCATGATGGAAAACCTTGACAGTCTCTTGTAATGTCGTGTTCTTTTCAAGAAGCTTGACAAACTTCAACTTCCCTTGGCGATAGAATGCAGAGGTTGTATCACATCCACTGATTGCATGTAGGAACAGAATATTCTGTTTGACAACGGACGAGAAGTTGAAGTACTTGGGGGAGTAGAAGGTGTTCTGAGAGGTTCCCTTTCCAGGTTTCATGACGTAAATGGTGGATAAATTTGGTGCTTTGGCGATTAATAGAATCAATAAATCGGTGTCCTCCCCGATTATGATGACCGTCGCAAAGTTATCTGTCAACTGAATGGCAGTGTTGACAATAAGGGTATCAGCATCATCAACACTTTGCCTTACTTTATACCCATTCTGTACCAATTTCTCACGCAGCATGGAAATCAGCCGTTCTTTGTTATTGTCGTTGGAGAGAAATTGTTCTTTCGGCATGGTTGCGTTCATCGTTTCAGTGAACACTACATTTGCAGAAGAGTACTTGCTTTTACGGCGAAGCCGCTCAGCTTATTTGGTACTCTTTACTGATGCCGCATCAGGATAGCCATCAAAAACGATGGTTGTACTGGCAGGATTGTAGTATTTCTTAACGTAGTCCACATATTTTAAGAGAATTGTTGAAAATTTTTCCTTGGATTGGCAAACCACTCGATGTAAAAGAACACCACCATCAATTACAATGGCACTATCTGCAAGGTTTGGTGGATCAGACACTGGTGAAAATAAATCGTAGAACACAGATTTCTTTGTTTTTCGCATTCCTGTTTCATCAAAGATAGAAACAGACTTTAAATTGATGCAAAATTTAGAGTTTCAAAATTGACTGAATTAAAAAACTGAGGCAGTTATATTACGTAGAATTTTATTCTCTACAACTTTTATTCGACGTGTTTTTTCAATAGTAGTATCTGTTTTCAAGATATGTGGTCTTGGAAAGCCGCATAATGTAAGGTTGCACCAAAATACGAAATTTTTTTCGTTTTTAACATTCGATTTTGGCTATACCACTAAACCGAATTTGATTTTCTAAATGTCAGTCGACGCAGGATTTAGTCCTCTGTATTTTTAAATATAATGACATTTTCCGTCCAACGCACCGTTTTCCAGCTACAAGCAAAAGAATAAAAAAAGCTGCAAAAATTAGGCGGTTTTTCGGCTTCCACCTGGGATGGTGCAAACTCAGATTACACGCATTTAGGACCAAATAGAGGTAAAGGTACTGGACAGACTGCGAATCTATGTTCCAGTTGGTATACTAATAAAATTATTCCGAGTATTGAAATAAAATATAAGCATTTTAGAAAATACAGGTAAACCTATTCGGCCGGTGATTTCAATTCTTTAATATGCGTGCTATTGGCCATTCTTAGATAAGAATTGCGTAGGACCAGTTTATAAGCATCTCCATTTTTTTAAGATTTTGAAATAAACCTTTCTTTCTCTATTCATTAATAATATTTTTGTCTTTATGAAAATAAAAGAAAGATTGAGAAAAAAGAGAATATTATCAAAAACTAACTGGTCTGGCAGAGGTTGTTCTACCCTTTCCGGTAGGTGGCGCGATGATATATCTATAATATATAATAACTCGGCCATAGCGCCACCTATCGGGTCCAGATTTCGTGAATTTCTTTTTGGGCATTAACAACATATAATGTAGATATTAGTCATTTTGATCAATAAATTTAGAATTTGTTGAAACGTGATTACAGCGCCACCTTTCGTATCCTGGCATAGCTATGAACCATGGTCTCGACAAAGCAAATATATTGTGTGAATATCACCTAAATCGGTCAAGCGTTCAAAAGTTACACGATCAGTAACAGATGCACCAACGATTATATATACAAAGATTATGAGTTATTTATATTAGTGAACATAAAAAGAATCAACCAAATATGTCGATCCTATCGTCAAAATACAAAAAAATTATGATTTTTGTATTTTGTCCGAATTTTCCGACTTTCCTTTTTGTTGTACTGAATTTTTTTCCCCGAAAACTTTTCCGGGACCATAACGAACAAAACAAAAAGAGAATTACGCACATCCATCGTTCGAATCGTGAGTTATGGTCTTTAGTTCATACAAAAATCCTATAGAAAAAGCACTTTCAGTTTTTCCTGAATTTTCCAATTTTCCGGGCAACTATTGCAATTTTTCTTACCCTAAAAACCATATTCGGACTATTACGAAATTTGCATTTGATTTATATTTATATAGATTAAAACACGAGAAAAACTTCACTAAAACGAGTATTTAAATTGGCCTCCTTTGACTACCAATCAATAATCTAATTAGTCTCTAAAATAATAACAATTCATTTATTCAAAAGCTAATATAAAAGGGATTAACAAGTCTATAAGAAATACAATTTGTACATAAAACAAAAACTATAACATTTATTTAAATAAACATTGCATTTTAACTCTAAGTAATGCGCACATACACAAGTCTTTTTTATTAAAGTATTCCATTAAGGAATAATTAAGTAACAATTCTACTCAAAATATCTCTTAACAGTTAGTATTTTTAGGTTTTAAGGGAATCCATATCCTAAATTTGTATTAGTCGATTTTCAACTGTTATAAATAACGATTAATGACGAAAGATCTATTAGGAGTTCAATTAATTGAGGTATTTCAATACGCGGATTGGATTTAATGTTTATCAATTGGCTAAAGTTATAAACTCTGAAAAAAAATTAAATGGAACACCACTGAAAAATACTAAAAATCTACTATTTAAAAACACCTACTTTTTTGCATCTGTGGGTGAAATTGCCAACGTTATAAAATATTATATCTGAATAAACCCGATTACGACTTATTATTAATTTAAAAATATGAATTGCTTTTAACTTAAATTAATAGAAAACAGTTAATTATAATATATTTTTTTACAAATAAGTATTTTTCAGTAAATTTTTCTAACTTTCTTTGATTTGACAAGCTGAATAATTCAGGAATTACGCATTGTTGTTACATAGTATAAAAAAGTTGTAAAATTTACGTTTATAATTTGAGCTGAACAAGAAAAATTATCAGTACAAGTACGCAATTTGCTTTACTGAAAAATAAGTATCTTAGAAAACATGATATATATTTTACATTTTAATCTAAATAATAATAAACAAAACTAATTAATATATTCAAAAGTATCGCCTTCTGCTTTTGTATAAATTTGAGGTCAAGTTTTAAATGACCTATGAACATTTGCTACAATTTCATAGTTAATAGTAAAAACTGTATATGTCCGTAATTCTTTACGTCAATAAATGTTTTCAATTCCTTTCTCGCCAAACATAGATCATATAACAGTCTGTTTCAGGTTATCGCAGTAGTAGGAGTCCTGAAGATGTCCATAAGGATATTGGACAAAACGTCGGCAATAGAAGCAGAGATGATGATTTGGTTTCATTTCAGAAACCAAAAAGGTATCAACGACAACCGTGGAAGCCTACGACTTAGATAGATCATGTTTATTATTCCAATTGCAAATACTTCATATCTGCCGTAAAGAAAATACATGTACTTGTAATGCTGACTTTTTCCTTCTAACTGAAGTTATAAATGTAAATCTGAAGTTTTATCATTTTTTAACACAGCAAATTGCTAATTCATTAATTTTCAAACTTTCCGATTAATGCATTTAAAAAATTAAGTGTAAATTACATATTCGAAAATAAAAAAATATTATAACCAACTTCTTTGGACTACTTTAAAGTACTCTAATGCAAGTCATTGCGGTTTATATAAATTTAGTATTATTGGTATAACGTTCTATAAATTTAGCAATACCACCCACACACCCAAGAAAGTATGTATGTATGTATTTTTAAATAGTAAAGTTTTAGTACTTTTCAGTGGCATGCAAATATAATTAATTTTTTTTTAGAAATAACAGATATGTCGAAATAAACATAATTTCACGTACTGAAATGATATCTTGACTAATTAAGCCTATAATTGGACTTTCATCATTAATCATCAAAAGTTGGACGATATTTGACGAAAATCTCAGAAAAAGTTAAAAATCGACTAATGCAACTTGATGTCAGTTTAATGAGCTTTTAAAAGGTCATCATAGAATGTAAACAATGCATATTCTTCCATTAAAAACAAAAGCTAGTGTGGGTTCGTTGTTGTCAAACACTATTTTTGGGAACTCATGATATCTACCATTTGTCATCTTTTGCCATCTACGTTATTAAATACCAATAATGAACTTTGCGACACGCGGTATATAAATTCGTCAAAAAATAGTTTTTACTGTTTCATTAATAGCTCGTTAATATTCAATGATAAAATATATATTTCAAACATTTTAATTATGTACTACACTCTTTAAGTTCATTGACAGCCGCTAAATCACGAAAGAGAATTATATATACAGGGTGAGTTTTTTTGAATGTTTAGCATTGGGATCTCAGAAACTACTGGAGATAGAAAAACGCTTAAATGGGGAAAGATGCGCAGTTTTACGAATTTGATTTAAAACTGCTTTTGTTTCTCCGATAACTTTCATGGCTTATTAGATATTCAAAGAAAACTAAATTTTACGTTTTTCTTTAAACATGCTTAGCATCGTTAATAGTAATTTTAGAGAAAAAGTGTTCAGACAAAAGTTTTAGATAATTTTACGCCAAATAAAACTATATAGCTAATATTTTTTTTTCGTTCGCCATTATCGAGTTATGACACAAACTTGTGTTTTTTTAAATGGAAACCATAGTTGGTTTTGACATCATTAAAAAGCTTATTTTTTGCTGATTACAATGATATAAGGTTTGATATGGTTATTTTAAAAAATAAAGAGGATATAGACATTTTTATGGTTTTTATGGAAAACAATTGAATTTCGAACTGATTATTTTTTAAACTGTTATGTCAGCCAATCGTAATGAGAAAAAGTTTGAAATCGACCAATAACATCACAATTACACCGACTATTTGCTAGTAGCAAATTACAGCGATAATTTTTTGATTAAAAAGAAATCCAATCAAATTGGTCTATTTCTAATCATGTGTGTCAAATTAACCAATGAAACCATCATTTAACTAACGCTTATGTCATTATGAAATGTCATACATCATTGTCTATTCCGATGACAATGATGTATGACATTTTATGATGACATAAGCGATAAATATAATTTTACGAATTGTACTTATTTAACATTTTCCGACATAGTTTAAAAAATAATCACGCAAACCAAACGAAAACTTATTTTGAAATCTTATGTAGTAATAAAATGAAAACTATAAGAACTTTTATTAAGGGCACACAACATTATTAATGTTCAAAGATACCTCCATTATTATGAATACACAAATTGCATCTCTTCACAACAGAATTTGTAGCATTGCGTACTTTACGCCTACCAATGTTATTAAAAGCAACTAAGACAGCTTGTCTTAAATCGTCGATTGTTTCATATGTTCTTTTGTATACTGTGTCCTTTAGTACACCCCACAAGAAAAAATCCAAAACTGATAAATCAGGGGATCTAGCCGGCCATTCAATGGGTGCATTTCGTACTATCCATTGATTACGGAAGTTCAAATTTAAATAATTTATAACATTCAGTTGATTGTGCGGAGGCGCTCCGTTATGTTGAAACCATTGCATTGCTCGGGTTCTTAAATTTAAATTATCTAACATTTCCTCGAAATCTTGTAAAAAATTAAGATAACGATTGCCAGTTAGTGATCCATCAAAAATAAAAGGAGGAAGAACAGTTGATCCTATAACACCACCCCAAACATTAAACCCAAATTTAATTTGTGGTCTCCTATGTTCAACGTGAAGCGGATTTGTTTGAGACCATATTATGTGCTCATTGTGCCTATTAAACATTCCACAATTTGTGAAACGAAATTCATCAGTCCATAATATTTTCATTGAGCAGTGTGGATCGTTTTGACACTGATATTTAAACCATCTACAAAAAGCTATTCGTCTGATGTTATCACCTTCATGTAAAGTTTGTGATACTGATAATTTGTAGGGACGAAATTTATGCTTCTTCAACACTCTGACAATAGTGCGTTGAGAGGAGCCCATTTCTGTTAAAATTTGTCGGGTCGATATAGATGGATTCTGAGCGACACATGCTAATATGTTTATTTCTCACCATCTTCATCCATCCCTTTTTTTGATTTTGGTTTAACGAACGAACCATAATCTGCTAAATTATCCCATAATCTCTTAAAAGTAGGTAGCCACGGCTGACATCGATCAAAATAATTTTTAAAATAAACTTCAGCAGCTCTAGTAGAATTTCTCTGGCACTGAATGTAACATTCAACCATATCACGCTTTTCTACGTTAGAAAATTCCATAGCCAATGCAAACTTATGATTAACGGCCGTTTACACCGCTTATAGTTAGGTTACAATTAAATTAATTAATAGTTAATTGTCAATGTTTGACAATTAACTATTTACGGCCGTTTACACCGCTTATAGTTAAGTTACAATTAAATTAATTAATAGTTAATTGTCAATGTTTGACAATTAACTATTAATTAATTTAATTGTAACTTAACTATAAGCGGTGTAAACGGCCGTTAATCATAAGTTTGCATTGGCTATGGAATTTTCTAACGTAGAAAAGCGTGATATGGTTGAATGTTACATTCAGTGCCAGAGAAATTCTACTAGAGCTGCTGAAGTTTATTTTAAAAATTATTTTGATCGATGTCTGCCGTGGCTACCTACTTTTAAGAGATTATGGGATAATTTAGCAGATTATGGTTCGTTTGTTAAACCAAAATCAAAAAAAGGGATGGATGAAGATAGAGAAATAAACATATTAGCATGTGTCGCTCAGAATCCATCTATATCGACCCGACAAATTTTAACAGAAATGGGCTCCTCTCAACGCACTATTGTCAGAGTGTTGAAGAAGCATAAATTTCGTCCCTACAAATTATCAGTATCACAAACTTTACATGAAGGTGATAACATCAGACGAATAGCTTTTTGTAGATGGTTTAAATATCAGTGTCAAAACGATCCACACTGCTCAATGAAAATATTATGGACTGATGAATTTCGTTTCACAAATTGTGGAATGTTTAATAGGCACAATGAGCACATAATATGGTCTCAAACAAATCCGCTTCACGTTGAACATAGGAGACCACAAATTAAATTTGGGTTTAATGTTTGGGGTGGTGTTATAGGATCAACTGTTCTTCCTCCTTTTATTTTTGATGGATCACTAACTGGCAATCGTTATCTTAATTTTTTACAAGATTTCGAGGAAATGTTAGATAATTTAAATTTAAGAACCCGAGCAATGCAATGGTTTCAACATAACGGAGCGCCTCCGCACAATCAACTGAATGTTATAAATTATTTAAATTTGAACTTCCGTAATCAATGGATAGTACGAAATGCACCCATTGAATGGCCGGCTAGATCCCCTGATTTATCAGTTTTGGATTTTTTCTTGTGGGGTGTACTAAAGGACACAGTATACAAAAGAACATATGAAACAATCGACGATTTAAGACAAGCTGTCTTAGTTGCTTTTAATAACATTGGTAGGCGTAAAGTACGCAATGCTACAAATTCTGTTGTGAAGAGATGCAATTTGTGTATTCATAATAATGGAGGTATCTTTGAACATTAATAATGTTGTGTGCCCTTAATAAAAGTTCTTATAGTTTTCATTTTATTACTACATAAGATTTCAAAATAAGTTTTCGTTTGGTTTGTATTTTATCAGTTCGAAATTCAATTGTTTTCCATAAAAACCATAAAAATGTCTATATCCTCTTTATTTTTTAAAATAACCATATCAAACCTTATATCATTGTAATCAGCAAAAAATAAGCTTTTTAATGATGTCAAAACCAACTATGGTTTCCATTTAAAAAAACACAAGTTTGTGTCATAACTCGATAATGGCGAACGAAAAAAAAATATTAGCTACATAGTTTTATTTGGCGTAAAATTATCTAAAACTTTTGTCTGAACACTTTTTCTCTAAAATTACTATTAACGATGCTAAGCATGTTTAAAGAAAAACGTAAAATTTAGTTTTCTTTGAATATCTAATAAGCCATGAAAGTTATCGGAGAAACAAAAGCAGTTTTAAATCAAATTCGTAATACTGCGCATCTTTCCCCATTTAAGCGTTTTTCTATCTCCAGTAGTTTCTGAGATCCCAATGCTAAACATTCAAAAAAACTCACCCTGTATATAGTTTGCATACGGAGGTAATTTTATAATATATTATTTTTATTTATCGCTTTAGATAAAGAAAAAGTTAAATACATATATCGATCTTGACATTTTGAAAATTAAGTTTCTTAACTTGCGTTTAATAAATCAATAATTCTTCGTGTTCTCCTTGTAGTACATTCATACCCACATGATTTATGGTAATTTTTCCAAACTGTGTCATATTTCATTAATATTCACAAATAAACAATCAGAAATAAATTTGAATGAATATTAGGACGTCCGTTTGCATTTAAATTAAATGCATGAGGTAATTGATTATGCGTATTTTGCGTCCCCGTAAAACTACATTTCGTTAACTAATTGAAGGTAATATTAAAATAAAATAAACACTCACCTTTAATTTTTTCACTTCGTCCTCTGACCACGCTGGTAACAATAAGGGCACTTATCTATAACGTTTTAAAATACAACCAAGAAGTCATCATCAACTTCCTCATTGCGCTGTTGAACAACGGAATATTATTCTTGTTCTTTTTCTTTAATTATTGTTTAAGGTCCAATGCGCACCATCAATTTTTAAACAAAACTTATATTCTTGCGACAGTATACACGTATTCTCCTATGTCTGTAGAATGAACTACTAGTATACTCCTCGGGAGTTCACTTGAACCGTGACAGTTTCATGCAAGAGTCGCTATTAAAAACTTCACTGTTAGTCCCGCTATATTCCGCCGAAGATAGTTAACGCGTTTTCTTTCGGTTAACAAGTAAAGGCATTTTACTAGCGCGCCGAACAAGAGCAAGTGGGTTTCACTGTTGGAAATCATGCATATGTAGAGGTATATTTAGTAATATCCGAACGTTAACGACAAACACATATCAGGTATATACACTCTCTTTTCCGTACCACTATAAAGTTACAGGAATTCCTTGCTGTAATGAAAGAAACGCTGTACAAGTGGTGTCAATTTCAGACGTTCACTCCGAGGTGATATCGATGAGGGTGATGGTGAGAAACACTGAAAATGTTTGCGAAATTTTTCTCGGACATCATCGAAAATTACTATTCGATGTTAACTTAACCTTCGTCCCGTTAAGAAAACATAAATAATTTTAGTAGTTTAAATATTTAACAATTGCATCATCGTTTCATTAGCTGGTAATTCAATTAAGAACCATTAAAAAATGAGGTGTGGTCACCACACGACTTTCTTATACGTATGAGCGTTTCAAATTATAGAATTTTAAGAATTTTTTATACAAAAATATTCCTATTCTAAGTACTTTTATTCTCTTAATAAATCTCTATAGAATGCATACTTTGCAAGATATTATCAAAAAAGTGCTCCTCGCTAAGAGTAAAAGTGCTACTTCCGGTCCGAATTTTGAAATTTCATAAATACAAAAAATATTGCAAATCTAGTTTTAAATACTTTTGTACTCTTGATAAATATATATAGAATGCATAACTTACGACATATTTGCAAAAAGCCACTATTCGATAAGAGTAAAAGTGGTACTTCCGGTCTGAATTTTGAAATTTTTTTTATACAAAAGATATTGAAAATTATGTTTTAAATACTTTTATACCCGCAACGTACTTGTCTAAAAAGCATGACTTGCGAAATATTCGCAAAAACTGATTTTCGATAGGAATTTCGAAAAACTTTTTAAATAGAATAATTCTCAATTTTAATTTTAAGTATACAAGTTGTGTATAAATTGGCGGACCCACTACACGTGGCGACATTCTTGGTCAAATTTTGAGTTAAAAGTCCTAATCCTAAAACGATGTATCAGGCTTCCTTTGTCTTCAGAATGAATTTGAAAGAAACATACATTTGGCAACATTGAACACACATGTGCTAGTTATAATCTTCGGAACATTTTTACACGTCGTCATGTGAACCTTACATTTTAAATTTAAAAAAGAAACAAACGAAATAAAATTGGTTTCTTAGATTACATATTTATTACGAAAATATTACAAAGTTTAAAAATTTTTTGATAATATTGACTAATTTTTGTACATCTTCTTGATAGAAATCAATGTAATTATTACCTACATAATTGTTCGAATTGAAATCCATCAGTTTGTAGACATAGCTGCAATCTTTGTGGTATCGTTTGTACTATTCGCTCAAGTCTTTGTGGTGTGATTTCTAATACTGCGGCTTCAATTCGGGCTCTAACTTCGTCAGCGTCCTGTGGAGGTGTAGCGTAAATTTTACCCTTAATGAAACCCCAAACAAAAAAATCTAATGGATTGAGATCGGGGGATCTCGCAGGCCACAAAAGGGGACCGCCACGACCAATCCATCTGTCTGGGAAGTGTTCAGTCAACCAGTCTCTTATATTACGAGCAAAGTGCGCAGGAGCTCCATCATGCATATAAATCATATTACGGCGTACGTTCAGCGGTATCTCATCAATAACTTGTTCTAAAACATTTAAATATTCACCGGCATCTAGGCGATTTGGTAAGTAAATTGGTCCAGCTACCCTGTGGTTTATTATACCCAGCCAAACGTTAACAGAAAACCTTCTTTGGTGACCGTATTCGCGAAATTCATGTAGATTTTCATCTGCCCAATGATGAAAATTATGAGTATTAAACACACCATCTTTGGTAAACATGCACTCATCACTCCAAAGAATACGTCTTAAAAAGTCACCTTCTTCCTGAATTCTATTTAAGATTGTATTGCAATAATTGATTCGAAATAAGTTATCATTTCCGTAAAGAGGCTGAACTTTAGAAACATGGTATGGATGAAGCAAGTTTTCTCGTAGAACCAAATGAACAGTCTTATTACTGGGAATATTTAGTGTAGAAGCTAATTGACGGGTACTCGCAGAGGGATCTTCCTGTATTGTGGTTAGAACTTGCTCTTCTAGTTGCACGGTACGCCTTTGCCTTGGTCGACCTGCGTTCGCATTTCTTGGAATAAACGAACCTGTTTCACGAAGTCGTTGGTCCAGCCTTCGAAATACATTTTTACTTGGATGCCTCCGATTTGGAAAATGCACTCGATATTCCTGCCCTGCCATGCTAGCATTTCCACGACAGAAACCGTATATCATGTACATATCGGCATATTCGTTGAACGTAAAATTCATAATAAACACAGAACAACTGGTAAACACGAAAACCCGAAAACTGATTAAAACTAATATACAAATAAACACGAAAAATAAGCAAGTCGAATGAAATAGGTAGATTACAAAGTGTCAAAATTTGACAGTAGTAATGTATTTGACTAGAACAACATTAGGCTGCCTACTTATTGTTTTACAACGTTGTCAGATGTGTTTTTCGTCAAAATAAGTTAATAAACAAATATTAAAAACAAACTTTAAAATCAAAAAGAAAACTTTAACGAAAGGATAATAACAACAATTCTTCTTTCTTCTAAATTGTAGCTCTTTCTGTCAACAAATATCAAGTAATAATGCTTATTTCAAGACTGAAAGTCCGAACTTTAGGAACCTCGTGCAAAGATATGGAGCATGGTACAACATTTTCGTATTAGGATTTTGGACTCCGAATTTAACGAAGAACATCGCCGCGTGTAGTGGGTCCGCCAATTTATACACACCTTGTATATTAATTCTTTATAAATTTGTTTAAACTTATTAGTTGGCGAAATATTGGCAAAATTCGATTCTTTACTGAAGTAAACTACTACTTCCGGTCTACCGATTTTACTGAAAAACTAATCAGATCTCAAGAGGGAGATTATACACGTAAATACAATATTTGGAATTGATATCTACAGCGGTTTGACCGTTATCGTGGTCACACCCTGACATACACACACAGAGAGAGACATTTTTTAAAAACCACTTTCTCGGAATCAGGGGACTTCAAAACGTGGACATCTGCAAAAATCTCGAGGTCGAAATTTTTCATCATCACAATACTTCCTTATACTACGTATAAGAAAGATGATCACGATAGCGGCCAAACGACTGCAGCAAGCAATACCAAATTTTATATTTACAAGTATAAGCTTATTCTTGAGATCTGATTAGATTTTAATTAAAATCGGTAGAGCGGAAGTAGTTTACTTCGGTAAAAAAATCAAAATTTTCTAATATCTTGTCTACTAGCAAGTTTAAACAGGTTTATAAAGAATACAAAAGTACGAAAAAGTGAATTTTAGGAAGATTTTATAAAAAACAGTTTTTTGACATTCCTCCCAGAAATGGTCTATTTCTCATATCGAAACATGTTTTTTTGCGGATATTTCAAAAATTATGCATTGTATGCAGATTTACCTAAGTGTTTAGAGCTCGAGTTGAAATAATTTTTGTACATAGAAAATTTCAAAATTCGGACCAAACGTAACACTTTTACTCTTATGGAATAGCAGTTCTTTGCGAATATCTCGCAAATTATGCATTCTACACAGATTTACTATAAGTGCGAAAGTATTTAGTATTTAGAACTAGATTTGGATCAATTTTTGTTACAAAATAAATTTTAAAATTTGGATCGGAAGTAATACTTCTCTTATCAAATAGAAGTTTTTTGCAAATGTTTCGCAAAGTTGAAAGTATGCATTTATAGAGATTTATTAACAAGAATAAAAGTACTTTGAACTGGATTTTGAATCATTTCTTTACAAATATTTTTTCAAAGCTCGGTCCGGATCTAACACATAGAGGTTTATTTTATTAAGAAAATACAGAATTTAAGACTTAATTTGGAACAACTAGTATAAGAAAGTCGTGTGATATTTTTTGAGGTTAGATTAGTTGTTCTTGTTATTTGTTTGTGACCCCAACTTACTATACTTCAAAATTTTAGAGTAGGCAAATATGCAAAGCTATTGGTCGCATTCAAACCTTTCTTGTCTACCTGCTATCAATATTTTCAAATGCAAATCTAGTTGTATTACTATTTTAATTATTTTTAATTAATTATTTCTTTCTGAGTATTACATAAATATTATGAATAATTAAGTTCTGAAATATTTTTCATTATATTAATGATGAACTAAGAGCTCGTATTTAATTACATCACGTCATTTATATAATAAAATATTATTAATGATTCGTCACGTATACACATTTTTCTAAAATATTTTTTTTGATTTCCTTTTTCGTTCATTATACTTGTAAAACATCAAAATATATGTATACCTACTACTATTTTAAAGTATTTTAACAGGGGGTTATCTATCTTCAATAGATAATTGAAATCATTAACCTTAGATCAGTGGCGTAGCGTAGTAGGGGCGGCACTTTTAGGGGGCGGCAAAATCTCACAATAAATAATAATATCTTGTAAAAATTTGAGCCATTTTATTTCATATTTTTGTCCCACCTTCGATTCGGACCGATTGAAATGAGCACGGAATTTTTCATTACTTATTCTGTGAGGAAACTGGGGAATCTCCTTTCTTTAAATGAATGTATAATAATGACATCTTGCTCATTGTAGCGAATGGCAAAACCGTCTGTACTGACTTGTAGGGATTCCCCGTATTTTATTTTGTGCTCTATCATATAAACAATGTGTTCATTATTGTATAATATAATAACACCTGCAAATTAGATTACAGTTACGATTTGCCACCTGCAAGGTTTCAAATCACGAGTCAAGTACACTACACAACAAAAATTATTGCAAATGGAAGGAGATGGAGACCAGACTTAAAAAAGGACAGACTCTTGACAAGATAGAGCAAAACGAAGTGAACGAGGAAAGAAAAAAATGGCAAGAAATTTTTATCAGAATACTTAATATTGTAAAATTCCTTTCCAAACAAAATTTGGCTCTACGCGGCCATACAGAAACGACGCCAGTACTAATAGAGGAAACTTTTTAGAATTGGTGCATTTAATTGCAAAGTACGATCGTGTACTTCCTGAACATCTTGTAAAATCTAAAATGTGTGACAAAATTTCAATCACGTATATGTCACCAGAAATCCAAAACGAATTTATAGCAATTTTGGGAAATAAAGTTCGCCAACATATCATCGGACAAATAAAAAGGCCAAATATTATTCGATTATATTCGAGAGCAGGTATTAAAACACGTAGTGATTGAAACTGAAGAAGTACAAGTAGTGGAATCTTTTATAGATTTCATTGACACAAAATATAAAACTGCTGAAGGAATTTCAAAGACGATTTTGAGCAAGCTTGGAACTGATGGCCTCGATATAAGCAACTGCAGAGACCAAGCATATGACGGGAAGGCATTCAGGAGTTCAGCAAAGAATTAAAGAAATAAATCCCAAAGTTGAATTCGTACCTTGCTCAAATCATTCGTTAAATGATTTGAGCAATTTTTTTACACGCTGCCTCAGTTGAGGCGAGTTCAGTAACATTTTTCGGCACATTAGAAAATTGCTATTCATTTTTTTCCATGTCCACACATCGTTGGGAAGTTCTGATAGCAGCTACAGGCGACAGTTTAAAAAGGGTTCAAGATACGCGGTGGAGTGCAAGAGGTGATGCCGTAAAAATGACGTTCCATCATTACAAAGACATTCTCGTCGCTTTGGAAAAACTAACAGAGACAGGTAAAAGCTTAAACACAAGAACAAATGCAGGAACTTTGCAAGTTCGATGGAGTCATTTTCCTTTCTTTGTTTCTTGGGCGTCTGATAACCGGTGCCATATAAAGTGAATGATGCACAAAAATATTTACAAACAAATGGACTTGACATAAGACTCTGCGCTCAGAAAGTAAATGCTTTGCAGATGGTACTGACAGAGAAACGAGAGGAATGGGTAGATAGCGCTGTAAGTTATGCAAAAAATATGTGTGAAGAACTTGCATTTCCATGGAACCTCAGCGGCGCATAACGAAAAGGCACATTTTTGATGACGGAACCAGAGATGCCAACTTGTCTTGTGAAAATGAGTTGAGACGGAAACTGTTTTCTTCGTTAGATAGAATAATTTTATTGTAGAAATTCGTGAGCGTTTTCAGCAGGTACAGAATTTGGTGAATAAGTTTGCTTATTTAACGCCGGCTATGTTATTAGATTCGGACGATACTAAATGTAATCTACACAACGCATCTGCCGAAATTGACGAGCAGGACTTCAAGTTGGAACGACTGCGACTGCGGACTTTTATTCCTGCCACAGACAACGAAAATAAATTAATTAATGCGGACCCACTTGAATTATTAAAATTTATTGTGAAATCCAAGCTGGAAGATTCTCTGTCCAATATTATAATAATGCTCCGAATATTCCTCATAACTGCCATAAGCAATGCCAGCTGTGAGAGGAGTTTTTCAAAATTGAACTTGATCAAAAGTTATTTAAGATCAACCATGAGTACTTTAGGGCTAATCAATCTGGCTATCTTGTCTATTGAGCAAGAGGTATGTGATGCTATAGACATTGATAGTGCAAGAAAGACTTTGCTCTTAAAAAAAGGGAGACGAATAAAGCTTTAATATATTATTATTATATTATTTTTCAATAAAAATATAAATAGTAACTGTATTGTTCTAGTTCTACTTGAAAGTCGATTTGTGTTTTATATTCATTTCGCTAATAACTTAACCTTGTCGATCGTCAAGGTATAATCATGTGTTCTATACCTGTTATATCAATGTAAGTGGCATACCTGTAAAAATTTTTGTAAGAAATTTGATTATTATATTGTAAAACATATATAGGTACATGACTTTTTTATTTGTAACCTGTACAATGCACAATAATGATAATTGTTCTTGTCGAAAAGTTCTTCAGAATTACTGTGTACCCGTATTTTAGTCTTTTAAAACGAAATAACTAAATAAGGGGGCGACGAAATTTTCCTCCGCTCCGGGCGGCTGACACCCACGCTACGCCACTGCCTTAGATCTATTTTTATTGCTCTTACAATATTTGAAATCCCAACATGTTTGTTATTGCGGTAGTACATAATTTGTATCATCACAGTATTGGTAAATATTATACTATTTAATCCATTCTTATATGATAAGTAGTAGTGACATAATTTAAGAGCAACCTTCTTAGTTTATGACCTGAAACTGAAATCATAAAGAATCACATCTTGTTAACAAATAGGTACATACTACATACAACGAACATTCTTTAATATATCCGGCACGCAAGGCGATTTACATACATACGTAGGCATCAATAAAGACACAATTAAGAATACAATTCCAATTTCTACTTCTACAATTTACACTCGAATCATGCTGACCTGGATTTTCCCGCTCGAGCGGTTTCAGTTCTTTTTCTTTCGGAACGATCCGCGTTTGTTAACCCAGTTTGTTTGGCCGGTCGGAAGGCATTTTTGTTGTGTGACTGGACGCGGTGCGGTATCTGCAAGAGCGCAGGAGGAACACCGCGACGTATTGTTGAAATTTGGGATAGGAAACCGGGTTGCTGCTTGCTCACCGTCATGATTCACGGAATACTGAAAATTATTAATAATTAATGTGTTTTCATGTAAACGTGTAAAGAGAACAAATAAATATTTTCAAAGTTCTACTTTAAGTTTAAAACTATTATAAAGATTCATCTTTACAAAATGTTTAAAGAAAAGTTTGGCATCTATAGTTTGATTTATTGGGAATTTTTGACAAGGAATGTGCCTCTGGCGAGCAAAATAAGAACAAGTACCGGGATATCAACAATTAAATTGGTCAGTGGTGGTCATGGATTTTAAAATTATTGTCGTAGCGTGCATCGTACATTTAGGTATGTCATAATTTTTTTAATGTCAAAATCTGTCAAGTTATTGTGTTGAAGGTTTCTAATCCTGCACTGTTTTTGAATCATGATTCTCACCACAGAGCACAAAATTTACATGATTGAAGCCTATTTTCGAACGGGTGTGCTAGTTAATGGAACTTGGGAAAACAGTCAACGTTTGTGTTTGGACAATTTTCGAAAGCACTTCCCAGCCGTAGCAGTATTACCGGACAATTTTTATGCATGCCTTACAAATTGTGTTGAAGTGTTTCGCGAAACTGGTTCTGTGACGCATAAAAAAGGTGCTGATAGACCAAGAGTTCGTACAGAAGAAATTATTAATGACGTTCGTCAACGTATGGAAGAAGAGCCTACAAAATCTTTAAAACGTCTCTCTCAAGAAATTCGGCTTTCTTATGGAACATGCCAAACGATTGTAAAGAAGGACTTGAACATGCATCCATATAAGAAGCAATCATATTAAGCTCTTCTGCCTGCAGACCACCCCAGACTGCCATTGGTTCGTTAATAATTTAATGAATGACGATCTGCTGAAATTAACTTTTTTTTCTGACGAAGCTTGGTTCCACCTTTCGGGATACATCAATTCTCAGAATATGCGAATGTGGAGCACTGATAACCCGCATATTTTTATTGAAACGCCACTACATGCTCAGAAAATTGGTGTTTGGATGGCAGTTTCTCGCAGAAGAATAATTGGGCCAATTTTTTTCAATTTCACCGTCAACGCAGAAAGGTACAGAAATATTTTTTTGACTGAATTTGTGCAACAATTAGACGATGATGAACTTCAATACGGTTATTTGCAGCAAGACGGTGCAACAACACATACGACACGAGAAAATCTTGCTTTTCTCCGCGAGTTTTTTGATGACCGGCTGATAAGTTTGCATACGGAAGTTGAGTTTCCTCTGAAATCACCTTGTTTGACAATTATGGACTATTTTATCTTTCCTTATTTAAAAAATAAGATTTTCGCAAATCCGATACATAATTTGCAAGAACTGCAACAAAGAATTGTTCAGCAATGTGCAACCATAACGCAGAAATGCTGCAAAATGCTTTTCACAGCATAAGAGGCGCGTAAACTTGTGCATTGATCAAAACGGGGGACATTTCCAACAATTATTGTAATTTAGTTTTTCTGGTTAATAAAAACGTTATTTATTTCATAACTTGTAGTTCATTATTATTTTACAGCTGAACTAAGTAGGTACCACATTTGTAGGTTATTGATAATGTCAGTGTAGCTTGACAATGATTGAATTATTTCAAAAGGATGATTTAAACTAAGACAAGCGTTTTACATTCCATGACCAACATTGACCAATTTAATTTTTGATATCATAATATAAATGGCATGGTATTTGTGAATGATAGCACATAATACTAATAATACATATATTGATAAAGGTTTACCATGGAATGTAAAACTTCTGTCTTAAGTTATATCATTAAGTGTAATACTGTCATTAATATTTGTCAGTATGACACTTAATGATATAACTTAAGACAGACGTATTACATTCCATGGCAAACCTTTATCAATATAACACTGGTCAACAGTGAAATTGCTTCTTAGGTGAAAGTACCCAATCCTGAATGAATTCAACGTGCTGAACACGAATATCACATTGAAAAAAGTTGATTGACTCACGTTCAAGAGATATTGACGTTTTGTCCATTGTATAGATGCTATTGCATAATGTAATGCAATTTAGTGAGAAATTACGAAATTTTGCGTCATATTGCATCACCCCTTCATGCAAAGAAGTTAATGCAGCATTTACTGTAAGTTTCCATTGAGAGTGTTGCGAAATTGATTGCGCAATATCAAGCAATAGCTAATTATAGTTTATTTATAAATGGCCGACGTGACAGTTAACTCGTGCAATGTCCGTTCATTCGCGCATATTTTTCGAAGCTCTAGCATACATAAGTGATTGCTATAGTGTAAAGTAACTAAACAGTAGCAATGCCTCGTAACTGTGTTAATAGTGCAAATAACTTCTGTTATATTTGCGGAGAAGTGACATTTGCTGCACAGAAAAAGAACATCAGTGCAACAGTTAAGAAAGCGTATCATTTGTATTTTGGTTGCAAGATAGGCGACCAGGACAAAGACTGGGCCCCACACGTATGCTGCCGCACTTGTGCCGTAAATCTTTCACAGTGGCTTAATGGCAAAAGAAAGGCAATGCCATTTGCTGTGCCCATGATTTGGAGGGAGCCCACCAATCACGTTGACGACTGTTATTTCTGTATGGTACGACCAGCTTCTGGAGGCATCACCAAGAAGAAGCAGTGGACAGTTGAATACCCTAACATACCATCTGCTCTGCGACCTGTCTCTCATGGCGAAGGACTCCCAATTCCAGAACCTCCTACAGATTTTTCTATCAGTTCAGACGATGAGGATGGCCATGCGTCGGCGAGTTCTCCTCAACGTGGCAGTAAGGATGATGACTTTTCGTGCTTTGACGAAACATCTGCACCACATAAACTTACCCAGGATGAAATGAACGATCTTGTTCGCGATTTGGATCTGTCGAAAAGCAAAGCGGAGATACTGGCCTCAAGACTTCGACAGTGGAATCTTCTGGAACAGAATGTCCGAGTGACTTCATTTCGCACTCGCCATCAGCTCTTCGAATCTTTCTTTAAGAAAGAAGAAAGCCTTGTGTTCTGCTGCGATATTGATGGTCTACTACAAGCTCTCGGTATTGCACATGATCCCCACGAATGGCGGCTGTTTATAGACGCTTCAAAACTGAGCCTAAAGGCGGTTTTGTTGAATAATGGGAACCAGCTTCCATCCATACCTATTGCACATGCGGTCTACATGAAGGAGACTTACGGCAATCTAAAGCAGCTACTGGAGACGATTAACTACAGCAAGTATGGCTGGCAGATATGTTCTGACCTGAAGGTAGTATCTCTGTTGATGGGTTTGCAGCAGGGATATACAAAGTACTGCTGTTTTCTTTGTCTGTGGGACAGCAGAGCAATCGATTTGCACTACATCAAGAAAGACTGGCCTCCGAGAGCATTTTTTAAGCCTGGAGAAACGAATGTACAGCACCCACCATTGGCACAGCCACACAAAATCATCATTCCTCCTTTACATATCAAACTCGGTCTTGTCAAAAACTTGGTAAAATCCATGGATAAGAATGGACCAGCATTCAAGTACCTGTATGACAAATTCCCTCGACTCAGTGAAGCCAAAATTAAAGAGGGCATCTTTGTGGGGCCTCAAATTAGACAGCTCTTCCGAGACCCCAAGTTTGAGGAACTTCTTCAAGGTAAAGAAAAACAGGTTTGGGATGCATTCTATCAAGTGGCAGCAAACTTCCTGGGGAATGACAAGGCAGAAAATTACAAGTGTCTGGTTGAGGATATGTTGGCTTTGTTTCATGAATTCGGCTGCAATATGTCCTTAAAGATCCACTTTCTTGATTCCCACTTAGATTTCTTTCCTGATAACTGCGGGCAGGTCAGCGATGAGCACGGCGAACGCTTTCATCAGGACATTGCCACCATGGAGCAACGGTACCAAGGCAAATGGTCTACGTCAATGCTAGCTGACTATTGTTGGACAATCAGTAGAGATGCTCCACAAGTCCACTACAAACGGCAGGCCAAAAGAAGTCGAAAGCCGGAAGCAGACTAATGTTTTCTTACCATGTATTATAATATTGACATAAGTACACTTTTTCTGAAATATGCGTAAATGTTTTCTTACCATGTATTATAATATTGACATAAGTACACTTTTTCTGAAATATGCGTACATATTACAGAAAACCCGTAGCCAATTCAGCTTTTTCTTAGTCATTTTAGGAGCGGCTAACGGCAGACAAATATTCCACGTTGTGCGCATGCGTCGGAAATTCGACTAAAATATTTTGTCCGCGATAGTACATGGTCATATATTATATATGTCATTCACGATTAAATTATCTAATAAAACTGATTTCACATTGAGACATGTGCTTATTTTACATCCCCCCTGAGTAATAATTATTAACATGACTGTCATAACAGTCGCTAGACGTTTGTTTGAATTCCGAGCAATATACACGGTTTAATTTAAATAAACATATGAGAACAGTGCATAATAAAGAACCTGAATATATAGAATGTGCTTCGAAAAAAAAGTATATGTGTGCTACTTGTAAAGTTTATTTCCAGTTCAATAATGATTTACGGAAACATTTAATGGATAAACATGACGTCGAAAATATCGTAGAAGAATTGGGTTTTGATTCTTTCAGTGGTAGGTAAAATTTGTATCTGTTGACTAAGTAGTTTAATTTTAATAATTTTTTTGCATTTAGTCAGTGGTTATCTGAAGAAGAATTCTTCAGATAACCAAAATAAGCAAAGATTGGTGCATTTACGTAGTCAGAAAGGTTTAGTTTAAGAAATACTTTTAGTTGTCATATTTCTTTTAAACACACCTCAGTACCACATAAATAAATTTAAATTATAATCAAAATTTTTCCATTTAATAGTAATATATATTTTCTGCCAGAAAAGTAGCAAATGCTTTGATAGAACTAGCAGTAACTAAAAATGTTTTTGTTAAAATGTTGATGTTCATCAAAATTGTAAATGAACTTAATGAAGCACACACTATATAACATATTTTATTTCATTTAAATACTGATCCCTCTTGTATACTAAATATGTCTGCAATCATACGCATATATTCTATTATTAATTATACTTAGATAATAAATGTACTTTAAATGCAAAATAAATTATTACGAAAAAATATATTAGAGTATTATTAACTTAAGCATTTAGTCAGTGGTTATCTGAAGAAGAATTCTTCAGATAACCACTGACTAAATGCTAAAAAATTATTAAAATTAAACTACTTAGTCAACAGATACAAATTTTACCTACCACTGAAAGAATCAAAACCCAATTCTTCTACGATATTTTCGACGTCATGTTTATCCATTAAATGTTTCCGTAAATCATTATTGAACTGGAAATAAACTTTACAAGTAGCACACATATACTTTTTTTTCGAAGCACATTCTATATATTCAGGTTCTTTATTATGCACTGTTCTCATATGTTTATTTAAATTAAACCGTGTAGAATATACTTTTTCACATTCCAAACAATTAATCGGCATTTTAAACGAAATAAATTCCTACACATTCCTATACCTCATTGACATTTCCGACGCATGCGCACAACGTGGAATATTTGTCTGCCGTTAGCCGCTCCTGTCATTTTCGTGTTCAGCACATTGAATTCATTAAGAAATGACTATTTTCAGCTTGGAAGCATGAACTTTTCGAAAATTTGTTGCCCAGTGTAATTTTTGATCTCGCGGTAGGTACATACCAAGTTGGATTTTAATTACATTATTTGAAATAAATACAGAAATAAAAACCACTGTTTGTCTTTATATATTTATTTATCTTGTGTACGCTGTGAATTATATTTTCAAAATATTTTGTTTTTACGATAAAGAGCACGTTTTTGTTGTACATATAATCATAAGGTAAATAGGTAATACAAGTTATACAAACGTCAAAGATTTATATAATATTATTTTGAATTATTAATTGACAAATGTAAGAATGATAATCTATAGCATTATCAAATATTGATTTGGACAGTATTTTTAAATTATGTATATTAATATACTAATAAATTAGTGAATTTCTTTGATTCATTTGGTAATTCATTACCAGAAAAAATTAATATTCCTAAAGATTATATTATCAAACATAATAATTACAAATTCCAAAATTTTAATGACATAAATTGTGGTTGGTGGTGTTTATTATGTTTACTCTTCTTACATATTTTTATATCTTTCTAACAAAACATGAATTACTACTCTTTTTATATTATCATTGAATACTGATATAGCTTATTATTTCATAAAAATTACAATGAAGAATAAATTCGAATTAAAATTAATTCATTAATCTATAAAATTTCAATTTCCGGATTCATCGATAGGACTCACTCAACAGAAGTCGATGATTCCTCACTGAAACAGGTTATATTATATTAAGCACCAATGTAATAATTATTTATTAATACACACCTTTTTATCTCATTTAGAAAGAGTAATCTTTCCTCCAGGGTACTGAATATTATTCGTACTTTTTCGTGTCCATATTCTATTAATACTTTGTCTGCGATATTGGAATTAATTGGAGCCTGAATTAAATGTATTGCAACTGCAAAAAATCCTGGGGCGTACCTATCTATCACAAGTAAATATTGTAACTGTATAAGTAACTTTGACTTTAGAAGAAGCCTTTTACTTTCTTATACGTAGTATAAGGAAGTATTGTGATGTTGAAAATTTTCGACCTCGAGATTTTTGCAGATGTCCACGTTTTGAAGTCCCCTGATACCGAAAAAGTGGTTTTTAAAAAAATGTCTGTGTGTGTGTCTGTCTGTCTGTCTGTCTGTGTGTGACCACGATAGCGGTCAAACCGGTGTAGATATCAATTCCAAATTTTGTATTTACGTGTACAATCTCCCTCTTGAGATCTGATTAGTTTTTCAGTAAAGTCGGTAGACCGGAAGTAGCAGTTTACTTCAGTGAAAAAATCGAATTTTGCCAATATTTCGTCAATTACTAAGTTTAAACAAATTTATAAAGAATTGAAATGTACTCAAAATTAAATTCGAGACAAATTATCTTAAAAAAGTTTTTCGAAATTCCAACCGGAAGTACGTGTTTTACTCTTATCGAAAATCAGTTTTTTGCGAATATCTCGCAAGTCATGCTTTCTAGGCAGGTACATTGCGAGTATAAAAGTATTTAAATTATAATTTTAAATATCTTTTGTATAAAAAAAATTTCAAAATTCGGACCGGAAGTACCACTTTTACTCTTACAGAATATCGATTTTTTGCAGATATGTCGTAAATTATTCATTCTATATATATTTATTAAGAGTACAAAAGTATTTAGAGTTGAATTTGCAATATTTTTTGTGTACATGAAATTTCAAAATTCGGACCGGAAGTGGCACTTTTACTTTTAGCGAGTAGCACTTTTTTTCGAATATCTTGCAGAGTATGCATTCTATAGCGATTTATTAAGAGAATGAAAGTACTTAGAATAGGATTTTGAATAAGTTTTGTATAAAAAAATTCTTAAAATTGTATAGTTTGAAACGCTCATACGTATAAGAAAGTCGTGTGGTGGCCACACCTCATTTTTGACTTTCTTATACGTAGTATAAGGAAGTATTGTGATGATGAAAATTTTCGACCTCGAGATTTTTGCAGATGTCCACGTTTTGAAGTCCCCTGATACCGAAAAAGTGGTTTTTAAAAAATGTCTGTGTGTGTGTCTGTGTGTGACCACGATAGCGGTCAAACCGCTGTAGATATCAATTCCAAATTTTGTATTTACGTGTATAATCTCCCTCTTGAGATCTGATTAGTTTTTCAGTAAAATCGGTAGACCGGAAATAGCAGTTTACTTCAGTGAAAAATTCGAATTTTGCCAATATTTCGTCAATTACTAAGTTTAAACAAATTAATAAAGAATTGAAATGTACTCAGAATTAAATTTGAGACAAATTACCTTAAAAAAGTTTTTCGAAATTCCAACCGGAAGTAAGTCTTTTACTCTTATCGAAAATCAGTTTTTTGCGAATATCTCGCAAATCATGCTTTCTAGGCAGATACATTGTGAGTATAAAAGTATTTAAATGATAATTTTAAATATCTTTTGTATAAAAAAAATTTCAAAATTCGGACCGGAAGTACCACTTTTACTCTTACCGAATAGCGATTTTTTGCAGATATGTCGTAAATTATGCATTCTATATATATTTATGAAGAGTACAAAAGTATTTAGAGTTGAATTTGCAATATTTTTTGTATACATGAAATTTCAAAATTCGGACCGGAACTGGCACTTTTACTCTTAGCGAGTAGCACTTTTTTTCGAATATCTTGCAAAGTATGTATTATATAGCGATTTATTAATAGAATGAAAGTACTTAGAATAGGATTTTGAATAAGTTTTGTATAACAAAATTCTTAGAATTGTATAGTTTGAAACGCTCATACGTATAAGAAAGTCGTGTGGTGGCCACACCTCATTTTTTCGTTTTGCGTTTAGGCGAAGATGCTTTTTCCCTTTTGAAGAATATCTATAGTCCATTTTCAAATGTACAGGAGGTACTGGGTAAACACACACAACAGTACAAGGTTTGAGTAAAGAAACAAAATAATATCCAAAATCAGAAAGTACGAAAATAGAACAATTTTAAGAGACACTATGACACATAATGATACGACACTGACAATTGAAGAATCTGGAAGAAATATAATACGAATTCCTTTTGGGTGGAATTTTTTTTTACAGACATGAGGTTTTCTTGCAGAGTAATTGGTAACTATCAGAAACTGTACGACGCATGCGTATTTTATGATCAATGTTCGGAGAGTAGAATCACAAATTCGATTCGTTTCCAACTACTAGTTTAGTGTTCGGACTAATACAAATTTGCAATTGTAACCGATTTTCAAACTATCACAAGAGTTAGGTGTTTTATCTCTGACAAAAGTTCGCACATGCGTGTGTACACATTTCAAGTAGATTCTTTTAAATTTTGTTGTGGTTGGTAGGGTCAATTTCGTCGAGGTGTTATCGATCACGATTCCTTTATTGTTGTACATAATGGAAATACATAACCTCCGTGTATATTCACATTTGTATATAAAAGGTAACTAGGTATTAGAAATATACAAACAAAGAGATTCTATAAAAGATCATCTTTAAAAACAGAAACGATTATTTACAATGAAGTGTATAAAAACAGACATAATTTCTATAAATATTAATAATTTTGTATTATCATAGGTCCATAATGTACATTCATTTTCAACAGATTGCCTCTCTAAAAAGCGTTCGTACTGTCAAAATCTCAAACAAGTTTGATTTATATTAAATTTTGACTGGCGCATGCCCATTAGAAAAGTCGGAGACTGTCGAATAACTATCACAAAATCTCTCTACGAACAAACCTATGATGTCATTGGAATTCCCGGAATTGCAAGTTCCACAGTGGCACTGTGTTTTGAATATTGTGTTTAGTAGATATAAGAATCAAATTTGTGGGTGAGTGGGGCGTCTTGTTTGATTTTTTATCGCCGTACGTGCAAAAAGTCAGTTTTCGGAAAACCAAACTCGGAAAGAATTAGGTACCCGTTCTACTTTTAAATGTATCAATAACTAGTATGAACATAGTATTATATTTTTTCAATTTTATATTAATAGTTTTGTTCATAAAGTAAGTAAATAATAGTATAATTTATTGAATTGTTGCAGAAAATACGTAGGTACCTAAGCTACTATGAACCCGTAGCCCGTAAACATTCTTAACCCTTCGGAGGTCGCGGTGTATCCATTAGATACACGAGCAATGGTTTAGGTTATATTTCCTATATGACAAACGATAGCGTACTGCGCTTGCGTATAGCTGTGACATTACTCTTTCTAAACACTCTACCATGTTTAGTTTCTTGCTAGGGAATTACATGTTTTAGTTATTTGTTGTAGTTTGATCGGAAAGCACGCTTTGTATCTGTCAGATACCGTGACCCCATAGGTGACCTTACAGGGTTCGTTAGAAGTGTTATATCTTTGAGACAATGAATAAACAAACATTTGACTTAACAAACTCTAGAGACGTTGAAGAGGTTCGCCGACTGTTGTTGGAATCGGATGACGAAGTAGATGATGCAACATTTGAGTTTGAAGATGAAAGCGACGTTGAACAGGAAGATTTTGTAGATACGCGTGATGCAAATTCTGATACAGAACAATCTAACGATGAAGATCTAGAAAATACTGGAGACTATGATTCGCAAGAGTATCCTAAGGTCAAAGAATAATCAAATCAAAATAGCCCCAAACCTATAGAAACGCTACATGTATCTGATAGATACACCGCGACCTACCGCGCTGCAAACTAGCCCGCGATCCCCGAAGGGTTAACAGGCTAGCCCTTTTATTTCCAGTATTATTATTTATTATCTTAAATCAGTAAATTCAATTGTTTTAACTATGCATGCTACTTCGCAGGACACTGGCAATGTCTTGAAAAGATCCTTCAGCTCGAATATAGGTATAATTTGTATGGCGCAGTCAATTAGACGCGTGGCAAAAAGATCGTCCGCATTTACGGTGCGGCGAGATCAAAGGGGAAAACGTATATTACTGTTTCGGGCGCTATTTTCTGGCGAAAAAATAAAATAAAAATTGATTAAACATTAGTAGATATTGAACGTCGCGCTTGGCCACTTTTTCTATTCTCTTCTTTTTTCTTATTACAAAAAAAAATTTTAGAAAAAAAAATTGAAAAACTAAAACGTTAGCGCATTTTTGATTATTGCTTTCAAAACATTTATTCTTTCAAATTAAAAATATTTTGCTTGGTTTTTCTTAAAACAGCTAAATAATTTCAGCGCCATCTACCGCATCGGAAACACACTAAATGGTCGTCCTGATTCGCCTTACACTTGCGTGCAAGTTTATAAACGTGAATGTGTTCATTTTGGCATTGAAAGCCGTACTAAATTTATATTTTCTGTATCTCTCGTATCTTTCCATAGTTTTTTTGGAGCACAAATGTTACAAAAATTTGTATTTGATTTTATGATGAGCTAGTAAAATAAATAAAAGACAGCACTTCTTGCATCAACGGTTCTTGTCTAAACTCAAACTAATAATAACTGTATATTCGAATTCTTCGTTTTATACGCTCCTTAATGGATAAGTATCATTAACAGGGGTATAAAGTAATTAGTTGACAAATATTGTTTGCAATACTAATATAAAATATAGTTTTATAATATGTTTATAATTACAGAGCGGACACGAAAGGTTGATGACTCATCGCCCACGGGCGTACTATTGAAATTTTGTATTTTTAAAAGTGTTTAATTTTATTTATATAATTGGATAACAAGTGGGTGGTGATCTATAAAATACAAAATACGTTATTATTTGTTTATTTTGCAGTTTAAATCCAGTAAACTTTCCGTACTTTATTTATCTTACGAAATATAATATATTTTAAAAACCCCTCACGCCCCTATCTACGCCGATGAAGGTAGGAAATTTACGAGTTAAATGGACTTTTTTTGCTCTCGTTCTCGGGCGTAAACAGATGTTGCAGTTCACCATATGAATAGTGCTATTCAGTAACTGCGTGCTGTTTACTTTAATTCTTTGCTCCGTCGTAGTTTAAATCTGGGACGTCCGCTCTGTATTTATAATACATATTATTAAAATATTTAACCTACAAATAGGAATTTGTAAATGATTCATAGAAAGAAATTATTATTAAGATGTTGAAAATATTGACTCTCTTGCTATAGTATGACTTAAGAAGTAGTACTTTATAGATTAAATAAACTAGGTACGGGTGTTTCAACCCTACCTATACTATTTTATCATTCATAATTTGAAATAGGATGGCACTGGAGTCCACCCCATCGTAATTCAACATTAGTTTGCGACAAATATAGTTTGATTATATTTTTATTAGAGGAGCACCAAAATGAGGCCTCCTTGAATTAGCGAATAAAATTAAATTTTATTTGGAATAAAACCTGCTGTTTCAGTACTGGTAAATCGACATCTACTTAATTATTTGGTTTATAAAATATTTATGTACGTTTAAAATTATTTGGTTTACAAAATATTTATACCGATAGGTCCAGCTCGGAACGGGCCATAGTCAGCAATGAGTGGCAACACCGAAACCCCCACCGAAACCCTTCTACCCGCAGCAGCAGCACATTGCAGTTAAGAATTTAGTAAGACTTAAACCGCGCAAGGATATAGTCGTTTGCATATTCGTTCTGTATACGTAATTTGCCCATTTGTTTCAGACATAATAAGGTCCAATTTATTATTATTATTGTATTCTTAGCTGCTACGGAAAAGTAATTTTAAGTAATAAAAAAACGTTTTCTAAAAGATAAAAGTAAAAAAATCAATAATTCTACAAAATAAATTCAAATTTTAAGAAAGTCACTCAAAATAGGAGCACGCGGAGTGGTATCGTACACACGTTGCCACATAGCACGTTCCATACGTATATTGTTGCCTATGTATGGGCCGTCGCGGGCTGGACCTATCGGTAGACATTCAAATTGTAGTTTATAAAATTTGGTCTAGGATTTGCATTTTGAATAAAAGTGAAACCACGGGATGAACAACTAATGAACTATAAAATCGGTTTTTATAATTTAGGCATACAGGGTGTCATTTTGAAAACGTACCACCCTCTATATTTCGGCCCCTATAGAATTTCCAAAAATATGCAAAAACACGTCAAACTTATTTTTAATGGGGACATTTTGTAGGCTGGTTTTCAATTAAATTACATCAACCCTCTAGCGGGGGTGGACATAACCTCTAAAAATTTAAGTGGAAATGGGGGTTGAGTGATACCTCATTTTAAAGGTCGTTTAACCCGCTTTTCAAAAATGCTAATTTCTTGTCCTTTATTTTTAATACTTTTGAAGAAAGCAAGTCAAACCATGAACATACAAGTATCAAGTGTTTTGCAATAAAACATTAAAAAACTAATAAAAAGTAACTTATTTTATAAAATTTTCGAAATGTTGTCCATTATTTTCTAAACAGTGATAAAGTCTACTCTCAAACTCCTCTCTAACATTTCGAAACACTTCTGCCTGAAGTTCTCTACATGTAGCTGTTATTCTTCTCTTTAAATCTTGCAAATCTCGAGGCGGTGTTTTATAAACAATCGATTTTAGATGCCCCCATAGGAAGAAATCTAAAGGCGATAAGTCGGGTGATCGAATTTAGAATTTAGCATTTAAAATTTTATAAAATAAGTTACTTTTTATTAGTTTTTTAATGTTTTATTGCAAAACACTTGATACTTGTATGTTCATGGTTTGACTTGATTTCTTCAAAAGTATTAAAAATAAAGGACAAGAAATTAGCATTTTTGAAAAGCGGGTTAAACGACCTTTAAAATGACCCCAACCCCATTTTCATTTAAATTTTTAGAGGTTATGTCCACCCCCGCTAGAGGGTTGACGTAATTTAATTGAAAACCAGCCTACAAAATGTCCCCCTTAAAAATAAGTTTGACGTGTTTTTGCATATTTTTGGAATTTCTATAGGGGCCGAAATATAGAGGGTGGTACGTTTTCAAAATGACACCCTGTATAGTTTACATAAACAACAATTTTTCAAATATAATGTTTATCATTGCGTGGAATAAAATTATAATGTTTATCAACATAGATGATAAAATTAATGAATATATACCAGATTCATTAATACATTTTGTTTATTAGAGTTTGTAAGTTTTTTTACTATTTTTTGAAGTAATGACGTCTATAGAACTTGTATACTCGTTCACAATTTGGTGGTGAGTTAGAAAATTGAATTTTTATGTTGATTTTTAATTTGTACGAACAAAATTGATAAAAAAAACATAGTTTTTGATATAAATGTGTTAAATATAATGATAATGATGGGTAAAATTTATAAAATATCTCTGAATTTGTGCGTACAAAATTATGCGGTTCGTATTAAATTAAAGTATAAAACTGAGTAAATATAAGTGTTTATTTTATATTGGTTCACAATTTGGTGGTGATTAAATGAATTCAATTTTTTATACAATTTTAACTTTTGAACGATCAAAAATGTGGCTGTAAATTTATGGATAAAATTTGGTACAAATGGTTAAAAATATAATCATTTTTATATGCATTATGCAGAGAATTACTGGGGTTTTAACGCACATTTTTGTACCGTTTGTGGATTGTTAAATTATTAAGCTCTAGAAGTAGTTTTGACCTCTAAATAAAAAGAATGGAATGAAACTAAATATGGTGGTTCACAAATTGGCGGTCCAGAACCAGAACCAACAATTTGATTTGCAAAATAATCCATTTCAGTGTCTGCGGTAGAGGCAAAATGTGGAACCAATTATCCTGCTTCAGATAGAACTGCGCGGCGTCACATTAAACAACAATCTAATTTACGAAAAACATCCTGTAATTAGGAAACTGTTTTTGACGCAGGATAACATGAAACAAAAAGTGGGTTTCACTTAAATATTTGAGAGAAGGATTTAATTTCTGGAATAATGTGGTTTTTAGTGACGAGAAGGTATTTTAATCGTATTATAATGGCCGTGTTCGAGTTTATAGACTTTTCAACTCTCATTTTGACGAACGCTATACTAATAATGTAATTGCTAGTGGTAGATTTTCCGTGAATGTATGGTTTTGGATGAGTGATCAAAGATTTGGACAATGCACTAAAATAAATGGTCGATTTAATGCAGTCTGCGGGCGATATTTCTAGAAAACCATTTCATATACCAACAGGATAATTGTTCTATACATACCGCGGGAATTGTTTCTGACTGGATGCAACATATACAAACCTTACCTTGGCCGTCAAGAAGCTTGGACTTGAATTCCATTGAAAATATGTGGGGCTAATACATTTTTCGGACAGAAAATGTGAACAAATTTTAGATGTTAAATAAGTACCCAATGCCTATTGCCTGCAATAATCACCAATTTTGAAAATAAGACTTTTGGCACACTTCCGACGAGAGAGAAGAAGACGAGCTTTTATTGACAGATTAATAACTAATTTCAAAGGATGGGCTAGCACATATTTACACGCTTGAAAATAAATCGTCCTAATTAATTTCTTGTAAATATGTAACGTAATTTTAAAAAATTTAAGGACACCAGTTTTATAATAAAAGTAATTTTAAAACTCATTTGAATTTCTGTGTTTTGTTTCAATACAAATTTCAAATACAGTATAACATTTTCTTCTTACTGGCTTGCTGCTGAAATAAATACTGAGCAGCAAATTCCATTTTGTATAACTCATATCTATAAGTATAGTTTTATTATTTATTTATTACATCTTTTTATAGCATACATTATTTCAGTGTGCTTAAATACAATGCATGGCCAAAATTAAAAGAGAACGTATTGCAAAATAAATTATAGCATCTATAATTCGATTAGTTTCATAATTACCTGTTTCGATAAGGTGTTTCCGCAATATACTCCTCGGGAAATCTAACTGTTCGATGAAACGAACTGTCCGTTCTTTGAGTTACCGGTACCATGCCATACAAGTTACATTTTCTTTAAGTATATGAAATTGATTAATTCTGTCGTTAAGCTAGAAAATGATTGGTTCCAAATACCACTGCCTCAATATTATAATTATAGGTGACTACTTCTACACAATAAAACAAGAAATTAAGGTCAAATGTTATAATTAAATATACTTTCTGTTTGGTTGTTTTGTGTAGTAAACATTTTGGTATATATACAGGTGTTTCAGAAAGAAATGTGTCATCGATTGGTGTTAACAAATCAATAGAATTTTAATCAAAACGGATTTTTAAAGTTATGTATTAGAAACCAAATAATATATTTCTTTGAACTGCTTATCCCAAATGTACATCTAGGTTAAGAACTAGTTAGGTAAGCAAATGTTTATATTAATTATGAGACTTGTGTCACCAAAGTGTTTATGTCATTGCTGAAGTTCTGTTATCACTGACTTTGTGTATATGTCGCCAGTGCATGATGGAATGTACGTGAAAGAAGAGATACGCATGGGCTCTAGGAAAAAGAGGAATTCTGAGACTTGAACGAGAAAAGTGGCCAACTAGACTTTAAGTAAGGAAGTCGATTGGGGACCTTCGAGCTGTTGACAGCATCTTTAAGCTGTCCCGAACCGCATATACTAGTCCCTATATATGTATAAAAAGTAAGTCGACTCACACATAGCGGTCGATAATATATTAAATTATCGATGTTAGTACCTTAAAATTAAATAAACAACAAGTTCTTTGTTTACATAAAGATCGACCGCCAACCAAGTGTTAAATGTGTAAAGTTTATCATATATTCCTAAAAAAAAAAGTTATTGTTGTACGATAAGCGTTTAAGAAGCTACAGGTGTCTCTACCGTCGAAAGAGTACTCCAACTAAGCACAACAGGAAGATTGTCATCTGAAAAAAAAAAAGAAAATATAAAAGGAATTTACCAGTTTATGTGCGAGTGTTAAATAAAGTAGAACGATAAAATTTGACTTAATATAAAGACGTAAATAAGTCAATATAATAATCTGAGAATAAAAACATATTTAATAGTTATCTTAGATATGATAATATTTCAATATTTATAAATTGTTGTTCTTCTTCATTATGGTTCAACAACGTAGGGCATTATAAGGGTACTTTTACAATTACAATAAAAACTATTATTAATATGTTCATATTTTCATATTTTAAATGAGAGTGGAACGCTCCTTCCTTAAGCAAAACGACAAACTCGACAAAGTTCACAATTCACCGTAACTTGATTCCCCTGTTTATGCGGTTGCCATGACAACGACACGTAGGCCGGACCGCCTTATGTCATCCCAGTGAAGCAACCCAGTACGTTGCTTCACTCGTTCAATCTGCGTCTGACTCTTGTTTGGTCTGTGTCTGTTATGTATCTCTGCCACTAGACGTGTTTTGAGAAGTCGTTAACAATTTAATGATGTGCAACTGCAAAGTTTAAAAGCTAAATTACAATTAATTTATGGTACCGAACAATATCGAAAAGCTGAACCCTTTTTCAAAGCTATCTGTGGGGGCATAGTGACGTTTTTGAAGTGGCATACACACTCTTTTCTTTAATATCGACTATTCCCTCTACCAGTGCTTCTGCAGAGCGTGGCTTTTCGTGTTTAAAAAGAATGAATAAAGATTTGCTCAGTACCACTGCAGAGGACAGACAAAATTAATTATTAATACACATAATAACTTGGTATTAAGGATAGCTGGCTCGTCCGCTATTTTAAACATAATTTTAAGGCGGTAAACAACAATGCTAATAGCAAATATTGAATAGAATTTCGAATAAATGTCTTTATTAAGCCCGTTTAATACGTTAAATACTGTATAATTTTTTACAATAGTCGTATATTTAAGAAATAACACAGCATATCTAATAGTAACTAAAAAGAGACGATCATCTTGCGTTGGTTTCCATTCCTCCCCTCTACAATTTACTAGCCACTTTTGGCGTCTTTCGAAATCGGCGAGGAACCTACAATCACGTTTGCATAGTGTGGATATACATATGAAAACCGCGAATGAATAATGAAAACTAAAAAAAAATACCCAACAAATAGTAAAACCAAAAATGTGGGGTTATGTCATATTATTTTATTTTTTGATGAGTACATAATAGGGAGTTATAAACAATTACCTACCGGTATAACATAAATCCTTTTGTTGACTGACTGCAACTAGGTGTCGCACATCCAGGCATTTTGTACAAAAAAATCGTGAATTAGAACCCGTCTACGTTTACAAACAATTGACATTTATCTCCAAAATGGCGAACGACACAGCTTTTTTCCTATATCTATATAAAGCTATATATTTAGCTCAGAGATTACATCGATGTTTAGACTTCACTACCCACTTAACGTACCTATCTGATTTGATAGTACACCAGAGAACGATCAATTAATCAATTGTGTCGATTAATATAATATGTACTTGAAGTAAGTAATTAATACATACTTTATTATACTACGCTTAAATAATTTAAAAAATATGATTATTTTTGAAGAAAAATAAAATAAAATTCAATGGAAATCTTTAACTTGTTGGCATGATGAAAATTATTATATGCAAGATGTCAAATAAAATAATGAAAACAAATTGACTGGTAAAATGTTCAAACTAAAATTATAAAATGAAATATTTTCATACAATTATAAAAAAAAAAATTGTATAAAATTAAGTATGAATTATTTTATCAATTTTTGAAAGGTAGAAAGGTAACAACTCACTTAGTAATTTTAATGTAATATTTAAAGTAAATAATAAAATTCGCAAAGTTTATAATAATTACGAAACCAAGTAAAATTCCCAGTTTAAATAAAACTTATCTCAAATGTTTTCTGAATGTTTTTTAAATCCAAGAATTTTTTCTACGCAATCGGTAGATTTTCACAGACAATGAGCGTTGAACACAAAAAAGTGTGGTTTTCAACAACTGATATACCTATGTTAATTTATACGATCTTATGTAATATTGCCGGTTTTCAGTTTTCAAACGATAAAAAATAAAATAATTTACACATTCTTTTAAAAATCATATGTTATTTCTTATAATTAACTTATTTAGGTGTAAATTCATGAAAATGTGTATATATGCATATATTTAAAAAGATATTTTTCACAAAAATAAAGCAAGACCGGACCCATGTTAATAGGAAGTACTTGTTTTTTACGAGAACTAGTGCATACTATTTGAAATACCTTGTATACATCGATATGGCGAAAATATAACAGTTATCAGAATAATATGTATTAAAATTTGTATATTCTTAATAAATTTGTAACTGTCAAATTTCAAAGGTTGTTATCAATGTTTTGAGTATTTCTCGACTCTAATAATAATAATTTCAGCAATTTCAAAATTCTATACATAAACCTTTCTTCTCTGATAATAAAAGTGATTTCCAAACTTTCTTCTATTATTTTCATTTTTATCTACAATTATTCGTCACAAACACGAAAATTACAGTAAACTGAAAGTTATATTGATTGATTCCACCCAAGGAAATTATATAATTACAATTTAACTTCTGACATCTTGCCGATAGATATAGGATTTCACGTACAACGATGTAATTTAAGTTGCATACATGAGGTACTTACATTTGATATATTGTTTTCATACATATATTAAATATTATTTAAGAAATTACTGTTCCTATTGTTATAATTTCTTCATTTAATGTTATATTTGAATTTTATAGTTTATAATTATAGTTACACTTAGCATTTCAGAACGTACCCTATCTATCCGGCTTCAAAGTTCTTGCTTTGGATCATTTTGGTCATAGATAAAGAAAGGAATAGATTGCCCACTCTTACTATTAAAAGAGATAATGAGTTTGCGCGCCATCTAAAGTTTCCTCCTCAAAGTCAAAGGGAGAGGTATTTAAATTTAAATAGAGACCTGTAATGCGACTAACCCGCGTAATTTAAATAATTTTAGATGATGATGTTTGTATACAAAGCGATCAAAAAGAAACCAAATCAAGGGTACTATGGAATAGTCAGTTTAAACAGAACGTTGCGTGTAAACAAAATATTCCATGGCACCCTTGAGTTGGTTTTTTTTTGATTGCACCATAGTTCTTCAAAAGAATTGTATGTGAAACGACTAATTTTACTCAGAAATTGTATTTATAAACTGTGTGGTATGTAAATGCAATTTCAGAATAAAAGTAGTTATTTCATTTACAATTACTGTTTGTTGTATGAATATTTAATATAGCAGTTATATTTGTTATTAAAAATAAGTCGGTTTCTTTAGTTACAGGAATACTAGTCACTCACAACCAATCACTAGAATAATGCGTAAATTATTTTATTGTTAGTTCATTTTGCTGTAAATCAAAATCATGATTTAAATGTTAAAAAACTTTTATTTATGGCCTAATTATAACAAACATAAAAAAGATATAATAACAATTATGTAAAATTACGAACTGTCTACAACAGGCAGCAACCTGTTGTAGACAGTTCTCCTTCTTATACAGATACCTCGCTGTCAGTGTGAGGTGTTTTTCTCTAGTAACTCCCACAGCCCGCAGCAAACTCTTCTTTCTGTTAGCTTTTTTTGGAGCTACAATAATATAATGAAATTAACAATCCATGTTTGAAATTAAATAATACATTAGCACGTTTAACAATACTACTTTGGTAATTCAATTTATTTTGTTAAAGTTAGGTATATCAGAAGAATGACATTATGCAACAAGATTAAATTTTAAGTTTATTAAGTGTGCTGCTAACCTAAAGAGTCAGCAGCTTTTCTCATTTCTGGGTATCCTGATGTTGATGGTAAACTCTCACATTGATCTAAAAATTATTATATGCACATTCCCAGTGAAATGAAGCAAGTACTAAGCAACTTACATTGTGTATGTTGTGCTTCATCATGTAATGGTGAAAGGGGCTGGACACCCACGGCAACAGATCCTTCTAATACCTCCGCACTTTCTGAGGCAGCTTTAGAGTTATCTGTAATATATTTATTATGTACTCGTATACAATAACTGCATAATTTCTGCTTACCTAACTTATCACCTGTGAACAAAGCAGCACGGGTTTGCCCTGAGTGTGACGAATATGTCTTTTTTGGAGTCTTTACTACCCATTTCTCAGGAGTATATGCTGATGAAGATGGTAATGACTGTAAAGCATCTAGAATAAACATTACTTTTTATGTTCAAAGTTGGACACAAAAAAAAAATTACAACTCACCTCTTATTTTTTCTGGTGTTATATTATATGCACACTCCCGAGGATAACTAAAACTAAAGCATGGGTTGATAACTCACTGAATCCTGCAAAAGAATATAATTGGTATAGAATTTCACAGGCATTAAAAAACATATACACTATACCTGGCAATTTTATTGTGGGAAGTGAATATCGCAATAAACGCCCAGACGAAGGATTGATACACATTTCTGCGAAATGACTTTGGCATACTGGAAAGTTTTACTTCATAGTTTAATAATTTCAGATTTCCAATCCTTTGTAGCCAAATATCTCGCAACCGTTTATCGGAAGGGAATGTAAATCTGTAATTCATATTCAATAATACAACTGCAAACTCACATTGAGCGTGAAAAAAACTTTTGCCACTCAACGCAAAGTATGAAAACGTTGAACGAATACCCAAACAAAGGAAAATTCTTTGTAGGATATACATTAATTATTTACTGAAAATGCGCACATATAGAGAAGTGCATTTTTTGCAGCCAACTAGTCAGCTGTTATTTAATAAGAGAAAAACGGTACAACTTACCTGCGACTAACATTATCTCGACAGCCGGGTACACAACAATGTTTCATTTTTTATAGTCACAATTGATCACAAAGCCGTATACAGTGGAAATAAACAACATCCACACGACATGCCAAACACTGTCAAGCATAGATAAAGATGTCAAGCGTCAAATTCTTGAGCAGTGGCACCAACTGTAAGTTGGCAATAGCGAGTAAAAACCGTTTATGCTGCCATCTATTTTTTCCTCCCTTGAAGCAAATTTTGATTCCAACAATCGCCAAAGAGTCCCCACCCCCTGATTTTGGTTATGCATTTTGGAATGGCGATTGTGTAGCATAGTACAGAGCGCATGTTATTTATAAAGTTTCTAAAACTATATTGAAAAGAAAAGCACAATGGCTGATGATCTTCAACGTAAAATTCAATCTGAATTAGAAATATACAAATCTTTGCAAAAAGGTAAAGTGAATTTTCGTTAATATGTGACAATGTAACCTCACTTTTCGGCCTTTGCAGAATATAGTAAAGCCGTTCAAGCTAGACAACAACTGGATGGTCAACTTAATGAAAATCAAATTGTTAAGGATGAATTAATTGTACTTCGGGACGATGCAGCCGTTTACAAGTCAGTGGGCCCAATTTTGATCAAAACAGACCTTGTAGAGGCCAAACAAAATGTTAGTAAACGCATGGATTACATTAGCAAGGAAATAAAACGAATCGATGATCAAATATTAAGTATAGAAAAGAAGCAGGATACACATAGGGAGGTACTGCAGAAATTACAACATCAATTTCAGCAAGCTCAAGTAAAAGCTGCGATGAAGGCATAATATTTCTTTATACGCCTATTTTGTTTTATATGAATTTATGGATGCTAGTTGATTTTTCAAGAATTAAGGCTTTTTATAATGTATTCTAACTTATTTGCAGTGAATATACTATATTATTATGTATTGGAATAATTAACATCAATAATTTATTTTCTTGTAAATAATCACTGTTTGGAAGTGTATGAATTAACTGTACCAGCTATTTGTTATATGAAACTTTACATAGAGGTTATTTATTAAAAACATATTTCAAGCAAATATGAGTTTTTATTTATGTTTTAGAAATACAGTTTGATATAAAATTACCTATAAAATTTATACTTTTTATATCTGATTTATATTTACATATAGATTATTTCTCACAAGCTTATGGTTTCATGTATTAAGTACAAATAATTTTCATGAAAATTTAAATTATATATTATCCATACTTCCATTTTCCATTGGTAACTAAGATGATATAAGCAATGGTCTAGCGAACTCCACGTCGTATTCAAGCTAAATTGCATACCTATACACATCTTTATTTTAATTTAAAATTTAAACAACTTCATATTACTTAGTCTTCATGGTCCTATATAGTGGATCGGAAATGTAATATTGGTTGATGGCACATAATTTAGTAAGCCAAGGATGTCCGAGTACTTACTTATTACACATAGGGAATATATAATAAATATTTGAAATAATAACTCATTCGAATAAAAATTCATTTATGACCAAATGTTTACACATTTGTAACCGCGGGAAAGATTTTTACCAGAATAACAATTCATTGTAATGTGGGTTGCCTAATTTTAATTTATTTTATATTCATTTAAAACAAAGTAAAGAATTGTTGAACGAAAAATAAGTGCATAGCGGGGTAGCTTTTTATTTAATTTATAACGTGAACTAAAGCAAACAAACTCGCTACAAAGGATTTTTGAGAAAACTTGTGATGTGATTTATACATATTCCTTTGGTTTTTCATATGACCTCACAAAGCTTTTGTCATCTTGCCTTAGTGTTAGACTTAATTAAGTATGTCCATTGCAATATGTCAAAATAATTTTGATTTTTTGTCCCGCAAATCCTTTAGTCATTTGTAAAACTATACGTTCAATACACCACCTTTAGTTTACCCATCATGCTTCTATGTGGACATTTCGAAATTATTTAGGTATCCCCCTCCTGATCAGCAGAAGCTAAATTTTGGAAAACCTATAATAAGGGGAAGTAAAAAATATTCAAACACTTCAGAACTTAGGCCAATAGCATGCGCAAAATCAGCTAGGTATGGACCAAAGTAAGGAAGCTGTAAATTTGATCAGTGGCTATAGTTGTCTTCATCGTTCCCAAAATCGGCACCGATGTTGTTTTTTTCTTCCGCATCGTCATCGCTGAAAATTGTTGCGGCGACAAATTTGTCATTATTTCCTTATTGATTTTCTGTATAATCTTCTTCATTTTCGCTACAGTTGGACTCTTCATCAGTTAGAATCTCTTCGAAGAGAACCTATGCCTATGCATCCTTAGTTGTCATATTTTCCAAACTGAATGAAAATTCATTCTAAACAAAAAAAAATACATTTGATGCTCATGCAGTGGTCGCTCAGCGACACCATGTCTGGTATGCAACAGAAAAATAAAATTTATTGGTAACTGAGGCACCTACCTATCAAAGGAAGTACCTCTTCTACATATCTGGGCGCTGTGGTTCCGTAGCAAAACCACTATGCAAGTAGATATCGGTTTTTGACTTGATCTTTTCATGGCGAAACCACGACGCCTCAAAGGGAAAGGACAGTCCAGTGGCGGCTGGTGAGTACGTTTTGGTGAAGCAATTACATAGACAAGTAAGACAAGCCTGATTATTTTATTATCGGTGGTGCTCGGCATCTGGGAGTATAACTGTGATAATGACGACGACAACGAGGATGAATTTGTAATTGATCATCAAGAAAACGAGTAATGCATTCGAAACTGTCCGAAACAGCTTGAAATTTATTTCTAACGTTCATGAAGCAGTTTTCACCTATCTAAATAAAACTGAACACTATTATGATGCGGCTTCGGCAAATAGTAATTATACCCAAAAGGACGTTAGGAGCTACTTCGTTCAAAAAAAAAACTATAATTCGTTTCGTTACATATGTATACGTATAGCCTGTTTCAAGATATAGTAACATGTGGGAGCTTGCATTCGCACTATATCTTGAAACAAACTACCTATATTATCTTCCTAAACAATAATGTTTATGATTACTTTGTATACAAAAGTAATCATAAAGACATTCAAGGAAAACAGTGACTGGCTCATCGTCGAAAATAAGATCCTGGGCTGTTTAGTTTGGTGCAAAGTGGATTCTTTCGCCATTCACAGTGATAAATATAAAATAGTTTCAAAACTGTGGCAAGAATGTTCAGTAAAAGTGGAAAGACTTATGAGTCACAGCAATCAAGCCTATATACAAAAATATTTGGACACAAACGTTCAGAAGCTCATAATAAAGCCATAGAGTTATTAGAGCAGTCTAAAAAAAGACTATTGAAGGAGGCATTGGCAAAATGAATGAAACATTATTTACTACCACTGAACGAGTTATCAGAACTATTTACAAAATGGCGAAAAATCAAAGGCCGTTTCCTGATCTGCCTGTTGATATAGATCCCAATGGACTACCTATGGGTAAGATTTTACATTTCGACAAAGCGTGTCATGACATTGTGACTCATATTGCATTTGAAATGATAAACGCTATATGCAAAAATATTATTGACAATAAAAAGAAAATCTGTCTTGATAGACGAGTCAACAACCCTAAGCAAAAAAACTACTTTAGTTGTAGTAATATGGTCATATTTCGAAGATTCTTCTTCAAATCTTGAAGACACCTATGTCTTTGACCTTGATTTAATTGAGCTGACTGATGCGACTGCCGAAAATATCACAAAGGACCTTTTGACATGCCTAAATAAATATGGCTTTGATCAAACTTTTCTGGAAGACTGCCTCATAGCTTTTGCCTGCGACGGACCCTCGGTTATGATTGGAGAGAACACTGGAGTAGAAACACTGTTGCAAACAATATTTCCAAATTTATTAGAGTATCACTGCTCTTATCACAAATTAGAGCTTGCTGTCAATGACTGCGTTAATGAAGTCAGTGGTATCAACCATTGCAAAATCTTTATTGATAATTTATATATAACTTGTACGACCAATCGCCCAAAAACCGAAATGAACTCAAAAAGACAACAGCTTCGCTTGAGGCGCAAATTTTAAGAATCTGAAGAATTCTATCTGTTCAATGGGCTGCATCAAGCAAACGTACAATTAAGAGGCATCTGTACGCTCGTGCAATTCGTGCGTAGAGAGAGAGCGCATTTTCTTCTAAATAGTGCAGCTTGCTAGGACGTATAGACAAATCCATTACGAAGCGGACGTGCAGAAAGCGAAAGGAGCGACAGAGTCTACCCGATATAGTTGTATTTTTGCTGTACGCCGTAAAAATGTCGACACACGTGTTGTTTTCGCAAAATTTTTATTGATTTTGTTAGATTTTAATTTTATTTATATGGGCCGATTATGGCTTTACTTTGGAACCGCCAGAATTTCGATTTAAAAAAAAAGGGGACTGAAAAAATATGGATTTTTCCTATTATCTCAGCCAGTTTTGATTTTTTCTTTGTAATAGTTTATCAGTATTTGGTAACAATATCGTTTTGTAATAATAGAACATTATATTACATACTAGAGAAAATATATATTTAATATTTCCTGCTTATATTAGATGTTTATTATAAATCACAATAGAGTACTGTTATTGAACTGCATCATACAAAAACTACTTTGAACACTGTAATGTGCGGAAAGTGCAAGTCATTCCGCCCCTTGCAAAATCGTTTTTTCTTATTATCTTGGCCAATTTCGACTTTTTTTTGAAATACGTTGGAACAATTTAGAACAACCTGATACGACTGTCAGAATTTAGATTTCCGAAAAAAGGGGTGCTAACTTCTCGCTTTTGGATTTCGTTTATTTTTGTTCAATATCCTTTGATATACCTATAAGAGATACGGTTTTGAGGCATTAGAAAAATGTTTAGAACAAATCTACAACTACAAGAAACAACCGTCAGAATTTAATTTTCGCAAAAAGGGGAGCTGTAAGAATATCGTTTTTTCCTATTAACTCAGCCAATTATGATTTTTTTATTTGAAATACATTGGAACAATCTAAAAGAAACCTAGGATAACCTAAAACAACCGTCAGAATTTCGATTTTCGAAAAAAGGGGCGCTTGTAAAAATTGTTTTTTGCCATTTTCTCGGCCGATTACGATTTATTTTTTGAAATACTTTGGAACAATTGAAAACAAACCTAGAACAATCTGGAACAATGATCAGATTTTCGATTTTCGAAAAAAAGAGGGACTAACTTCTCACTTTTGGATATACTTTTTTGGCAGTACCTTTTAATATATGAGATACGGTTATGATGTATTAGAACAGCGTTTCGAACAAATCTAGAACAACCTGAACAATTTAAAACAAACCTGGAACGACCGTCAGAATTTTGATTTTCGAAAAAAGGGGCGCTGGCAAAAAATTGTTTTTGCCATTTTCTCGGCCTATTATAATTTATTTTTTGAAATACTTTTGAACAATTGAGAATAAACCTAGAACAACCTGGAACAACCGGCAGAATTCCGATTTTCGAAAAAAGGGTCTAACTTTACACATCCAAAAGTGAAACTAAAACGACATGTGCGTGTATCGTTAAGAATTTTTCGAATTTCCGGAATATGTCGCAGAGTGAGTAATTAAGAATTTTTGTATTACGGAATACTCGCCCACGCAAGTATACCAGCACTTCGTATCTATACAAGAAATTATTTTGAAGCGTACGGCTTCCTGAGAAGACCCAAAGTAGGTAGAAACGCATCCATGTCTCGCTAATTCTTGGACCGAAAATATTCATTATATACATAAATGACCCTGCCCTGTAGTGTCCCAGGCACGGAATTGTGTCTATATACGTTGTTAGTAAGGGGTAAAGAACTCGAAGAGCTAAAAGCAAAATTTGCAGCTGCCATCCAAAAAGCAGAGGGCTGATTTGCGGCAAATCAGCAGAAAATAAACCCGAACAAAATACAAAATGTTGTTATATATATAAGTAATTACCACAAGATTACTTTGATGTGACGATAATCTGTAATTAATATAATGTTAATAATTATAGATGAGTAAATATACATTATTATTATTATCATACTATTATTATATTATTATTATATTAAAACAACGGTAATATATTTTCGAATTAAGAATGACTTTGTTTTGTTGGAGTTTGCAGAACAAAAGGAATGTCATTATATTATTATATTATGATGTAGGAGTACTATTTTTCGTGAGTGAAAGGGACAAGATTCTATTGGTGGTATAGTATGTTAAAAAACAATTTTGCAGTTACTTCGGTTTTGCCTACTCCGGAAATTATTGAACAACCAAATGAACACATATTCCATGGAAACAACGATCGAGAAGTCCTCAATCCAAGGGATCCATTGCTAAACCAATGCATCGGGCGAAGGCGGTAAATAAGGGAGATTCACTTTGCTCTTGGTCTCGGATTGCGTGAATTCCTTGAAGCGAAGTTGAGACAGTGTGTACTTGCAAGTGGCACCATCGTACAATGCCATGAAGATAGCCTCTCCCGCGGCTTCAACGCACAGTATTCATCGTCACCGAAATTTTTCTTCGCAAATGAAATAAACGCTCATTTCCAAAGAGCCAGAAAAGATACGTTCTAACGTAGAAACGATCATCTCTCTACTGCCCTTCAGATAAATTAAGGCATTCTCTGCAACTTTATATTTGCATCAAACGCTAAAAAACTTTTCGCGCCGAAAAAAATTTTGGAGCCCTCTGCTTTTTGCGCTTTTGGCTGCAGCGCAGCGAGTACATTAGATAATTTGGAGATAATATTGTCCTCTACAATTTTTGTTAAAAAAATTTTTTGTTCGACCAACCATTTACGCGGAAAATCCATTCAAAAACTTTTTGGGATTACCAAAAACTCACAAGGAGGAGGGGGGGGGGTCCAACTTTTTGGTTTTAGAGTCGTCGCATGCACTAACGATTTATCAAATAAAATAGTCTCGCATATTTTTTTCCAAAAAAAATACTTGATGACTGTACTATAATATCATGTATTGAATCGAATTTCACTGTTTTATTATTATATATAAATTATTTAAAGTTTAATGTTTATTCATTATTATTATGTAATTACATCTGTAAAATAATAAGACCTATTGCTGTCTGTTTTTTATTTACCATAACACGAAAAGTATTCTGGTAAAGTTTTTAAAATAAAAGATGTCCTTTCCGAGCAATTTCTTTTTATAAGTGTCCGAACACGGGATCGTTTGAGAGTAATTTTTTGCTAGGTCGTAAATAACTCTTTTGAACGTCTACCAGTCTGGTACAATTTCTGACGATCTGTACAAAGGAAGTACGCACCATCTATATCCATCTCATTTCACTACATATTGTACAAATGCCCGGCAGAAGGCGCCACTGTACAGTGGCAAAATTCACATTTTAGGAGCGCCAAAAAAACGGGGTAATCATATTATTTTTTATTCATCTATGTAAATGTTTTTGTTGTTCATTTATAAATCTATAATCTGACCGAAGCAAATTTGTTTTGAATTATTTATAAGGTGGTAGAAGTTGCAAGTTTCACTTTATTTTTTTTTATTTACCTAATAAAAGAAAATTCGGAAGCGTTCCGGTTCGTGAAAAATTCCATTTCGAGCACTGCATAGTACCTACTATGTTTAAAATAAATTCATTCTACTGTTTAATTTATTTTATTTAATGTTAAAAAATTCTTTTAAATCTAAAAAATTAACTGCACTTGTTACTTTCTTATACGTAGTAGGAAGTAGGTATTAATTGTGGTGATGAAAATTTTCGACCTCGAGATTTTTGCAGATGTCCACGTTTTGAAGTCCCCTTATACCAAAAAAAAGTTTTTTAAAACATGTCTCTCTCACTCTCCCCCTATCCACCCCCTCACTCTCTCTAACTTTTGTATGAAAAAAATTTCAAAATTCGGACCGGCAGTATCACTTTTACTCGTATCGAATAGCGATTTTTGCAGATACGTCGTAAATAATTCATTCTATATTTATTTATCAAGAGTACAAAGTATTAGAATAGGATTTTGAATAACTTTTGTATAAAAGAATTCTTAAAATTGTACAATTTGAAACACTCATACGTGTAGAAAGTCCTGTGGTGGCCACACATCATTTTTTTTAGTTTGAAAATGATGAAAAATGTCTATACATTTCTATATATCGAAATTTCCATATATAGAATTATTTTAAAGAAACCTTCAAATTTAATATACAGGGTGTAACAGTGGGAACGCCGTGGTCTCTGGTAGTCAAATGGTAACAATTTTGAAAAAGTTACATACTGGAATATATATAGGTGGATTAGATCTACAATTTAAAAATAATAGGCAATATACAGGGTGTTTCAAAACTTAGCAATGTACCAAAGTTATGTTTTTCTTAATGGAACACCCTGTATTTTATGTCATTTTTGAGTTGTACACTGAAATCTAGATCAACTTTATTTAAGGTTTCCTATGTCTAATTTTTGTAGTTTAGGAGATATTTCAAGTTTTTTGAAAATGCAATGTTGCACGAAAAGTTTAGTATCTTGAAAATGACTTAATTCAGAGAAGTGGAACGAATAGCGTAAATGGCAGATCCTTTGGCTGATTGAATGCCATATTCAAAGTTGCCGAGTATTCTACAGGTCGTTCATGTACCGAGAGCAAACTTTGTGAACTTCTTTCGTGCATAACTTTATTATTTTAAATGGAACACCCTGTATGTATTTATGTTATCAGATAGAACATTTTATTATCTAAAAACCAGTATCAGGAATCCCTATGACTATCTTTACTAGTTTTTAAGTTATTTGCGTTTTTTAGATAACTTACGGAAATTGTTATTATTTAATCTAGGAGGTTGGATCCTCATAGAGAAACTGTCAATTTGACGTGTACTCTGTTAACATCATGAAGGCATACTCGTTGCAAGAAAGAACTGATATGATTTTAGTTATTGGTGAGTGTCAGGAAAATTGCTTCCTTGCGTCTCGGGTGTATTCGCAGAAGTACCCAAATCGAAAACATCCAGATAAAAGGGTATTTGAAAATTTGTTGGGTAGATTCCGTGCCACAGGGAGTGTTGTATACAAAAGGCGAACAACAACTGTAGACGTAGAAAATGAATTCGTGGTATTGGCAACAGTCACTGAAGAACCGCATAAAAGCACACGACAGATTGCCAAGGAATTAGATATAACTCATATGAGCGTATCTAGGATACTAAGAAAACACAAATACCATCCCTATCACTTACAATACCATCAAAATTTATACTCAAGGGATTATGAAAGGCGAATTGATTTTTGCTTGTGGGCTCTTGATAGAAACGCAGAACATAATGATTTTTTAAATTACGTTTTATTTACCGATGAATCCACTTTTCATAATAATGGATTAGTAAACCGTCACAATTTTCATTATTATGATACCGAAAATCGCCATCTTTTTCGTACCTTGGATCGGCAGCATCGCTGGAGTTTGAACATGTTTGGAGGCATTATAGGCGATTATGTAATTGGACCATACTTCTTCAATGGGCACCTAAACGGAGACGAATTTCTAAGGTTCTTAAAAAGGGACTTTTGGACCCTCTTGGAAAATATTCCCTTGAATATTAGAAACCGGATGTCTTCAATTAGACGGCGCTCCTGCCCATTTTAAACGGTCCGTTAAAAACTACCTTCACAGGAAATTTCCTAATAGGTGGATCGGAAGAGATGGTCCGTGCAATTGGCCACCAAGGTCTCCGGACTTAACATGTATGGACTTTTTCCTATGGGGGTATGTAAAAGGGATCGTTTACAATATCTTGCCCACTACAGCAGAGGATATGAAAACGAGAATCAGAGACGCCTTCAGTTCAGTAACACCGGATATGCTGAGGAACGTTAGAACAACATTTGAACAGAGGGTTATTTTCTGTATTGAAGAAAATGGCAATTATGTTGAACGCTAGCACTTTTTCGTTTATTTTGTTGTTATGTTTTTTCGTTTATTTTATACGAAATCCTTTTTTCTTAATCCAAATACAAAAATATTTACTGCTGTTTTGTTTAGTTTATTTTTATTACTTGGAATTTATGTTTTCATGTAAATTGTGACAATATAAAATCAACTTCTTCGAATAATAATATTTATATCCATCGATGTAAAGATATACTGGGTGTTCACTTACAAAAAACAAATTTAGTTCACTTAAATAATCTAAAAAACACAAAGAACTTAAAAACTAGTAAAGATAGTCATAGGGATTCCTGATACTGGTTTTTAGACAATAAAATGTTCTATCTGATAACATAAATACATACAGGGTGTTCCATTTAAAATAATAAAGTTATGCACGAAAGAAGTTCACAAAGTTTGCTCTCGGTACATGAACGACCTGTAGAATACTCGGCAACTTTGAATATGGCATTCAATCAGCCAAAGGATCTGCCATTTACGCTATTCGTTACACTTCTCTGAATTAAGTCATTTTCAAGATACTAAACTTTTCGTGCAACATTGCATTTTCAAAAAACTTGAAATATCTCCTAAACTACAAAAATTAGACATAGGAAATAAAGTTGATCTAGATTTCAGTGTACAACTCAAAAATGACATAAAATACAGGGTGTTCCATTAAGAAAAACATAACTTTGGTACATTGATAAGTTTTGAAACACCCTGTATATTGCCTATTATTTTTAAATTGTAGATCTAATCCACCTACATATATTCCAGTATGTAACTTTTTCAAAATTGTTACCATTTGACTACCAGAGACCACGGCGTTCCCACTGTTACACCCTGTATAGAGGTCGACTGAATTTTTATTTACTTACTATTTATTTTCCACCCATTCTGTATACTATTTCTTATCTATAATAACTTTAGGAAATTTTTTAAAAAGTTTGTCTCCACCTAAAAGCTACATTGACTTTGTTTGCTTTTTATTTTTCACACTTTTCACATAGTTAAGTAGAATTCTCTGTTAAGTAAATAATATCCTTGTTAATTTAAATAAGCATTTCCTTTCGCATTCACGAACCCATTAATAACTATTAACTATACATTTTATCTTTATTTGTATAAAAGTGTGTTATGAATTCACGCGTAGATACTTTCCGACTACGGACTTTCCCTCAGCTCAAATAAAAATGATAATTATTATAGTGAGATCTATGTAAGCAAACGGATGTGCTTTGTGATTGCAGGAACAGTGGTTTTGAAAACATTTAAATGGTATGTACGTATTTCTATTTATTACTGATTTTATTTTATTTATAAATGTTTATTGTTTATTGGTTGTGTTTAAATAAGACATTCGCTTACAACCTGTTGTTCCATGATAACTTTCACTAGTTGTTATATACACAAACTTTTATTAATTGAATATTTCTTTCCCTTTCAGATTTAATTTTTTTTTTTTTTGGAATTGTACAAAATTTTCTTTAAAAGTGATATTAATGGAGATGGATTTTTCCGACAATGATAATAATGGGCATGAGGAAAGTGTACAAGAAAAGCGTATGAAATGGATGTTGAACGCCGACAAGGCTCTGGCGGAACAGCTGCAATCGAACGAATTCAGAGAGCGTTACAAGCACAACAAACAGAAAAATTCGCAATTGCGCGAAGATATTTCCAGCGCGAAAAGTTTAGCGAAAGAATTGGAGAAGCGGACGACATTACAAATTGAAACGGACAGGGAAATCGCGAAGAAATTAGCTGAACAACTAGCGGAGATGAAAAACGTTGAATTCTTACGACAAGCAAAACGCGACGAGGAATTAGCTGAAAAAGTGCAAGAACTGGAAAGTGATTTTATTTTAGCAATGCAACTTCAAAATGAGGAGCTGAGAGGCGTTAAAAAGGATTCTTAACGTTATTGCTGTTTATTTGAAAGAGCACTATAAAATATTATATATTTAAAGAATGAAATAAAAAGGGTTATTTATTATTAATGTGTAATAATTACATCTATAACCTACCGGATAAATAGAATTTAAATACTACGTTGACTATCTAATGAATTTCACGGATTGGCGAAATATGAAAAGTTAAATCCCTGATACACACTGGAAAGAATACATCAGTAACACCGACTAAACAAACCAGACTGGTAACTAAATTCCTAATTTTATCCAGATTACGCCTCCTCATTTGAAATTTTTTGTTATATTATGCTTATATCGTTGATTGAAGGAATACATATTATTCCTTCAATCAACGGTTAGATGTCATTCCAAACAATATTTCAAATTTGACGTATTATTATAATCCTTTCTCATTGTACATCATATTAAGTATAAGAAGTTGAAATTGATCGCGAGTTTATGATTAAATAAGTACAGCGTGAAAATTAGTGAACTGTAGTGTAATATAAACACATAGGAATATATAGCGTTAGAGTGATGCCATGTATTATATTGTGTAAGTATAATAAATGGAGGTTTCTATCAATAATAAAAAAAAAAGTATTCGTATTTTTTAAAACGTAAAAGTTGAAGGTATGTGATTTGTTCAATTGTTTTGTGTATTTTTCTATTACATTAATAACGTATTTAATACACATATTCTAAAAACAAGCTCATTTCAAATTCCGCGCCAATATGCCGCTAGCGCCATATTTTTCTATCATGTAGTTGCCGGTCTGGTTTGTGTTGTCTGTGTCAGTAACGACATTTTCCTAGGAAAACTTTATGTTGAGTCGCTCTCGCAACCGACATGCGCCACTAAATTAAAATGGCGTCAAATTTGAGATGCTGCGAAATTTTACATGTCAAGTAATATAACCTATAGAAGCCATTTCCAGACTGTCATAAATAATAATATTCATACACCTTTTGACATGTCATGTTTATCTATTGACGTTTGTTATAATTGTCCAATAAACATTTTAAATTTGTCAACAATGCTTGCCTCCTAAACAATATAGCCAAATGTTATATACGTGAGCATTTTGAACTGTCCTGGGTTGGCAACAAAAAAGTCCCAGTATTATCAAAAACTAGGAAATATTTACTTCCGTGAATTGTCCATACTAAATTTACATGTCAGATGTCAAAATCAAGATGTAAAAAATAAAGTGCAATTACTATATTTCTAAAAAATTCTCTCTTATAATTCAACTAATTTCATTAACATTTATCACAAGAAAATTTTAAATAGTTCTAATCACAAAAATAAATAAAAAAGGCTTGCCGATTACACTGTGTTCCAGTGGCGGCTCGGGGTGGTTCACATAGGGAGTGCATAATTTCAAAATTAAAAAGTATAATACAAGGACGCTTACCCAATCTTTATAAGTTTCACCGACATATTGTTCCAGACAGGTATTGTTCATTGTACAGTTTGTTTCGAGGGAATAGTAAATATAACATTACAGTTTGATTACATCTGACGATAAATGAAGTCCATTTTGCGTGTCTTTGACTTGCAGAACAGTTCTATAACTTTTTCATTAAAATTTGGGAAATCATTTATAAATTCTTTTTCACAAGATGACATAGTAAGGGCATTTAATCTGTCTTCTTTCATTGTATTTCTCAGGAAAGTTTTTATTCTCTTCAGCCGTGAAAACTGGCGTTCCGCTTCAGACGTTGTAATTGGGATTGTAATGACAATTTTTAAAAGCTTAACACCCAAAACCCCCGTATCTAAAATTTCACATCCATACGTCAATTTTCAAAAAACCCGTCCGCCATTTTGTCTATTTTTGACATTTTGACTTTGGAATCGTGATCGGCGACCTAAGACACCCCCGTATCTAAAATTTCACATTTATACGTCAATTTTCAAAAAATCTTCCGCCATTTTGTTTATTTTGACATTTTGATTATGGATTCGTGATCGGTGACCTAAGACACCCCCGTATCTAAAATTTCACATTTATACGTCAATTTTCAAAAAATCTTCCGCCATTTTATTTTTTTTGACATTTTGATTATGGATTCGTGATCGGTGACCTAAGACACCCCCGTATCTAAAATTTCACATTCATACGTCAATTTTCAAAAAATCTTCCGCCATTTTGTTTTTTTTGACATTTTGATTTTGGATTTGTGATCGGCGACCTAAGATACCCCCGTATCTAAAATTTCACATTTATACGTCAATTTTCAAAAAATCTTCCGCCATTTTTTTTTTGACATTTTGATTATAGATTCGTGATCGGTGACCTAAGACACCCCCGTATCTAAAATTGCACATTCATACGTCAATTTTCAAAAAAATCTTCCGCCATTTTTTTTTTTTGACATGATTTTGGATTTGTGATCGGCGACCTAAGACATTCCCGTATCTAAAATTTCACATTCATACGTCAATTTTCAAAAAAATCTTCCGCCATTTTTTTTTTTTGACATTATGATTTTGGATTTGTGATCGGCGACCTAAGACACTCCCGTATCTAAAATTTCACATTTATACGTCAATTTTCAAAAAATCTTCCACCATTTTGTTTTTTTTTTGACATTTTGATTATGGATTCGTGATCGGTGACCTAAGACACCCCCGTATCTAAAATTTCACATTCATACGTCAGTTTTCAAAAAAATCTTCCGCCATTTTGTTTTTTTGACATTTTGATTTTGGATTTGTGATCGGCGACCTAAGACACCCCCGTATCTAAAGTTTCACATTTATACGTCAATTTTCAAAAAATCTTCCGCCATTTGGTTTTTTTTGACATTTTGATTATGGATTCGTGATCGGTGACCTAAGACACCCCCGTATCTAAAATTTCACATTCATACGTCAATTTTCAAAAAAATCTTCCGCCATTTTTTTTTTGACATTTTGATTTTGGATTTGTGATCGGCGACCTAAGACACCCCCGTATCTAAAATTTCACATTTATACGTCAATTTTCAAAAAATCCTTCGGCCATTTTGTTTTTTTTTGACATTTCGACTTTGGATACGTGATCAATGACACCACAAAAACTCCCAAGTGCCGAATTTTACTTTAATCAGAAGAGAGAGATTAATTTCAGCTAGCTCCGCCCACTCTGCATGTATGCGTATTAATCGTTTAAAGAAAATTATTACATAAGGGCACATCAATGTTAAAAACAATCCTTTTCCCCATTAAGGAAACGGGGCATACGCGTTCTGGAATTATCGTATTTTAATTCAAATAATTATTAAAATACTAATCGACCCCTGTACATAGATAAAAATATTAAATCAAGCGGGAAGTAAAACAAAATACAGTTCTCCCCACCTTCAATGTAAAGTTAATGGCTTACGGAGCAACGGTAGGGCTTTGCTCATGGGTATGTTTCTCTCGGTGGAAGGGGTAAACATTCGAATAGTTTACATCCGTGCGCTGTTAGTCGTCATTATATCTGTGACGACGATCGGTGCATGTAGGTTGTTATGCGTGCCGCACACGCCACGTTCCTGTTCAATAACTATGAATACGTAATAAATAAATACTTTCATAGTTAGTCGCCGCTTGGTTTGTTTTGTTTCAAAATTCCAGGGGGTGCAATTGCTCACTTGCTCTCATTAAAGAGCCGCCACTGCTGTGTTCCTATATTAAAATCAGTATGGCCAACTCAGGACAGTTCAAAATGCTCACGTTGTAGAATATAGGTGTAGAAAAAAATATTTAATAGCTTTATTTATAATATTTAATTTGTAACTGGCTTCTATGTAATTGTATTTTACTATGGGAAGGTATATATCCTGAAATATTAATTAATTAGTTTAATTTTATTGTTTTGAAATTGTTTCGGCCGATCGAAATTTGTAGTGGTATTGAATCGTCGTCTTTCCTTCGTACATTGGCCGTGTTGGTTGCCAAACCGATTCGACTATAACTTACTTTTTTATATACTGTGCAGTGTTTAGTTATTTATTGGAAAAAGTGTTAGTACTGAAATACCGCGCGATCATTTAAATTCTAAATTGGAGCAGGCTGTGAAATTTAAATTAAGTTGGTATATAAGTACTAATTTACAATTTGAATTGTCAAAGTGACGTTTCAAAATGTTAATTAATCAATAATTGACATTCTGGACAACCTAATAAAAAAAATCCCGCCTGCTATAATTTAGAATTTAAATGATCGCGTGGTATTTTTTTTTCTACTCCCATACTTTAATTGTATTATTAGATATGCTGAACCTGTACTTTAATGATGTCCATTAAGATACAGATTTTCATTAAGATACAAGTTTATATCCAATAGGAATGCGACATTTCAATATTCATCAATATTCAATATGGCCACTTCATATCTGACAGATATAAAAATTAATTAAATTTGACTGTTCTCTGCAATTTACTAATAAGTAGTTAAAATTTGTGCTTTTTTGAAAATATAAACGGTAAAAATGAGGGATGATGACAGTGAAATGTAAAATTTGACTCCAGCGGAAATTATGGAACAAGCCACGAACAATTTATTACCAGATAAATTCGCAAAAACGTACGGAATATTTTACGCTCAATTTATGAAATTGAATGTTCAAAAATATGTTTTATGGTGTCGTAGAAAAAATAGTGTATGCAATTCGCATTTAATGGCTATTAAGACACTCGTATTCATTACGATACTCGCCTTCGGCTGGTATCGTAATTATCATTCTCGTGTCTTAATAGCAACCATTAAATGCTGATTGCATAATATATTATTTTCTACTCCCATATTTTAATTGTATTATTAGATATACTGGACCTGTTAATACTTTAATGATGTCCATTAAGATACACATTTTTCATTAAGATACAAGTTATTACCTATCTGACAGATTTAAAAATTAATTAAACTCGACAGTTCTCTGCAGTTTACTTGAAAGTAACTAAATATGTGTTTTTTTTTTGAAAATATAAACAGTAAAAATGAGCGATAGTGCCAGTGAAATTGAAAATCACATTCATTTTCATACTCGTGACTTAATAGCCATATTAAATGCTCATTGCATAATATACTATTTTCGACATACAACGAAAAACTAAATGAATTGATGATGTGATTTTTACTTTTAAAACGACATTATTATTGTTTATATTATAAATATTATTTTTATACTTCCCTTTTTAAAATGCCATTTACCATATTTGTTTGCATGAAGCTGTGCTCTTTTAAATACACCTAGAGAAGCTGTAGCTTCGTGGGCTAGTCACGGGGTGAACTTAGTAGTGGGCGTTTTAGTCACGGGCTGAAGTTTTTTTAATTGCAGCAATCAATTGAAACTCAACTATTATAACTTGGTTGACACCATGGATAACTTATACACTTGTCGTCATTCTGCCACAATAACGCGACATGCCACGACAATATGCATGTAATTTCGTATTATTTTGATTATTTAGTCTTAGAAAAAATATAGTGTGAAACTTGTTTTTTATATTGAGATTTATAAAACTTGATACATAATCTTAAAGATGCGGGAGTAGAAAATATATCTACTATTACGTATAATATTTATTGTTTGTGACAAAACAATATATGATATACGAATTTTCTTTGCGATCATTTAGGCATGATACATAGCAGTAATACGAAGAGTATATAATTTAACAACACTGCATGCCCTTCGGCACATAGCAATATTCCTTTTTCTATAAACATTGAACTTATTTATGTTTTTTTGTACTCGCTTATCAAAACCTGTCATTTCACAATTCGATTTGCGTGCGTAAAAAGTCACTTTAAACACGAGTGCGTAAAAGTAAAGTTGGTACTTCCTAGAACTTGATTAATTTAGTGACATTTTAAAATCATAAATTCCTAACCTTAATAATATGCTACCCAGTTCGTTGTTTTTCTATGAAAATAAAAGGAAATGAAATAGAATTTTTTGAATTTGATAATTTTAAATTAAATGTCACTTCAAATAATCAATACTGCCAATTCAATTTTTTTTAATTAATATCAAGAGATTAGTAGTGTGTCATAAACGATAACGTATTTAACAATATGTATTATTATTATAGTTCTCGTACAAAAAATATTGTACAAACTTCGTGCGTGAAACATTTTGCGAATTCGTGTCCATAAAGCGCTCGCCTTTCGGCTCGCGCTTTAAACTGGTCACTCATTCGCGAAATATGATTTCACGCACTTGGTTCGTAAATAACTATTTAGTTTTTAAAATGTATTTATTTGATCAATCTTCTCCACATTAACAATTACATATATGGAAATCGACATCTTAATAGAAATTAAATTGATATTAGTTGCAAGGTGAAAACAGAAGATATAATACTTCTCTACCTTACTCCAAAAAAAGAACGAGAGCTTAAAAGCCGAGATGGATTCCGCGAAATGCGCATGCTCTGGCTTGTCACTCGGTAGAATTAATTTAGCGCGCTAAATTGTTAAAATACGTATTTGTAATAAATCACATTCATTTTTATATTTTATCACATTCCTCGAACGACGGAAATATCGTGGATCGACTATTTCCTTAGTTGAAATAATGAATGCTGAGACTGCAATATGGGTCGTTCTAATTTATATTTTATAAGTTATGTGATACAATACATTAATTTTTTCTGCTCATCAAGCGCAATTTTTATATGTCAAATTTTGTTTTGTATTCTCATGTACATAAATTGAATGTACAGACTGTTGAAGCATTGAAAATCAAATTTAGATTCAAGTGTATGTAGAGAAAAATGTCAATGTTAAAAGTAAGGTAGGTAGATAAATAATACCTACTTGTTTGATGCAAGTTTTGGTCCTCCATTAAGAAAAATAAGACGAAACGTCCGGATATATAAACTACATTTATTGTTAATATTTACACGAAATAATGTATTTTTATTACATAGAAAAATGTAGGTACATATATTATATATTAAATCAAATAGACAATAAACGACCTAAATGTAGCTGTGATCAAAAGAAGGATCATTTGATATGATTTTAACATTAATTCCTTTTAAAATATTTGAAATTTCGTGATTTTCATTTTTGTTTGGGTTCTTCATTTCTTTTCCAATCGTTTTTTTCTTTTTCTGGGTAGAGAAGAACCTATTTTGAGGAAGTATGTTTTTGGAAGTAGATGCTTGTTGTGTATCTTTAAAGGATTCTATTGGCTCGCTTTTTGAAGTTGATGGCAACTGAAGTAATTGTTTTGAGTTTTGTAAATTACTCATACACTGTTGAAACACTGAATCACTTAATTGATTCAAGTCCTGATTATAAACTAACATCTGCAAATCTGATATTACTTTTAATATTTTTTCCTTTCGATCATACCCGCATGCATTTTTATCATTATTGCTAAAGAAATTTAAACACTGATTACTAGCGGATTGTGCATTTGTTATATCAGACCCTGTATTTATTTTACTGTCTGATGAATTTTGGCTCATTAAATTTTGCTCCTGGTTAACATGATTTCTAAAAACCACGTAATGTATATGTTTACAAATGACAGAATGAATAAAATAATTTTGACAGGTACAAGTATATTGATGAAAACAAATATCACAATACTGGCAAATTAGGTTGCAACATTTTTGTATATTTATTTTTTTAATATGGTATTCATCGTTATCATGAACTATTTTCCATACACCAGGACTTTCCATATTCATTTCAAAAGCTGATGTTAGTGCTAACTTATGTTTCTTGAAATTTTCTTGACTGTAATAATTGTGTTTGCCTTTAGTATGTTTGATTAATCTATCTACAATTTTATCTCTTACATATTTGAGAGTCGCGTGTAGACCCTTGTCCAACCTTTTGACAGTTTTACCACCAAGATAAAAATACTTGATGACTTTGTGCATACTTTCTACACGCATGTTAGTATTTATACCACAATTTTGGCGAAAATAATAAGCCCACTGTAAATAGTTCCCAAAATAGTATTTGGAAAAATATTCACCAAACTGTTTTGTATGAGGATCATCAAGCATGTTATCTATAGCAATTTGTAATTGTTCATGGAATGCATTGGCATCAAAAAAATTTGTGCTTTTTTGTAAGTACTTTAATGTTTTGTAAACACAAAATCTTTTATCTTTCTTTAAAATCTTACTTAAATTTGTTCTCCATGCGCGGTCTACATGCCATGAACAATACAACTGGTGAAGTGATGCACCCATCACCTGCACCCATGCATTGTAAAATGTCCCAGTTATATCAGACATGAAAGTCTTACAGTTAATTATACCAACTTTTTGCCTCAGTGTATCAAAAAAGATATAGTTAATGTAAGTATCTTTCCTATTTGTAAACATAAAAGCCACTGGAAAACCTTCATTAAATTCATCAACAACCATAAGGGTGGTCAATTCAAAATCATAATTATTCAAACCATGAGTGCTATCAATGGCTATAATATTTTGACCGAGCTGCTTTAAAAGTAATTCCTGAACATCATTCATTATTATAAGACAAAAATCACAATTTTCAAGCATTTGAGAGGACTGTCCTTGTGGTTTATATAACAACACAGGATTTACTTCTAATGTTTCACACTCCTGCACCCACAATTCTACACTTGTGGCATCATCTTTGTGTTTTACGCCTTCATTAAACTGAATATTGTAGCTTCTCTTGAGATTGTCTAGATCTTGTCTTGTCAGAAGATCAATCCTTTTAAGGTCTGTAGTTATTTTGTTTCTAGTGTCGTCTAAAATTCTTTTTCTTGAAACACCTTCCACAAGTTTACTTGCTAGTTCTTGTCTGTCTAGATGGCTAATTCTTAAATGCTGTATTTCTGTTGAATGGCCATAGTGACTGATAATTCTGTATGCAACATATTTGTTTTCCTTCTTTTTCAAAGTTATCTTGCTGATACAACAATAATTTAACTTTGCAGAGCCTTGCGTCTTTGTATTTCGTTTTCGGTTGATTATCTCCTTTACATCTTCTATTCTGTTGTTTATGTTTCCACTTCTATTACAAACAAAATATTTAACTTCTTCACCAGAATGCAGAGATTTCTTGCCTGACAGAACAACATAATTACAGAGTTCTTCCTGTTCAATTTCATATTTCCAAAAATAGAATTCTGGAAGAACATTTCATTAAAATAATTCCATTCTGATAAAATCTGTAATTTAATTATACCTTCTAAGCTTTGAAATTCCACTCTTTCTTCTGATATATCTTTGCCATGTTCATTTTTCAAATGTTCGGTAAGATTCACACTTTTCGGAAAGGAGCACAAACAATCTAAACACTTAAATTTATATAAATGTTCGCTATATGAATACGACTGGCTTTTAACATTGTGTGTATTTCTACAATGTTTGTTTAAATTAAATTGTGTGCTATACACTTTATTACACATTTTGCACATTACCGGCATTTTTACGATAATACTTTCTATTATTGAGTGATAACTACCAACACCAACGATGATAACAACAGCTACAGGCAACTACGAATTTCAAAATGTGACGCATGCGTATTGAATGGAATTCATCTCGGGATTTAAGCTCTCGTAAAAAAGAGAGACGAAATTCTGAAGAGACCCAAGTGCAAATTGCAATATTTAAAAGCCTACTAGCGTGATCTATGTGTAAGATCAGATACTTTGTATGCATACATATGTAAGGGACGCCTCAAAATTCTATGAACGGTACTAGAAGATAGGTTCGTTTGAAGTGATAATCGACGAACTGATGTATCTGGGTTTTCTCCAACGAGGTTTTGTCAGAGAAATAGAGTAGGGGAGAACGCGCTTCGACGAGTGCGCATCCAGTTTTAAGCAAACGCTATTGTGGTCGCCATTTTGCAGGAAGGCATTTCTTTTCACACGTAAGTTTGTTTACATTTTTCTAAGTCAATGAACTTTACATGCGAATTGTTGAGCTAGGTATAAATATTACCGTAATAGAACCTTCAAAATGGCGGAATTCAATTTAACTTAGTTGGCGCATCTTTAAGCGCGTTCTCCCCTACTCTATTTCTCTGGGTTTTGTACATGGTCAACAATATTTTGCTGTTGTAAAATTTTATCTGTCCAGTAATATCACCTAAAAAGGCCCCTTCAGTACTATTATAAAAAATAATTTCCGTACACCTTTTGACATTTGTCATCCAAACAATATAAATTATAAATTTATCAACAATGCTTGCCATACACATACACATACACAGAATAGCAAAGTATTAAATAAAATATAAGTAGGTATAGAAAGTTAATATTTAATAGCATTATTTATAATATTTAAGTTGTAACTGACTGAATAATCATGAAATAATACTGAATTGTCGTCTTTAGTTCGTAGATTGCCCGTGTCAACTGCTAAAACGATTCAACCATAACAAATTTTGTTACATAGTCTGGATGAGCTTTTATAATTCAATTATCGTCTATTGGAGACATTTTAAAATATTGTGGTAGCAACTATATACCGTAGTCGTCAAATTTTAATTTCGGTTTGTACTTCTATCCCATGCAGAAGATGACCTTATAATATGCAGCGATGCCTGCTTGCTACCAGTGGTGGGAGAGCAACGCAGTGTCGGGGGACCCTCACGCCTTACATTTCATAGGAAACATTTGTCGAGTGTACTGTCTTGGCAGGCTCGCTTATGTTTATCTTTAGTTTATTTCGTCGCGCTCTTTTCCTCTTTCTACTTTCGTGTCAGAAATTAAAATATGTCGACTACGGTATGTTATATACGTACAAAATTTACTATACATAATAATAATTGCCAAATTATAAGTAAAGTTTAACCATTTTAGAGACCATAAAAAAATTATTTAAGTTGTTACGGCTAGAATAAATATAAATGAACATGCCTATTTTAATTTGCAATTCTTAATTACTTATTTGTTGTGGTACATAATGGTCTCTTATACATATGCGTTAGTAATTTTTCTAAATCTTAGGTATTTATTATTTTTAACCATTATTATCACGAAATTGTTTAGTTCATATGATCTCCTGTTTGTAAATTAAACAGCAAACACATAATGTGACTCACTCTTTATTTTAAAGGATGTGCAAAACTGTAATAATAATAATACAAATGCTGTATGAGTATGACTAAGAATTATTCTGGCAATTGCAAAAAATCACTTTTACTAACATACGATAAAAACATATCCACATACATAGAGTTCTCATAGAATTAGAACATTGTTACTTGTGTTCGTACACTGCCAAGAAACATTGATTTTATTGGTACCTACTGAGACTGTGGATTTTTGGTTAGAATTACCCAGATCTTAATACTAACCTACTTTATGTATTTTTGGAATGCTTCTCTACGTAGGTTATATCAGGACTTTCCTTGTAAAAATAGTCATAAACGTTAATATCAATATTAGCGTAAATTCAAAATATGACAGTTGTATGTTTATATAGTAGCAATAAATTAATTTTTCTGTTCTGAATCTGCTTCTGCATCTGTATTTCATTAATTATTAGTACTCGCCCAAAACATACATAAACGAATTAAATCGTATATGGATAAATGAACGCATATCTGCACCGAGACGACATTGCGAACAACGTACAAATATGTGTTTCGATTTTACATAGATCTTGTTAGAATACGATAGTGTTGTCATAATACCTGTGAACTTAGACCACCTGCATATACGCCAACTGGCATACCAAATACCTATAAGAAAATCCTTGCATGCATACATTTCAAGACAGACGAAAATTTGCTTCAAAATTTTGTTGTTGGTGCTTTTCAATTTTACGATGATAACAATGTGCATTAATGGTAACACTTACAACATTTTAGTAGGTAATAATTGTTATATATTGTATAATCTTTATTTATACAATAGATACAAGTCTAAATGCAGAACAAAAATTGACAATGTTTAAATATTCATATTAAACCCGCCTCTTTCCTATTCTTTTTAAAAGTGTACTAAATCGGCCCTCAATTTATCTGAGAACAAAACTGTATAGAGCTGGACATCTAATAATATTTGTATAAGGAAATTTCAAAATTCGGGCCGGAAGTTACACGTTTACCTTTTACTCACTGTTTTATTTTATTGGGTATTTTTCTACTTTAATAGATATGTTGAACCTATACTTTAATGATGTCCATTAAGATAAAGATTTTTCATTAAGATACAAGTTTACATCCAATAGGAATACGGCATTCCAATATTCAATAAATATTCAATATATTCTTGTATATGGTCATGAGACTACATATCTGACAAATATAAGAAATACAGTAGAGTCCCGATTATCCGAGCTAATGTGGACCGACGGTACCTCGGATAAGCAAAAACTCGGATAATACGGATTGCCGTTTGATTGAGAACAATGTGTTTTCCAATTTCTATATCTGACCTATTCCTTTACAACATAAATGAATTAATTCTAAATAAAACTAGAAATACTAGACAAAATAAATATTAATATATTGTATAATCTTGAAAAACAATGTAACATAATATAACTTAATAAGTCTTCTGTAAATAAACATTTAATAACATATTTACTTTGAACAATGTAACATATTGAACATAATACATCTTCTGCAAGGAATTAACTTGTTTAAAGAAATCTGTAATGGATTTTTGACTCATAAGTGTTTGCCTTTTCTTGGCACCAGTGTTTTAAAGTCGTCGTAGTACCAAAATATCGCCTGGACTTGTATCATCTTGTTGTTCGAGGTATAAAATAGCTGTTTTAGTAGCGTTAAATCCGTCGCTATGAGATATTTTTGTAGATTTTCAGCATAGTCGTCATTTTCATTCTCAAATTCGTCTTCAATACCTTTTTGGGTTCTAATAAGGCTTACAATATCGCCATCACTTAGTTCATTGTTGTCATCATCCATTCTGCTATATCATTTTCATTTTCATTCGTAGTTGAAACATCGAGATTCTTAGCAAGGTCTAAAAGCGATTCTTCAACTGCATCTTGTACACTGTCAGGTTCCATTTGGTTAATAGAAATCTTATTCCAAATTTTAATAATTGTCGTATCTTTAATGTCAGTCAACATAGTAACGCAGGTGTATTTATAACTAGGTCCTGCCAGATAGATAAGCAGGGGAAGTCCCTACGTTAAATAATGTAATGAAGGAACTCCCTACAACAACCGTGCCGGGAACGACGACAAGCAGTGATACCTCGGATAATGCGGAGCCTCGGATAACCGGAACTCGGATAATCGGGACTCTACTGTAATTAAATTTGACAGTTCTCTGCAATTTACTAGTATGTAGATAAAATTTGTGTTTTTTTTTAAATATAAACAGTAAAAATGAGAGATAAAGACAGTGAAATGAAAAATTTGACTCCACCAGAAATTATGGAACAAGTATTAGTAGCCATGAACAATTTATTACCAACTAAATTGGCAAAAACGTACGGAAAATTTTACTCTCAATTTATGAAATGGAATTTTCAAAAAATAATGTTTTATTATGGGCTCGTAGAAAAAATAGTGTATGCAACTTGCATTTAATGGCTATTAAGACACGAGTATGAAAATTACGATACGAGTCGAAGGCGAGTGTCATAATGAATACGAGATCATTAAATACTCATTGCATAATATACTATTAAGACATAGTTTGGAACAACTTTCATATACAAATTTCGTAAGGCACATACGTATGCGTAAGAAAGTCGTGTGGTGACCACATCTCATTATTAGATACAAGTTTATATTACATAGCTTTTACCAAAAGAACAATTTTTGGCAGTCGTGTATGAAGGCCAACGTTATGTTATTGTATGAAATGAATTCTGGATAATGGAGTTACATACCATGTGCTTGCCGGCGACCTGCGGATACAGCTTACTGTAAGATAAAACGACGACACCGAGAGTTTGTATGAGTTAGTACGAGAAAGCAATATACAAACTTTCGAGTACATTTACGCTGAGGCTGGACGGGCTAGACTGAATCGCGTTTAATCAAGGCAACAAGGATAGATAGCAGCTGTACTGCAGTTTGTATATTGCTTTCTCGTACTAACTCATATAAACTCTCGATGTCGTCATTTTATCTTACAGTAAGCTGTATCCGCAGGTCACCGGCAAGCACATGGTATACATCACCCGCGAATAGCAGAAGTCTTGCGGCTGAAGAAAGGATGGACAGAAATAGATGGACCAGTAATCACTGCCGTATGTCTTTGAACATGTCGGTGGCTGTTTTCCTTTAGGGCGCAACAGATTATTATCAGTATCCCAAAGACAAAAAAGCAACAATATTTGGCGTACCCTGATTACATACCCAAAATAGTTGTTTAATAATATGGATGAGTCACATCACGCTTGAACAAATCTCAACTTGTATTTCTCAGTAACCAGATCTGAGCAAATAGTAGCGTTTTTCGAATACGTTATACTTATGCACATTCTTTTTAATTTTATCATCATATCATGTGCTTGCGGTTGCTACAATTTCTCCACGATCATTACTATTAATTTTTCGAAAACCATATACAAACTGATTCATTTTCGGTCCTCAGCATGGGGATCTCGCTTATTATTGGATACAGAGTATAGGTTTAAATTTGGCGAAGTTGGTAAATTTTGTGTTTGTTATAAATCCGTAAAGAAGATGGACATGCGACAAATGAAGTTCGTGTTTTTTTTTAAAAAAAGCGAAAATCCCATTTTGTTCCTGTAGCACCTACATTTGGTCTTGTAGAGAAAAATAAAATCACATTCTTTTGGCCACTTCTAAACCTCTATCCAATGGTGTACTCGAAATTTTTATATGACGTTTTGTTTTTTTCTGTCCATCATCAACTATCTATTTTTTTATAGGCGCCATATTGGATTACACATCTTCAGAAAGAGTTTTTTTTTCTAATTTCAACCATGTACTACATGTTGACAAAAGTTTTTGATATTATGCTTTAATTGAAAGAATAAACTTTAAGATATGTTAAAAATAATATTTATAAAGTAAATGCCCCACAAAACATTGAAGAATTACGAGACAGACTTCAGAATGCCTTCGATGTAGTTCCTAGAAGAACCATGCAGTTCAAAATGCCAGAAGATTGCCCAACTGTGTATTAATGAAGATGGCCAGATAATTGAATATTTACTGTAATTGCTTATTGTTTACTTTTCTATATACCTACTTTTATTAATGTGTTTGTTACTATTATTTCTTCTTTACAAATGAAGTGTAAAAATTATTTAAATACGTATGTATTTATCATTTTTAATTTAATGTATGTTAACTTTGCAACAACACGCTTTAAATTTACCATTTGTAAAATATCCTGTCGATTTTCATTCAAATTCCTGTTGACATGCACATTACGCGGCTTAGTAAGCTATCAATTCTAGACCAAATTTCTATCAAGATCTAGAAAAATGATACGATGAGGCTCTTGTCGTCTTGGATACAATTTAAATGTGTTGTACTCGCTATTGTTGAATTTCGGTTCGAAGAATTAAAAATACTTAACATATCTCGTTTATCTTCTTTGGTCACTTTGGTGTATGACATTTTTGTATGACTAATGAACGATAAATGAAATGTTTGACGGATTGAAATTTCATGGCTACCTAATTTAATCTTAAAATTTATTCTTTCAATTGAAGCATAATATCAAAAACTTTTGTGAACATGTTGTACTTGGTTGAAATTAGAAAAAAAAACTCTTTCTGAAGGAATGTAAATCTAATATGGCGTCTATAAAAAATTAGATAGTTGATGATGGCCAGAAAAAAACGAAACGTCATATAAATATTTCGAGTATACCATTGGATACAGGTTTAAAAGTGGCCACAAGAATGTGTTTTTATTTTATCTCTACAAGGTCAAATGTAGGTGCTAGAGGTAAAAGAACAAAATGGGGTTTTTGCGACATTTGTCACATGTCCATTTTCTTTACGGATTCATAAGAAACATAAAATTTAACAACTTCGCCAAATTTAAACCTATACTCTATATCCAGTAATAAGCGAGATCCTCATGGTGAGGACCAAAAATGAATCAGCCTGTATACAGCAGCATTTTTAGATTGTCCCCATAAATAGTCATTTTACCAATCTTATATATAACATATATATTAAATTTGAATTGTTATCTTCACGATCAAATTTCAGTGTAGACCCCTGTATCTGCAATAATACCAGATTGTCTTACGAACATACGAGTATAGAACCATGCGACGCAATCTAGTAGGTATACCGTTCCTCTTCTGGTTAATTAACTTCGAATGCGTCGTCTACGGTGTGCATCGCTCAAACTGAGACCTAAATAGCGCCACGCAGATCAATTTATTTTTGATTTCTGGCACTGGATCTCGACCGAAAAACTGACGTATCCGATAAGTACGATCTATTTATAAAGGACCCGCCAGCGGATTCGTTGTCGTACAACAAACTCTTATCGAGCGAACATCGATCGATTCAAATTGAATACCGAACAGTTGCTTATACACGTAAATCTCGAATCAAAAATATACGAACTCGGAAGTTATATCATTTTCTTCTTACGTGAGTGGAACAAGAAGCGAAGATCATCTATTCGAAAATTCAGTGGGAAATATTTATTTTTCGCCTGTGCTTGTATATTATTGAACAGTCGGATAATTTCATTTTGAGTTTTTCTAAAGTACAGGTAAGTGCATTTAATTCTTCACCTGTACACTTTAAATATAGTGTTGAAAGGAGTTATGTTATATTTAAAATTTAAAAAAAAATATAAAAAAATGGGTGTGCTTAAGACCACACGGCAGAAGTGAAAACTTCATCAAGGCGAGGTTAATAATACGAAATACAACTTTTTTTTTCGTTCTATATTTATTTACATTTTCCATTTTCATTCTATATTACATTTAAAATATATATATTTATTATTATTGTGTATACATTATTCTAGTAGGTACATTTCGCTCGGTCTGATCAAGTTTTCACTTCAAAAATTCATACGTACGCTGTATATATACAAATAGACAATATGATAATTCTCATACGAGTACCCGCGCTGGTCTAATGGTAATGTGCCGGCCTCACACCCGGGCGGCTCGGGATCGCATCTGCACGCGGACGAGAACTTTTCAGAAAATAAAAATACAATATTTTGCGTATTTATTCTAAATTTCAATTCAATTGAAATTAAATACCGCTAGGTAGCGTTATAATACAAAGCCGAGCGTGAAACGGTTGCCGAGCGAGTATAGCAGAGACCGGCGGAGACGCGTTAACTATATCTCTCTCGCTCCCTTAGTCGACTCGACTCGAGCCGACTTTACCCGAACGAGCGTTACATAGCCGAGCGTGACGGCTCAGTCTCGTTCAGTGCCCAACAATCAACGCGCCTATAGAAGTTTTCACTTCAAAAAGAGTCAAACATCACTGGATTGATTTGTGTATTTAAAATATGATATTTCTCTGTGATATTTTAAAATACATATTTGGAGCTTCAAAGTAGTTATCATTCCATTAATTCAATTGTTTGTATCAATACATCATACGGCTTTCTTTCGGGATAAAAATACGGAGATTATATTATATGATTTTGTTAAAATGCCCTAACATATATGGACTGTTAGTTATACGATCGACAGTCGCTTGGCTGGTGGGAGAGCCTCTCAACAATCCAAGCGACTATCGATAGCATATATTTCAGTGACTATCAATAGTGACTATCGAATAAAATTTTACCGAGATTTAATATTCCACATGAGGGAAAATACAGTTACCGGGTGATTCAACGATTTAACAAAGTAACTTCTGTTCTTATATTTGCTTATATCTGGTGTATGATTGATTAGTGGTGCTATAGCAAAATACCGTGTCTTGCTGCTAAATAGTCCCGCACGCTCCTTGAAACATAACTGCTGTCTCGTAGCGACACCCTACGCTATTTCATATAACTGCTAGAATCGACCATACACTATATAGCGACTAACAAGCGAGTGTTATGTCGTTTTGCATCTCGGATCCAAACGACTGGTGCTATCGCTCTAGATATCGGATCCAGTTTGGATACGCTCACTGCTATGTAGTGGCGCAACTTTATGTATTGCTTCAGCCAACGTCAGTGGATCCTCATTGTATTATAAAGATATTTACGGAAACATCAGTGTCAAGATAATCCCTGTCTCATAAAATAATCCAAATCTCCTTACGATATTTCCATCCACATCCGTATGTTCCGGCTATCTATCTATCTCTTGTGCCCTTTATTCATAGTATTAGATCTTGGGTACACCTTTATACAATAGCCTTTTTATCCAGCTGGTAGCTTTTTAACCAGCTTCTTGTTATCAACCACTTTGTGCCATACGTGTGTCGCATACAGTACGATGGAGTTTCGAGACTGAAGTATCCCCAATATTGACATGCTACCAGATAGCGCCCCGGTAGTTTTCTCAACTTACCTTCTTATGAGGCTTACGTGGGCAGCAAAGGTACATTTGGTGTTCAACTAAACTTACAGGTATTTGATTTCGTGACTCCATGTCCCTGATGGAAACTGAATGGGCTTTCCACTGTGACAATATGATAACAAATCTAGAAAGAGAATGGAAATAAGCCTTCCGGCCTATCCGTAACATCACTGCTATCAAAATGAGGTAAAAGAGATAAACAAGGAGGCACAACAATGAAGCAATACACAATATAATGGATTAGAGATAAAAGTATAAGATATAAGAACAGTTCGAGAAGCGAGATGAAAATGGAGATTTTCTGGTTACTAAGAATCTGACACACACACTACCACAAACTCGAACTTTGTAAGAGTCTCCAGCAAGATTTTTCCTCTCCTTCAGAAAAAAAAGTGTATACAATAGTTACTGAATGTAAAATATCGTTTCTCTGTCTCTTTGCATATACGAAATATTAGTTTATTTCTCTTAATTTAACGAAAATGGATAAAATTGAAATAAGAGCTGTGATAAAATATCTTTCTGAAAAAGGGTTGTCACCACAAGAAATTTATACGGATATGACCGAGGTAGTGGGTGATTCTGCACCTTCATATCAAGTAAATAAAAATTGAATACCTACATGATTTTAAACTGGAATGACATAAATTTCGTGTCAGTTCAACTGGTGGAAAATCATGGCCACCTTGTTAAACTGGGATTTTGAGGGGTTTATTTTTGTCATTTTTTTTATCATGTAGGCGTACTGTAACAGGTGAATATTACTTAAACTTAATTCCAAAACTTCGGGAGACCATCAAAGAGAAACGAAGAGGAACATTAGGACAAGGAGTGCTGTTTCACAAAAGCTGTGTTTCAATGGCTGCCATTCATAATGCTGAGTTTACAATTTTTGAACAACTCTCTTCTTCTCCCGATCTCGTTCCTAGTGACTACCATCTATTCCCAAAATGAAAAGAACATCTTCGGAGAAACCATTTTTTAGATGATGAAGAAGTGATGACAGCGGTAAATGAGTGGGTAATGGAACAAGATAGAGAATTTTATCTAACTGAATCTTGGAAGTTAAAAATCGATATACAAAATGTATTCACCTTTCTGGGGATTATATTGAAAAATAAAATGGTTTCTTCTTTGTTAGGGACAATAACTGTTGAACTCCCCTCGTATATACCTATATATGAATTATTTTCTTTTGTGACCTATTTAAATGCATTGTCTGTAGGTTTTTCTTATTGGTTACAGTTCTGAATGAAAAAAAACTTCCTTGTTTAGAATCTCTAATTTATTGTCTGTTCATAAATGCTTTGGGCGTTCTAGTCCTTTTTTAAAGGATTATTTAATAAACAAAAAAATCGAAAACAACAATTAACATTAATCCGTTCATCTGCAGCGTTCGGGTTCTTACATTTAAGGGGGCTTACGCAGAGGTGCCGACTAACTGTCGTGAGGTAGGACGTAAGGGGTGGCGCCATATGCGCTAATGTAAATTCTGGACTTTGGAAGGTTAGAATTTGAAACACAAATAAACAAAGACTCAATGCATGTTCGACTGGAATTAGTTTTTAAAATGAAGTTTCTGAAACTGTGTTGTAAATTTTGCCAACTTTGAGAGCGAAATGTAGGATTAAATAATTTAAATTATAAGAAAGTACTCCCAACGAAACCTTAATTAATCCTTTGTATTTAATTTAATGGAAAAACATAATAAGAAAAACAAAATTTTTTGCTCTTTGTTTTACTTGAACGAATTACCTTACAACGGCGGAATTTGCATTAACGCATATGGCGCCACACCGTACGGGAGAGATGGCCTTAACATAAAATATATGAGAAACATATCAAAAAACATGTTTCAAGCAATTTTTAAGGTAACTTGACGTTTACGGTACATCATCATTTTCGTCAAGTGTGTCGCTTTCATCGTCATACTGCACCACTTCATCTTCATTCGAACTAGACGAGAGCGAACGGCGTCACTTAATGGCCAAGCCATTAAAAACAACTCGGTGTTGCGTATGGTGGATGTTGGAGGTTAGAATAGTTTAAAAAAGACTATACTTACCTAATTTATAGAAACCATTGATCTGGATCAAACCGTGCGTTTACAGTGTGACACACAACATACCGCTCACAAAATTTCGATCAAGCACAAAATAGCTTTTAAAATTTTGGACGAAAAATATGCGTTTGACGCACCTAATATCAGAGTGCCGGCATTTAGTTGTTAGTTGACGTCGCATAACAATTTCTAGAACCGCTAGCACCATCTAGCGATTTTTAATTGAAATTTTTTGTGTTGGTCATCTCTCCCGCTTGGCCATCTCAATCGACTTTACCCTATTTCTTTCCTAATTTGAATCTATATATTATACTATTGTCTTTCTAGCTAAGATCAGTCGGTAGAAATTATAATCGAGTATGTAAAATAAATAACAATCTCAGGATTGAATTCTTTTGTAAAAGTTATTTTAATATTATATAATGTATGTTTGTTGACTAAATAAGTTAAGTAATGATGGACAAAAACTATTTTTAAATACATAAACAATAACTTCAAAATTAAATTCTCCTTCTTAATGAAATTATTAATTCAATAATATAAATATGACTATTCAGATGATGTTAATATAAAATAAAATCATTTTTTACAATAAATGAGATTGTAAAAAATTTAATTCAATGTTTGATATTAACGATTATGAAATGATTTTCTTTTAAATGTTCATAATTTTACTTTGCGATTTTCTGTTTCCGTTTAAGACTGGTCCTTTTCATAAAATACATCTATCCTGGATTGCAGGTACAGTTTCTTAAGGTCCGAATAATATGTTACATAAGGTCCAAATTAAATTCATCCAATAGGTTTTTCTCGTATTTGTATACACGTTTCTTATATGTATTTTTCAGTTTATAACTCCAATTCCATTTATTTTTACAAGCAAAATCAAGGTAATTCCGGTTCAGTAATCACTTCGGTCCAAGATATGAGTTCCACAAGTTTACGACTTATCAAACATGTAGATGATGATAATTAAAATCAGGTATATATTACTTTTATACCAAATTTTCTATATAAATTCTTCTTTACTCCAACAATCTCGTTTCATTCTATAATTTTTTACCTTTCATGTCAAAATTCACAAACCATCTATTTGTTTATCAGTAACCAGGATATTTTTATTTAGTTTCCATATACGTATTTGATTTTTCATGATAATGACATTTTCTTGTATAGTAATTTTAGTTGCCTATCTTATGTCTTGACAATATTAGTTATATTATGACTTTTTTAAAATCTTTCAATAAGAATGAGATTACAATATAAATTTAGTTCCTATCTAACATTTTATACATTCCATTGGTATTCTAATAAAAAATTTCTATTTTATATACGAATGAACTTTTATTTGTATAACATAAATTAATTTTGATTTCATACTTATAAATATTGAAAATTTAAATAATTATAATGTATATACAGGTTGGTTCACCGGGAACTGAATCGATCGATTGTGGAAAAACTATAGCTAGGAATGATCTGAAATTTTGACACTATACTAAAGTCGATGGGGGCCATTTGCCTAAAATATTTTCAAGATGGCGGAACCTCGGGCTATGCCGGAAGTAGGCACCAACTTCCTAATTTTAAATAGAATACCCTGTATATTGTCAGGCTTTTAGATTCTACGTGAAATTCTAAATATATTTCATGTACCACGCGATCATTTAAATTCTAAATTATAGCAGGCGGGATTTTTTTTATTAGGTTGTCCAGAATGTCAATTATTGATTAACTAACATTTTGAAACGTCACTTTAACAATTCAAATTGTAAATTAGTACTTATATACCAACTCAATTTAAATTTCACAACCTGCTCTAATTTAGAATTTAAATGATCGCGCGGTATAATGTCATATATCTAAGTGTAATCCTTTTTGACTTATTGAAATTTTTATGTTATATTTGACGTTTGCAGGCAGAAAATCAATAGCACTTTTTCCATATAAAGATGGATTTATTATTTAATTTGAAGTAAATTCTCTCAAATATATGGCTTAATTAAATACTATTTGTATAAAATTGTTAAAATTATTAATACAGAGTGTGCGAATTATACGCCTGAAAACGAATTTGGAAAAATTGCCAAAAGACAATTTTTTTAAATGGGAAGCGGAAACTTTTATAATTTTATCTTATTCTTCATTAAAAATAAGGATCACTCTGTATAAATATGTCTATCATGAAAATTGGTAGTTTTCGAAATATTGGCAAGTTAGTGTTTTTATCTTCTACAATACATACTGTTTGCATTAGTTCTTTTTTGATTAGTTAGCCATGACAGTGTTTAAAAAATTATAAATTGTCATTCGTTGAAGAAAAGTCATGTACCTTATCATAATTTCAATAAGTCATGGGTGCGCTTAAATTATACAAACGATGATTATTTAAATTTATTTATTATTTATGGGGAATGTAATAAAATTGTGTCAAGAGCATGTGATACATTTGCAACTCGATATCCGCAAAAACGGAAACCATCTACCAATACCGTTAAACGTATTATAGAAAACTTCAGTAACTTTGGATCCGTGAGGGCAAAGATTCAGAGAAATAAACCACTTATTAATAACGATAATAATGTAATGGTTTATGTATCACATGTTCTTGACATAATTTTATTACATTCCCCATAAATAATAAATAAATTTAAATAATTATCGTTTGTATAATTTAAGCCCCCGGCATGACTTATTGAAATTATGATAAGGTACATGACTTTTCTTCAACGAATGACAATTTATAATTTTGTAAGCACTGTCATGGCTAACTAATGAAAAAAGAACTAATGCAAACAGTATGTATGGTACAAGATAGAAACACTAACTTGTCAATATTTCGAAAACTAACAATTTTTATAATAGAGATATTTATACAAAGTGATCCTTATTTTTAATGCAGAATAAGATTAAATTATAAAAGTTGCCGCTTCCCATTTAAAAAAATTGTCTTTTGGCAATTTTTCCAAATTCGTTTTCAGGCGTATAATTCGCACACTCTGTATTAATAATTGTAACAATTTTATACAAATAGTATTTAATTAACCCATCTATTTGAGAGAATTTACTTCAAATTAAATAATAAATTCATCTTTATATGGAAAAAGTGCTATTGATTTTCTGCCTGCAAACGTCAAATTTAACATAAGAATTTCAATAAGTCAAAAAGGGTTACACTTAGATATATGACATTATACATGCAATATATTTAGAATTTCACGTAGAATCTGAAAACCTGACAATATACAGGGTATTCTATTTAAAATTAGGAAGTTAGTGCCTACTTCCGGCATAGCCGCCATCTTGAAAATATTTTAGGCAAATGGCACCCATCGACTTTAGTATAGTGTCAAAATTTCAGATCATTCCCGGCTACAGTTTTTCCGCAATCGATCGATTCAGTTCCCGGTGAACCAGGCTGTATAAGGAACGTAAAAATGGTATTATACAGAATAGTTTAAACATAATAATAGGATTATGTTTGAACTATTTTGTTTTCGACGGATATCTACCCTGATACCAACTGCCTAGGTACTCAAACTATGGCGTCTTCAAGTTTTAAATCATCCATTATGTATTTATCAATTCCCGTGTTAACAATTCTTCTTTGTATAATATACACGCTAAAAAGTATATTTTTAAATTAAGAAAAAAAAATTCTCAAAGAAAATATATTCATACGAAATATAAATTGCTTGAAACGATTATATTATCCTCATGTTAAGTATAGTCTTGGCTCAAGTAAATGCAATTTTTCTCAAACTAACACTAAATTTACTTCCCTATATACAAAACAGAAAAGTCTTGATTTGAAACAGATTTACTCGACTCAAAATAATACTTTTTAGCGTGTACATTTAATCTAGGAATAACAGTAAGTAGTTATGTAAGAAAATGTTTCATCACTCACCACTATTACACACCTAGTTCTAATAACACATAGTGATCTATTAATAAAAATTTAACCCTCACAATCTTCCGCGTTTATTTTTGTAAATACAAGTGTCGTAGAACTGGTATAATGCTTGCTCTGGAACGCAAATGTGGACGTCTGCATCGCATAAACATGGTGTGGTCATTTTCCATATGGTCTGGATACTTCGAGACATCAAAATAAAAAATTTAGTACATGTAAATAAGGACTTGGCCGTCTGTTTGAAAAGTGTATTTTTGGCAATGAAACAAAGACAATAATTCAGAAACGTCTTATTGAGGAATTACTTGTTTTCATTATATGAACACCAAAAAATGGCACTCCCAGATTCGTCAGACCTAAAATTAAATTCTGAATATTTTCATTTTATAATCGCTTTTCAAAGAAGAAGAATTATGAGTGAAAAAAGATGTAGAAAATAACAGTGATATTTTTTAACAAAATGAGAAATAAGTCATTGCCTACCAAAATATACTTTATGCAAGTAATAAAAACGACAATATCCTATGCAGAATCAATCTGCTTCAAAACTGGTGTTCAGAAACAAAACCACAGTTTAATGACAATAATACAGGATTATCAAGTGTTTATTACATCTCCTGTCGAGTAAAATGACGCTTGAGAAAATACTTTGGGCCCACCCTTCCAAGTCCCCATATTCGCTGCGATCAGTGGTGCCAGTTCTACCGATTTTTACCAATTTTTGCTTTGATTTACCTGTCTACCGATCTCAGTTTTTAATCTGCCGAATAGTTTCTCTTATGTGTACATAAGTGAATTTGGTAGACTGGCAAATCAAAGTAAAAATTGGTAGATCTCTCGAAAAAACGGTACACCTGTTACCACTGGCCGCGATAGATACAACTACTTTGGATATGTATACATAACGTCAGTTGTAAACATATTTATCGAAGGGAATTCTACTACATACATAAGCTTTGTTCGTAGGAAATTACGAACTAATCAGAGCCAATCAGATGTTGTGAAATCAGTCAGAGACTATTTTCGGATTTATCCCCACCAATCGAATCGTCGCAGACTAGTTTATGATTTATCTAGGAACGAAACTATAATGTTGAGCTTGTTAGGTATTTATTGTATTACTGCTGTTACTGTGCCCAATTTCGAATTACATTATTCGATGTTCGAAATACAGGGGTGAAATGAAAAAAATCCTTGCTTATATTGTGCTACCGATTTCAATTTCTTTTTTGAGATATTTTGAAACAATGCCAGAAGTAATTTTTGCGATCACGGCTGATTTTGACTTTTTCTTTGAAATACTTTAGAACAACTGTTAAAATTTTGATTTTCGAAAAAAAGGGGGGACAACTTCACACTTTCGGATTTCGTGTTTTGGCGATATCTTTTGATCTATAGGTAAGAGATTCGGTTTTAATGTCCAGCAACAATTTTTATAAACAAACCAGAACAACCGTCAAAATTTCAATTTTCGTTTTTTTCCATTTACTCGTCCTATTATCATTTTTTCTCTGAAATACTTGGGAATTATTTAGAACAAACCTAGAGCAACCGTCAGGTTTTTAAGAAAAGGGGGGCGGAAAAAATCTCGTTTTTTCTGATTATCTGCTTCAATTTTGAATTTTTTTCGTGATTCTTTGGAATAAAGTTAGAGCAACAAGAACAACCAGGAAGGCTATTTTAATTACCGAAAAAAGGGGGCAGGTTGGGCTTGAAAAAGTTGCTTTTTTTCATTTTATTTTCATCGCAGCTAGTATTGATTTTTTTTTAAATACTTCAGAACAATTCAGAACAAATCTAACTTGGAACAACAGTCAGATTTTCGTTTTTCGAAAAAAGGGGGCTAACTTAACATTTTCGGATATCGTTTTTTTCCCAATATCTTTTGATGTATAAGAAATACGGTTTTGCTAATTTAGAAAAAAGATAGGACAATAACCTGAAAACCGAAAAATTTAAATTTTCGTTAAAATGGGGACTAGCCTCAAACCTTGGGATTTCATCTTTCTCCATTTTCACGACTGATTTTGAATTTTTCTTTGAAACACTTTGGCACAATTTACAAAATACTTAGAATAACCTAAGAATTTCTATTTTTAAGAATAGGAATTGCTGGAAAGAACTTGTTTATGCCTTTTTCAAGATTCTTTGGAATAATGTTTTGAATAACTAGATAAGTTGTAAACATCATTATTGAAGCCAAGGGAGAAGCTAGCTGCGTCGCGTTGACGAACCCGAATGTAAAATGTCTGAAGTATTGTGACGATGAACATTTTCGATCTTGACATTTTTGCAGATGTCCACTTTGTGAGGTCCCCTGAAACAAAAAAAGTGGTTTTTACAAATATGTGTGTGTGTCTATCTGTCTGTCTGTGTGCGACCACGATAGCGGCCAAACGAATGGATCACTCCGAAAGCTAATGCTAACGGGAGTTCATAGATGGAGCCGGGATCAGATATTTTCTCTGTTCAAGATTCGTACACGCCCAATGACCAACATCTATCAGTTACCAGTAGAACGACAGTTAACCATGTCCCACGGTCTGTGACCATAAAATATGAAATTGTTTACGCTCACCTCTTCGAATTAAAACACCCATCTAATGGATTTTTTCGGTACCATTTTAGGTGAAACAAAAAATCAAAATTCATTTTTTTTCGGATTCGACATTAGCATAGTGCCTTTTATAAATTGAGTTAATTTCGTTCTGTTTCTTCCAAATTTACTAATTTTATGATTTTTTTTGAAAAAACTAAGGGCACTAGGATTTTCAAAATATCTCAACCTGATGAGTGTGTTTTAACATTTACTGTGTGAAAATTTCATTGTTCTTTATTTACAACTTTTCGTTAAAATGGTACCGATATTCCTTATGGACATATAACACGGGCGAACCCCAGCCTTAAGACAGACGTTTTACATTCCATGGCAAAACTTTATCAATATAATTTTTGATCTCGCGGTGTAATAGAATATAGTAATACATAAAATGAAATAAAATGTCACTTTAGTGACGCAAAAATTCGTATATTGTTGTTTGTTGCCTGCTTTTTTTTGTAATGGCGCCCAAAAATCGTATTTGTAATTTGGAAAGAAGCTCCAAAGACTCTGTATCTCCGTGATTTTCGGCAAAACATTTAAGGTGATTGGATAGGGTAATAGCGTCACCATAATTTGGGATAGCCTCTGTTGGTACTGGAACCTCATGGACATCAGAATCTTCGAATCTGCTGTATTTCAAAAGGATTTTTAATTTCCAGTCCTGATTCCTGCATCTTCAACATACAAATTTTCATCTAGGTTAAAAAAATTATAAAGGTTTTCATTATCAGTCAATTCCAACAAATTCTTATTTTTGAAGATATCTGCAAGTACGTTAAGTGGTAAGTTATCTTCTGGGTCACATGTAATTGCCTCAGTTAAGTGGTATTCACTTTGCATATTTTCATGCTTAAATCCTGCTTTACGGGAGCAATTTTTAACTGTTTCTTTGGTTACTTGGTTCCAAGAGGTTTTTGCGAAGTAAACTGCACCCAGTGGCGTAATTTTCTTAATTAACTCAAAAGCTGTACCAGCAGTTCAACGTTTACTAACAGGTGTTTTAGTATTATACTTTGATAATAAGTTTTGAATTTTTTTATAATCTCCTGGTCTAGTGGTTGACAAGCTGATGTACATACAATTACGGAGCAGAAACAAGATTTTCATATTTTTTAATCGGACGTCTTTTGGATGAGATCATTGTCTAAAAATAACAAAATGTTTCTTTTTTTGCCATTTTTCAATGTAGGTCTTGCAACCACTCTGTCATTATTTGCTTTTTGTCCGTTTATGAGCAAATTATATGAGAGTCGGTCAGGACCATGAGAAACTGTCCGTCCAAGGAAGGTGTAAGAGTGTTCGCGAAGAGGTATATCAGCTGTATATGTCTATATTCTATGTCACTGGTATATTAATAAACGCTGCTCCATTGTGTTTAGCAATTCATATATTTCAATAATTTCAACTATATTTTTGGCGAAAAATTGCAGACATACGTATTTAGCTTGCCTGAAATATGCTGTGGAATGTCTCGAAAAATGTTCCGCGAAATATTTTAATCTCGTTCAGTATTTACTAACAATAACAGGTTAATATACGATATATAGGTTAAGAAAATGATTTTAGAACACATATACGAGTCTTTGCTGTTTAATATCTTCCTCGTCTGCAAAAAGATGATTAAATGTTGATGATAGCGATATTGACTTGAACTACGATTAAACACTTGTGTAGGAAATGCGGCGTAATTTTACTTTGAAGGAAATGGCATGGCAAACAAAAGGATTTTATTTTTACTAATTTTATGATAGACGCATATATGTGTTCAAAATAAAGTCATGTGATTCAATTAATGATATGGATGCAGGACACATGTGAATATACATATTTTGTTTTTTCTTTTCGCGTCTGGAACGGCTTATTTACATGTGTAGAGCATCTTACACATACATGGTACATTATACATACATACATATACCTTTAAATAAGCTGCGGGTCCCTTCCTGAATTATTTATAGCGCTTTCATACATTCTAGTTTTCATTCATATTAGCAACAGTTACGGAGTTTATTGCTTCTGGACTAATATTAATAATGTGATTAAATTTCAGTGATAATTTTGTTAATTTTTCTCGACAATTTAGACTACTGCATGATTAGCTTATGTAAATTTTATTTAATAATATAGTTCGGATCATTTTCTTGTTTTGTTCTACGAAGATCTTTGTTCTTTTTAAACTATTCTTTGCCTGTGGTTTTATCACTTTTTCTAGTCTGGTTACACTTTATCAATATCTATATTCCAAACCATACGTTTCTAATTCAATATTACTCTGGGCTACAAGAAAGATCAGTGACATCAGCCACTCAACTAAATTATTAGTATAGTCAGAACTAAGCTTAAGGGTCCTATATAGTGGATCTGCCAACAATGGAAAAATAGCAGATTTTAGATGCAATATATTTCTGTTGATTTTAAATTTGGAGAAAACCTTCCAACGTCAACTTATGAAGAATTTAATAATCTACCCCGCCGAAGAATCAAATTTAGAAAAAAATTATCGGATTAACGAAAATTAATTAATACGTCAAAATATTAAAAACAAGTTTTCTCAAAAATCCTTCCGAGGAGATTTGTTTGCTTGGGTTCACGTTATAAATTGAATAAAAAGCTACCCCGCTCTGCACTTATTTTTCGTTCAACTATTCTTTACCTTGTTTTAAATGAATATAAAATAAATTAAAATTAGGCAACCCACATTACAATGAATTGTTATTCTAGTAAAAATCTTTCCCGCGGTTACTTATGTGTAAATATTTGGTCATAAATGAATTTTTATTCGCTTAGATATTGAGTTATTATTTCAAATATTTATTATATATTCCCTATGTGTAATAAGTACTCGGACATCCTTGGCTTATTAAATTATGTGCTATGCAACCAATATTACATTTCCGATCCACTATATAGGACCCTTAAGGGATCAGTTGACCAGATTAGCTGATAGAGGTAAGTTGCAGTAATTCGAAATTAATGTATATAGATGTATACAATAATAGGTAACAAGCTGTACTTCACGTGTTATAATGTACATATTATACGAATTTTTTCAACTAGAGTACGTCAACGGCACGGCACGCAGCTTTTTCCTTCTTGTATGTATAAAAGTAGTTGCATCCATTGCAGCGAATGTAGGCGACGTTGAAGGGCGGGTTTTCACACCGAAAATATTTTAGTTAAATCGTAAGCGCTGAATGACATAAATAATGAACATATTTGGGCGTCAGTAGATAAAACTACTGATGTCCAAAAACGCAATATTGCAAATGTGTTGGTTGGGGTATAGATAGCGAGACGGCATTGTCTACACATCTACTTGCATCTAAGAAACTCGATAGAACTAATGCAGAATCCATATCACATAACGTAACTTTGTGTTTGAAATCGCTGTGCGGTGAAAAGCACGATAAAAATAAAGAAAAACTGATATTACTTGTAACAGATACAGCTGCATATATGAAATTTTTACAACAAACAAACAGTAGTATGACGTACTTTACATGTTTCGTACATGCTCTTCATGGAGTATCAGTGGAAGTCAGATATTAGAGATAGATCTATAAACGCTTGGAACGTATTAACTCTGTGGGCAGAGCAGAATGATATATATAATACCGACCATAGAGTTATAAAAAAAATAAGAGAAAAAGCCATTGTTCAAAAATAAAAAAATCTTCAGAAATAAACAAAGAATTGTGACTTTTTGTGCAAAAAATATCTTTTTCGTGTACTTGATAGAAATTGATAATATTGTTTAACCCAAAATAATTAAGAAAGGTGGGACTTTTCTTGTTAGCAACACTTTTTTTATTCATTCAATTTATTAGCATAAATTTTAAATGTACAATTGGTTAAATTAGTAAATGAGATACCAGTAGATGTGGAAACTGGCCTAAATTCAGGAACTGCCAAAGTTGAGTTATTAATTTTTTCACTTGATGTGGCTGAAACTGATGTCGATGTTGACGGTGCAGAAGTCTCTTCAGTTAAATTACTGAAAATTCTTTTTGATATTTTTACTTTGTTTTCGATGCTTTCTTCCACATAAGCTTCCGCGACTCCGCTACTATGCCAACCACCGTGTCTCTTCAAAACTTGAATGTCGGCTAGAAATGCCGCAGAAGTTCTGCGGAAACAATGTCCTGTGAAACTGTTCGAATCCGGCAGCCCTAAATACGCAGCAATTTTCTTTGGTATATTGTAGAAGGTGTTTATACCGATTGGTTGCACAGTGCACTTGCCCTGTTTATAACATATAAAGAGTTTACGATGGTCCACATGCTTCGGTCTCAAATTCAAATACTTCCTGTAAAACTCAATACCATTTAAACCAGTTTCCGACGTTACTGTGAAGACATGCTTTTTTTTTACTTTTGTGTCGTGTAAAGTAATCACCAAAATACGCCCTGTTTCTTCTACATCATCAACTTTTAAGAGACGTAATTCTTCCGCCCGACAGGCTCCTTGCAACGCAAGGATTGTCACTATCTTCATAAGGAGAAAGCTGTTATCAGAAGCATTGTTTAAGAAACCCTTTACATTATCAATTGACAGATCTTTTGATTTTTTTGGTACATAACCGTCATTTTGACGTTTCAGATAGTCCAACATTTTTTTTATAGGCAGAAATGTCTACGTTTTCGTTTACGTGTAGAGTGCTTTTCACCATAGAATATACTGTATGACATGGAAACTGCAACACCAAGAAGGGGTGCGAATTTTTTGACCAAACTTGGTAGAAACGTATAACTAGTCAATGGCAATAATTGCTTAAAATTTCAAAGAAAAAAAACAAAAGACTAACACAATTTAACATAATTTTTATTAATAATGTGTTGAACCGCCCCTATTAGTGTCACACTCCCTCACTCTTCGTGGCATTGATTCGACTAGGTGGTCGATATCCTCTTGGGGTATGGTGTCCCAAGCAACCTGTAATTCATGCCGGAGAGCTATTAGTGTCTGCGGGGGATTGGCTAAATTCATAAGTTTTCGTCCCATATTGTCCCACACATGTTCTATTGGCGAGAGGTCGGGGGATTTAGGTGGCCATGGCAAGATATTGACATGAGCCTCTTCCAAGCGATTTATAGAAATTCTCGCTACGTGGGGAGGGGCATTACCCTGCTGGAAAAGTGGGTCTTCGAGCGTTTGAAGATATGGTAGAATATGGGGTTCTACCACCTCATCAATGTAACGCTGGGCGTTCATGGTGGTTTGGATGAACACCAATTGAGACCTACTCCCATATGCTATAGCACCCCATACCATAACACCCACTGCTCGATGCACATGCCTTTCAACGGAAAACTGAATATCACGACATTCCCCACGTCTTCGTCTGACCCTCATACGGCCATCATGCATCCCTAGACAAAATCGAGATTCATCACTGAATACCACCCTGTGCCACTCCACGTTCCAGTGCAGTCGCAATCTACACCACTCCAAACGTTGCTGTCGGTGGTGAGCCGTAAGTGGTAACACAAGATGTGGACGATAAGATTGTAAGCCGAAACCCCTAATTCGACGATAAACGGTTCGAAGGGTTACAGGACGACCAATATTACCTAACCACACGTCAGCAATTGATCTGGTACTGGAAAACCTGTCTCTTAGTGCCATTAAGCGAAGGCGGCGGTCCTGTATCTCATTAGTTCTTCTTCGGCCTCCGGTTCCTCTTTGGCGTCTTTCCTGACCTTCCCTAGTCCATGATTGATAACAGCGCATAATGGTGGATTGGTTCCGGTTAAGGCGATTTGCAATTTCCCTGTATGAAAAACCACCTTCTCGCAAACCAACAATTCGACCTCTGTCGAATTCGCTTAATTGGCGATAATTTCCACGTTGCCGCACTCTAGGCATAATAAAACTCTTTAAACACGTTAAACAAAGGTATAATAAGACAAAACCGTTGAAATTAATTTCAAACAAACAATTAATACACCAAACATTAATGTCAGCGAAAACTGAATGAAGTGTCAGATGTGTCATGACCACTTGATCTATCGCAACAAAATTTTAATCAATTATTGCTTTTGACTAGTTATACATTTCTACCAAGTTTGGTCAAAAAATTCGCACCCATTCTTGGTGTTGCACTTTCCATGTCATGCAGCATACACTGACCAGAGTGTTGAGCATTTAAGAGCTTTCACCTGGAAGAATATTTAAAATTAGTGCTTGTAATAAATTTCATACATAAAACGAACCTTTTCACAAAAATACGCAAATAGAGCATCTTCATCATTTGCTCCTACCACACTCACTCACTAAGTAAACAAATTCTTGACACGGATTACTTTGATAATAGGAAAATGACAATTTTTATTTTTAAAATTATAATTCTCGTGAAGTTCACGAAAAAAATACGTGTTCAACGCGTAAAAAAAGTGAGTTTTCTAGCTCGGTGAAAACTTGATTCATTCACTACGCTCGTTAATCAATCTGTTTTCACTCGCTAGAAAACCATCACTTTTCTTTACTTGTTAAACAATCTACTATTATTGCTGCTTTTTTTGTTGTTGTTCTTTAATAGTTGGTAATACTATATTCTACATGAGTATTTTGTTAATTATAATTATCAATGTTTAAGACGCATTAAATATAACCTTTGTAAACGTGAATAAATCGATAATGTTAAATTTTATTCGGTTCATACTATCAAGTGTCTGTTGTAATTTTTTAACAACAAACCAGAACTGTTTAATTTTTCTTGATGTTAAGATTTAGTATAGAGGAAAGTGTCCTAATATGGGGATACTGCCTAATATGGGGTATCTCAATATTTTTTAAACTATGGCAGTGACATCTATTATGTGATAACTTTTAATAAGGTTTTGGTGTCTGCAGACATCTGTAAAAGATTTATCGACTTAAAATGATTGTACCGACCAAACATTATCCATAACTCATTTAGGCGGCGGTTGAGTTTTTGCAACTGTATGTGTGCATTGGTTAAAACAGGAGATAAAAGTAAGTATTATTTACTGTTTTTGGTTGTTCAAAAAGTAGATGGAATAGGTAATGATGTGTGTATACTGATGTGAAAAAATCTTTATCCGATTTATTTTTATATTAACCTAAATCTGTGAGCTGATCTTTGCCTATTATGGGGTACATAGATGTGCTTATTTTGGGGTACCCCATATTATGGCACAAATGGTAAAACACAAATAAATTAAATAATTCTTCCAGATGTCGGGTAAAAGAAAGCAGTGGACGCGTGAAAATATGATAGAAGCTATTAAAGCTTGCAGAGAAAAAAGAATGGGTTATAAAAAAAGTGCCAAGACATACAACGTTCCACAAACAACTCTAGAAAGATATGTAGCAAGGGGAGAAGAGCCAGAGAAGATTGTGAATGAGAGGTTAGGAAGAAAGCCAGTATTTTCAGCACAAATGGAAGAAGAATTGGTTAATCACTGTCTAGAACTGGAAAGAAACTTTTTTGGAGTCACTCAGAAAGACATTTGTCGCCTGGCGTTTGAACTTTGCGAGCAAAACAATATAAAAAACCCTTTTAACAATCACAAGCAATGTGCAGGTTCTCGGTGGCTAAAGAGCTTTATTAACCGCCATCCAATCCTTTCCTTTAGAAAACCGCAAGGAATATCCTACGCTCGTGTGAAATCTTTCACTAAAGAAAATGTTGAAAATTTCTTTAATTTATACGAGAATGTTTTGGAAAAAGTTAATAACAACCCATCACGCATTTTCAATTGTGATGAAACGGGTATAACCATTGTACAACATAAACAACAGAAAGTTATTGCCTTAAAAGGGAAAAAGCAAGTCGCTGCTTTAACATCTGCAGAACGTGGGGCCTTAATGACTGTTGTCATGTGTTTTGGGGCTACCGGTCAGTATATCCCTCCACTAATTGTTTTTCCTAGAAAAAATATGAAGGCCGAGCTAATGAATGGAATGCCTCCAGGAGCTGTTTCAGCATGCCATAAATCTGGATGGATACAGCAAGAAATCTTTGTTCAATGGTTTGAACATTTTGTTCGTCATACTAAACCTACTGAAAACGACCCAGTTGTTTTGCGGCTGGACGGTCATTATTCGCACACAAGAAACCTTGAACTCATTAATCTAGCAAGAAACAACCATGTGTATATTGTTTGTTTCCCTCCTCATAGTACAAATAAAATGCAGCCCTTGGATGTCTCATTCATGTCTCCTTTTAAAACATATTATGCTCAGGAAATAAGAGATTGGCTTAGGCAGAATCCAGGGCGAGTTGTAACAGTCTATCAGGTTGGAGAACTTTTTGGTAGAGCCTATTTACAGGCTGCCACATTAGGTACTGCCATACATGGCTTTCGGAAAACAGGTCTGTTTCCTGTTAACAGGCACGTTTTTAAAGAGCATGAGTTTGTAGCTGAGCAACTATCTAAGGAAGATAATCCTGTGTCAATAGCAGAATTAAATCACGAGATCCCAGATATGGAATCAATTGAAGAAGAAGAAGCAATGGAACCAAAAGACAATCTTTTTCATGTGGCGCCTGCTGATTTATTACCGGTCCCAAGTTTAGCAGAGAAAATAGTTATCAAAAAGCGATCAAACGCTGGTAAAGCAACTATTATCACGAGTACCCCATACAAAAAAGAGTTAGAAGAAAGTCTCAATAAGAAAAATTCTCCATCTACATCAAAGGTTAAACGACAAGTCTTCTTTAGTAAGGATAAAAATAAGGAAGGACAAGAAAAACCAACATCGAAAAGGAAACTAGTAACCCGAGGCAAAAAGAGACAAATGTCTTCATCCTCGTCAGATTCATCTGCAGAAATCTTTTTGCAAGAAAGTGACGATTCACCAAATGAAGATGAAGATGCAGAATGTTTGTTCTGTAACCAACCATTTTCGGAAGATATGTGTGGAGAACTGTGGCTTAGATGCTCTGTCTGTTTAAAATTGGCGCATAGTGAGTGTGCAGGAGAAAAAGGCAAACGTTACATTTGTGACTTATGCAAATAAAAATCACGATTATAAATTTATGTTTATTATAAACAGGAAATTCTGACTTTAAGTTCCCATATTTTATAACAAAAACATATTTGACATGCATGTATAGATACAGATATGTATGCATTTGTGATAATTTTTTGAATAAAGCAACAACATTTATATTTTTTCAATTTTTTAGTTTGATTTAGAATGTTTTTTGCCTGCCCCATATTATGGCCCTATTGTAATCTAATTTGGGGTACGCACATTTTTTTTTTGGTATCATTTTTGTCCGTAATTACAAAAAAAGAGGAATGACTGATTACACATCGAAAGCTAGCATAACAATGAATCTGTAGTTTAAATTTTAAGTATTAATTACTAAAACTTTTGGAATTACTAAGGTTTGAAAAAAAGGACCCCATATTAGGCGATTTTCCTCTACTAAATTTAGAAAGATATATGTAGAATAGTTCACTGTGTCTAACCCATCTGTGGGGTGATTTTATGATGAACTGCTCGCGGACCCACACACATATAGTACTAAAATATTAACTATTCCATTTCAAGATTTATTGATGACATCATAGACAAAACCGTGATGACATCATAATTAAATAAAATACACACTATAAGATGTGAAACTGAAAACAAAAATCGAAGTGTGTTTCCGAAATACTCATTTATGGTTTACAAAATAACGAATTTATTCGTTTCTTTATGTACATACTGTATATTAATTGTATACAAAAAGGAATATTCCCTTTGTTTCACAACTGATTTTGTTCTATCCGCGCCACTGCTACAGGAAGTTGTCGAACATTGACGTGCACCACCTTACCTCGAGACCTCATAATAATGATAACATTGCTTTTGAGTGCGTTTCACTTTATGTTTTAAAAAGAAAAATAAAAGTAACGAAAATAGCGTCTGAGCTAACGGTAAATTCTCGGTATCACTCTGTCAGTGATAAGCGCGTGAAAAATTTTTGGCTCGGCGCACCGCCACTGTGCGTCTTCGTCTATTATAACAAAACTCTATTTATAAGTTACCGTTCGGAAAACGTTATTGGCTGTAAAATTTCATGTTCGCGTCTCAAAGAAAATCACCGGCGTTTAATACAGAAACACGAAAGCACATTCAGTCCCGATCCAACCATTGAACCTCCCTGAAACGATTTAATCTTCATATATTTCTTGTTTTTATAAATTACAGAGTGGAAAAACTTGAACAGAAACAATGGGAAACACAAGAAGCACAGAAGTCGTTCGCGATGAAGATATTTGGTGGACCAACGGAACTGGACACGAAACACAACCAGAACCACAACATTCTATGGAAATTGAAGGAATTCTAGACACAATTAACACTGAGAACAACAGTCATAAGACGACATGCGAGACTACATTTTCTAGCGAACGAGAGCGGAGAAAAAAAGAAATGCAAGAAGATCTTATCAAATTTAAACAAGAACTGGCTCAAAAACACGAATCTAGAAGACAATTGATAATTGAAAGGAAAAAGGAAATGGCAGATATACGAGATGAATTAATGAGGGAGAAAGAAGAAAACAATAGGCTTAGAAAATTATTGGAAAGAAACAGATCGACTGAAGTAAATAATAGCAGCGTAAACAGCCAAGGGGATAAATTGTATAATGCAATTACCATGAACAGTATTAAAGAAGAAAACGAAGATTTGCGAAATGAAGTCGAAAAATTAAAGTTGGCGTTGGAAGAGAAGCAGATGATCGCCGAAAAAAACAAAGAACTCAGGATTAGTTTGGCCGAAATGCAAAAGGAACTGCAAAGTGTTAATACTCAGGTTATAAGTTTTGAAAAGGAACGTATTGATTATCAGGAGCACGTGACAGCTCTGAAAGATATCATTAAAGTGTCCAAGGAGATGTTGCGAGTCAGAGAAAATCAAATAGACGAGGTAAGAAATAGCATCGTGCATGGTTTTTATTTTTTTTTATTGATTTATCATGATTGAAGTTTCTAAAGTCCATACACATTTAGAAAAAAAAATATAAATTTGAATCGAGTGCAACCGGAACTTTCAAGATCCTTAGATAATTAGATAGGAAGTAATCTAAAATTTAATTCCCTCCCATCAAATTATTATAATGTAATATTTTTCCAGCACATTTTAATATTAAAATAACAATTTGGAAACCGTTTAGAAAAATGGACGCAAATCGTATACAAAAATGTGAAAAATAAAAAGTTCAACGTAATTTGTCAAACATTATGCGCATTTGGTTTGGAATGTGGCGACTTATTTTTGAAGCAAAACCCTTTGTTTGTTGTCGTCTCGAAAGATATATAGAAAATTATAAATAGAGGTTAATGAAAGTTAAATATTTAGATGTCTTTTTAAAGAACATTCCTCAAAAAAACATAAATATTTTTGCGTTACCAAAAAATAAATCAAATCTATATGGAATGACAAGACTATGTTCGTAAAATATTTCGATACAAAACACTCTTGTTTGAAGTCTTCTTTGGCGTTTAGCAATCGTCGTTTTAGAATTTCTTGATGCATACATTGTATTTTTTGCAAAGCCATAGGTATAATTATTTTTCGCTATTTCACAATCAAAATTTTTTTATATAAGGACGTCATCAATGTGAAGCAATGAATGATATGACGTGGTCACATAATGCGGTAGGAATTTCAAGATACTCTTTTCTAAGAGTTATTGGCAAAGGAATCATCTATTTGAATGAAACTGGGCTAGTTTGAATAAACAATGCGATATGTAACGAGGTGGCAGTATTAACCTTTGATATTTATTGCTGTTAAGTGACAAGTGAAGCGTCGTGATCATGCCATTGCTGTATGAATCACTTTTATACGTTGATGACAATTATTTGAACGCGATCTTGGACGAATATTAGAATTGGGCACATGGTAGAAACATTTTCGTTGTTTATTTATACATGCAAATAACATGAATATGGATTAATAGGTAACGAAAATGAAATTTAAATTTTTATGAATTTTGAAAATTTCAGAATTAAAGGATGAAAATAGAAAAGAAACGTATATGCATAGAAGGATATAACACCTGAATAACCAAAATTAAAAATGTATTTTTCCGTCGTAATTTGATTGGACGTTTTCGATAAAAAAAATTTTGTCTTAAATTGTCCCACAACAACGTCTAAAATAAGATCTGATTTTGTTGAAAATTTAACGGATTGTTCTAAGAAATAATTAATCATTAGAGAAGCATGCCAAATTGCATATGTTTTTAATATCGGATCAATTTTTCCATGACTCAAACTGCCTGGCTAGAAGAAAGATTACTCACTTCTACCTACATGAAAAATATTTTTGAAAATGGTTTTCGTTTGGATATCTGATTTTAATATTATTTTAATGTCGATTACAAAAATGAAATCCATTCGTCACGTACATACGTATTGTTTTAATACAAAACAATTCTATATTTTGGAGGGTTTAACTCAAATCAAAGCAATTTGATTTTTTTAATTTTTTGTTTATCACTTCAAAAATACATAGGTAGTTTACATTTAAGGGTCCTATATAGTCGATCTGTCAACAATGGAAAAATAGCAGATTTTAGATGCAAGATATTTTCGTTGATTTTAAATTTGGAGAAAACCTTTCAACGTCAACTTATGAAGAATTTAGTAATCTACCCCGCTGAAGAATCAAATTTAGAAAAAATTATCGGATTAAAGAAAATTAATCAATATGTCAAAATATTAAAAACAAGTTTCCTCAAAAATCCTTCGGAGGAGATTTGTTTGCTTGGATTCACGTTATAAATTGAATAAAAAGCTACCCCGCTCTTTACTTTGTTTTAAATGAATATAAAATAAATTAAAATTAGGCAACCCACATTATAATGAATTGTTATTCTAGTAAAAATCTTTCCCGCGGTTACCAATGTGTAAATATTTGGTCATAAATGAATTTTTATTTGCATCTTGAGATATTATTTCAAATATTTATTATATATTCCCTATGTGTAATAAATACTCGGACAACCTTGGATTATTAAATTATGTGCTATGCAACCAATATTACATTTCCGATCCGCTATATAGGACCCTTAACATCCTAACTTTGGTTATGATTACGATGAAACATGATTTTATGGAAAAGATTACAACGCTTTTTTGTCGATTTTTATCTTGAGAATTGCTGTGTGGTCTTCTTTTAAAATCCAGCAGTAGTTTATGCTGATATTCCATCTTCCAGGATCTTTCCATTGCTTTTATGTCTTGATGAAATCTTTCATATTGCATTTCGCTGATTGCATTCAAATATTTAGGAACATAGTCCATATATGAATGAAGAAAATAAAAAAATAAACTCGTATTATATCCTAAAAACTTGAAGATTGTCAACATCTCTCGTACCAGATATTGTAGTTTAGGTCTTTATGGAAGCTAGTTGCCAGTTTGAAAAATTTACAGGACTTTCTTCCGTTTCCATTCATTTTGCCCCCCATTTTCATCTTTCAACAGTTTATTGATGTCAGGTCCTAACAATACACTTTCAACTGTGCACAAACATATTGAAAACAATCTTCATTTGTTGGCAATGCCCTAAAAAATTGTTTGTATAGCCTAATTTAATTGAAGCGGGTTTGTAAGCCTTTATGAATTAATGGGATCCTTAAAATCTTTTTTGGCCATTCCTTCTTTGTATAATCTTGTCTATTGCCCTGACTGTGCCATTCGCCAATGATCAACTTTCTTGATTTCTTTTGTTTTATTCTTATATTTAATGGTCAGTTTACAAGTAAAGTAACCAATTATAAATAAATAATAGTTTATTCTTTCTTGCATAATATCTACGTGCAACTATTTATAAACATGTTTTAATAAGTTCAAATAATATTATTTAGGTTTGAGGCTTATAAAATTCAGAAAAATAAAACTTGTGATTTGTTCTAAAATTGTAGTTGATCGAATTTATAAATTATTTTTCCAATAATCTGCATAAATCATCAGAATAAAATAAGTTTAATAAAAAGATTGTTATATTTCGCATATTCAACTTGTATGTCTTAGAAATACATAATATTTTGAAACAAATGTTGTAATAAAGGTATTGCACTATCCATGGAAAATGTTAATTACATGGTATATAAAAAAGAAACCGCCAAGGTTGCCAAGGAGGTGCAAATTAAAGTTCATAAATTATCACTTAGTAATGCAATTTAGAACACACCTATTTGCAAAGGTCATAACTACTAAACTAGAGTGTAATTAATATCTATATGTTTAGTGACAAATTGCCTATTTGCAAGAAAAATAAGCAAGAAATTTGTCAAGGAATTAGTGAAAAACATCGTAAAGTATACCAAGTGCTTACGAACAATTATCGTCGTTCTTTTAATAGAATATTGCTAAATATTTAGCCAGAAACAATGAATCAATATTTTCAAGAAGAGTGGCATAAATTGGCATTAGTTTATGTTTTCTTAAAGCATGAATTATTAGTTCTTTTTTTGAATAATATACAATCTATGTATGTACCTATTGTCCGTCCAATTTGTCTTTACCATTCGTCCGTTAATTATTCTAACTACAATAATCAAACGTCGTTCAACATATACAAATTTAAAACATTTTTTTTGTAATCTGTTTTATTTAACTAGCATCCGTCATAGTGCGGAAATAGTACGATTATCAACCAACGTTTGAACAATGCGAAAACTGACATTTGGGATACACAAATATTTTAAATTTATCGGTATTTATTTATTTTTATTGGCACCTAACTTCACAGAACACCATCCCGACTGTGCTAGAGTTTTCCTGAAAATTTTATCAAAATCGCTTCAGCGGTTTCGGAGTCTATAGGGACCATACACACCCATTCACACACATACATCCACTTCTAATCTAACCACTGAATAAATCATAGGTGATCCAATATAAATAAGATCATTAGTGCAACTTCAGGGGTTAGTAGTAATCTAACCAGGGAATAATCACAGGTGGTCCGATATCAGTCAGATTAAATGATGGAAAATGTTTTTATTTTTAGTCCGATCACCACCAAACTTCACAGGAACACGCTCCAGACTATGCTAGAGTTTTCCTGAAAAGTTCACCAAAATCGGTTCAGCGGTTTCGGAGTCATTAAGGAACATACACACCCACACACATACATCCACTTTTATGTATAAAAGAAGACGAAGAAGAAGATTGCACTGTTTGCAACTAATATAGTCCAGGTGAATTAGACCAAAAAAGGGGCTGACCCGGAAAAAATTGAAAGTAGCGATCTTCCTTCCCGAATTATTGGGAGGGGCTACTGGCAGCCTATATTTAATTATCATTCACATCCACAATAGCAAAAATGGTTCGTCTCGAAAGTTTGTAATAATGGAGCCACTTTGGATCAAAATAATTAAAAACTATTTAAAAATTAGACCAATTCCAGATATAGCAAAATTCTTTATTAGCGTACGTAATGGTAAATGTACTAGACAAAACATTGGACATAACTCAATACGACAGATGCCAAAAAACTTGCCCTTCTGTAGAACCTCGACTACACTTTTAGCTGTCAATGGTGGTGATATCCTTCAGCTAAAACAACATAGTGGTTGAAAATCTTCTAGTGTAGGTGAAGGTTATATCGAAGATTCCCTAGTAAATAAAAAATATAGAGCATGTATGTTACAAGGTCTACCTACATCTACTTACGCAACCACACCTGCAATAAATACAGGAATTTTCGATATGAATCAAATTCCATCAATCTATTTCGACTGAAGATATCGTAAATACTTATGGAATTGACTCAATTAATAATACTGTCATTAATGTGCCTACAGATCTGCATAATCCTGGTTTTTCAAATAGAATTGAACCATCAATAAATTTGACATGCTATAATTGCACTATCAATTTTTATAAATAAATTAAATAATTCTTTACATCTGTAATAGTTACGTGCTATATTGTTTCCATATTATACTATTATACATATTTTGCTATTGTTAACCTAAAATAAAATCGACGATGATATGCCGATATACGAATGTGAAACTGGCCAAAAACTACAATGAATTTTGACGGTTGACAACTTGACATACTACTGCGATTGCATGGTTGCGGCATTTGCTTTATTTGTTGTTATTATTCACCTAGGTCAATAATAATAATATGCTCATTATTTACCTGTTATTGGTTCAGGTGGAGAAATTATATTTCATGGCGTTTTACTATGTGTAAAAATGCTATAATTTTTTACTCCTAGTACAAAAAAATAATGTATGTATTCGTAATGAGTGGCTATCATAGGAAAAACCCGCTTTGAAATATCTTTTCTCACAAAGCCATAAACTGTCTTTCCGAGGGAGATCACAGATCACTTATCCTGTATATTACTTGGCCAATGACCTATTTACACATTTATAAAAATATATCCACAGATGCTATTAGCATGTAAGATGATTCCAAATATATCAAGTAACAGAACATGTTTTACATAGGTTGCATTAGTGTTATAGTTTGTATTAAATAATAAAGTCGAAGGGACTATTAATTTTGCCAATTGACAAATAAATTCAAATGAATGACACAAGTTCGCGCGTCTATATCACTTATCCCGTTTACAAGTTACCGATTTGATTCGTACGCACAAACTTCAAATTGAGAATGGTAAAGAAAAATTGGACAGACAGCACGTAATTAATTTAATATTTTCAATAAAGAAAAACGTTAATTTTGAGAAGTTCTATATGCGAAGATACTGTTTTAGATATGCAGTGTATATTTTTGTTTCTTCTGATATACGAGTACTGTCTGTTTTCCTTTCTAAACTAGCATGTTCAAACTTAAAAATAAACATTTCTCCAAAAAGCGTGACCTATTTTTTCAATCTTACAATTTTCCTTGTTTACAAAAGTTTATCTTGTCTTTTTCTATTATGTTTTATGTATACCACAGATGTAAACTTTCTTTCCAAAGCAAATTTTAGGCGAAAACTTCCTAATCAATGACGGATATTGTTTGTTTTAATACGTCATGGTATAAATTTAAATCTCTTTAAGTTTTGTTTATAATAACATCTAATTTAGTACTTGTTATTTTTAAATGTCAATAAACATTCTATAATTATGTATTTTAAATTACATTCATGATATGTGTATAATAATATGTAGTTCTAATAATTATTTTTATACAATTATACAGGTGATACATACTAAAACCTAATGCTTTTCGAACGTACCCACCATTCAATCCATTCCGCATAAAAAAAATTTTTCATTGTTCTTCTTTGCCTAAAACATTTTTTGCAATATTCCACCGTGCGTCGATTGAAAACGATTCTGCATTCAATTCCTGCTCTTCTTTCTAACTAATATTATTATTATATTTCTTCCCTGGCTATTTCTTTCTTTTTTGAGACAATTCATCTATCCCTCATTCTGTGTTTTTTCTTGAACATTCTACTTGCCTTTTATCGAATCTCTTTGAATCCGCTAATAACCTCGTTAATAATAAATAATAAATCTGGTGACATTTTCTTCTCCTCCACGCCTGTGTGACTAACCTCACCAGTTTGCACCGCGGCCAATAAGGCTTATTGTGCTCAACCTGTGTTATCTAGGTTATCCACTCCAGCAATGTTGTATCCTGTACAGGTCCTTTACTGGGTGTTTCTTGAGCATCTCTGGATCTACGTTCAGTTGCCCAAAGATGCGTTGCCTCCTGTGATCCAGTGCCTCACAGTTTACCAGGATTTGCCCGACTGTTTCTGGTTCCTTATTGCAGAGTCTACAGCTAAGGTCTCCATCATAGACACGTTGTTGTTCGCAGCTGATCCTTTTGCTGCATGGTTGGCCAATAAATTCCTTGCCATGATTTTGTCCTGGAATTGTTACCCAGTGATGCTTGTGTTTTTCATAAGCCCAGTCTTTAACGTGGCTTCGAGTCACACTTTTGGGTACCCCCAGAGCCGGTTTTGAGCCTATGAATCTTGCTTCTGATCCTCTCCAAGCGAGTTCATCAGCTTCTTCTTTGCCTTCAATCCCAGATCAGTTTTACCTTACCCTGGCACCCAGATCAGTTTTACCTTATTCCGGATTGCAAGCAGTTTGAGTTCTTTGAGGCATTCCCAGACTAGTCTTGACGACACCTCTTGGCTAGATAACGCCTTTAGTGCCGCTTGACTGTCAGATAATATAAGAATCCGCCGGTGACTGACGTCATTCCTATAGTTTTCTATAGCACATTGGAGCGTGGAATACACCTCTGCCTGAAACACAGATGCAACCCCCCCCCCACCAGTGCATAGTATTTGCTCTGGCTGGCAGAGTAGACTCCTGCTCCAATGCCAGCTGCGGTCTTCGATCCATCTGTGTACCAGGTCTGATCCTGCCTGCTGATACCGGCGGTGACATTCTTTGCACATTCGCCGTTTTCTTCAAGTTTTTGTGTTATGGAACATCTTCTCTGAGCGCTGGTTTTGCTGAGTTTTCCCTCATTATTTTGGCGAGTGTGGAGAGGCTAAAACTGAAATTCGTGACTAATGGGGCTCCAATAAATTGTTGGGATTACATCGTACCAGTTTTGGTCTAATGATTGTATACTGGGTTATCAACATATAGGTCCCGGGTTCGATCCTCGACCAAAACATCTGAAAATTTGTATTTACAAATTTTTTTAAGCTGTTACTGCCGTGCTTCGGAGGGCATATTGGGGTCGCTTCTGCTGTTTGAAAACCATATATTTTTATTTACTACTATATCTATTTGTATGTAAATATTTCATGCCACTGTTTTCTTTTCCTCATTTTTTTCTACTATTCTTATCCAGTATCTTTGGGATGCCTTAGACATGAGGAGGGTTAATTGTTAAGGTATATACCGACATTGCCAAAGCCTTTTATCGCTTGGATCACACCATTTTATCCATCAAGAGAAGATCATTTGGTGTCAGTGATGGTACTGAAATAACCTTTTGATATAATCAAATAATTGCGTTTTCACAAAGGATTTTCTTCTTTTACCTACACTGCTGCGTCTCAAATCCCACACGGTTCCATTCTAGTACCCTAAACATGTCCAATATGTTTGTTAATGATTAGTGGCCGCTGGTGAGCGTGTTTTGGCGTGGCAGGTGCGTGGACGGGACTGGTTCGTTTGTTGTCGGTGATTTGCTCGGCATATGGAAGTATATCGCCGATAATGTGCAAGTCGGTCTTGCATGTGTAGTTGCCCCGCCGGGGCGTGCTCACCAGCCGCCACTATTAATGATCTCACTTTTATCATCAGTTCTAGTAATCTGCATTTTGCAAATTCAAGCTGACCTGAATAACATCTTTCAATGGTATAATTCGAATAATCTACCATTAAATATATCTAAATGTATATCAATGTCTTTTATGCATTATGCAGTTGTCTTTCATTTTGTCTGCATTTTAAGTGGTGGAGATTTGGAACGTGTTCAATGAACCAGAGATTTGAGCGTAATACATTCTTAGATCATATAAACTATATTACTTTTACTGCTGCTGCCCTGGAATTTATCGTCAGCAATTGTAGGTCATTCAGTAATCCTAATTCAATAAATACATTATACTTTTTCTTTTGTTAGGTCACATTTGGAATACACCTTTGGGGCAAAATTGGACAAATTAAGGACTAGACATTGAGGAAGTTACATCATATCTCTAAACAGAGCGATTCATCAAAGTAATTGTAGCCTTCTGCTTTAGGTATATCTTGTTGATACTTGATACTATAGTTCCTCTGGTTTAATGTTCTTTTGTCTTAGAGCGGGGAACGTTTTTACGCTTCCCGATATTAGAATGTCGAAAATGAGTTAGGTGTCCATAACGAATTTTGTCGCCCCTCCTACACCCTTTGGAAACAACAGGTGTCACCTTACATGGAAAAATATGTACTTATCTTCCATTTTTCAAAATAACTAGAAATATACATATATCAACCATATTTACATTAATGTTCTAATGGATATTTCTTTTATATTTCAGTTAAAAAAGAAGATCAAGACAATAGAAGAGCTACTGGCATCCAAGGAAATAAACATTTTATCGGACGACTTACGCCAAGAATATGAAAGACAATTGAGAAATATCAGAGATCTGCGAAATCTTTACGAAGATAGACAACGTGCGGATAGACGCGAAAAGGAAAATCTACATTCAATAGTTGATGATCTGAAAAAGAAAATTGAAGACGAAGAAAATAAAAATCGGTAATTTATGATCTTTTCTTGTTTTCGTATTTACTGATGGCATTGAACTATTTCACCATTCAATGTAGATTATTGCAAGGTTGAGCTGGTAGGCAATGTCTTGATTTCTGTTCACTGCAGAAATGCTGTATCTTCCTAATTCATTTCTAGCCTTTTAATAGCTTTTATCACATTTTCCAACAAAGTTTCCCTTGACCTCCCACTATTTTTTTTTTGGTAATATCTCTGGCGGTAATAACCACCCTACTAATCTATTATTTTTCACACTCTTCATATGTTTATATATTTCTTAATACAATTTAAAATGATTAGTATTTATATCCCCGATGTGGAGCAGTTGGTAGCTCACAGGCTGGGTTAGCCTCTGAGACGTAATTTCGAATTTCATGGGAGGCGAATTTTTTTAATTTAAGATACTGAAAAATTTTTCATTCCACGCTGTGTTTCTCATAAACTAATAAAAAAAGGTTCTACTTTTTCACCTAATATTAATTTCAGAAGTGGATAGTTTTTGGGCTGCTTCTTGTCCCATGGCTTCATTAAACATACTTTTCTACATTTCTTTCCAAATTTTTAATTCGGATTTCATTATTACGTTGGAATATTTTCTTGTAAAACCTTCTCACTTTCCGTAATTATCTCCAGATCATGTGCCAAGCAAAATTCTGCTAACTTAACTATTTACGTCAGTTTTCTTGTGTCAAACTTAATAATAACGTACTTCAAAATTAATGAATAATGTAATATCGATTCAAAATATGAAAAAAAAGGGGGGAAATGTTGAAGAAAAGTCATAAGTTTAATAACAAATCTGAACAATTCATTACATATATGAGAAATTTCTCAATTTTCCAAAAAATATGCACGAATAATAATAAAGTTATAGGTGCTCAAATATTAAGTTGGAAATAGTATTTTAAAAATGAGATGATTTATTATATAAATTACGATGTTTTCTTACTTTTCATTGACAGTGTATACAGTACCTATATACTTCCTTGTATTATTTCTTTAGATTCCTATCTATGTCATAAAAAATAATCAATAAAATAAATGTTTTAGAGAACTAACCGAGAGAGTAAGTGAATTAGAAGAAGATAATTCAAAAAAATATGATAAAATTATAAATTTAGAATCCAATTTTGGTTTGGCCAAGGCAGAATGTAGAGAACTGCATGCAGAGATGAACATTATAAATCAGGTAAGTTTTGGGTAAGAGCATGCCTAATCTTAATAGTGCAATAGAATATACTTTTATCTATTAATATTAAAAGAGAAGTTGTTTCAGTGTGTGTGTATCGCATAGCGCACAGCTATCAACATATTCGTGTTTTAATTTTGACGCTCATTTCATTCTCCTGAGGAAGCAATAAAGTTACGAAAGCTTGAGAAACATATAAAGGAATTAACTTTTTTGCACTTTCGCTTATTATTAAATCTGTCTTAACTGGTCCATCCGTTTTTCTTAATACAAAGAATATAATATTTGGTATGTTTGGTAAGGCTTCAAAATTTTGTTAAAATGTCACTACTGGCTAGTGTCAATTGTCGAATTAATGAGAAATTTCAAATCTGACTAATCGTTCACTTTCTTCAGACGTTTAGAACAAGCATTCTAACTGTTGCTAAAAATGAAAAGATTAATTAATCACGAGCGAAGCGTAGCGGAGCGAGTGTTTCATAAACCGGACAATTAACAGGTTTACATTGATTTTTGTAATTAAAAAACCTCGAGTTAACTTTAGCCCATGACTGAAAAGCCCGTTCACTCAAGACGTGTTTAAAAGATCACTTTGCGTCAAAGAAACATATAAGTTTGTACAACAAAATATTTTCTTAAATATGTTGACCACTTATTTTTTATAACCTAAAGTGAAATATAATAAATATAATAAAATTAGCTACATTTTCTTCACCCAATATGTAAGATTAGTAAAAAAAATATTCGATAAAAATCGGTACGTAAACTTGTACCTACCCTAAACACATTGAACTGGCTGCTGTTTGGAATGGTAAATGTTTAAGTCTACATCGGCATGGATTAGTGTCCTCAAATTTGGCTGAAATTTATTGAAGATGTTTCTAGGTCCTAAAGAAAAAAATTAGGGATATGCGTTTCAAATTTCGAATTTTTCAAAATTTTGGGCCACCTAATGGTAATATCTATTGGATACTGGCAAAAGTTGCAGTTGACGCTACAATCTTTCAGAATTTAAATTTATAATATAGAGAACAGGTGGTATTTTTGCTACTTATTGTTATTTTAATATTTACTTTTTGGAATCATTGGTTTCTATTGCACAACATGAAATACGTATCTTAAAATATTTTTCGCTTCTACTAGCATGCATTTTCAAATAATAAATAATTATGTTGCAGTTATTCTCTCAAATATTAATCAGCTTCAATAACGATCAGGATATCGATTTGACTAATATGATCAAAACATTGGAAGAAAATCACGATTTGCTTACAAATATAGTCATTAATGACGATTCAGGTGAAACATCGGCTTTGCCCAAAGTGCTTTTGGATTTGATCAAACAGGTTAACGAAAGCAACAAGAAGGACAATAAAGACGATGACATGGCAGAAAATGAAAAAGAAGAATCCGATAAAGTCGAGAAACTGGATATAATCGAAGAGGTGGATGGTAAGTCTGCAAAATCGTTTCAAAACGCTTAGTTTGTTGATTTTCATTCTTGCTTTAGAAAATCAATTGCCTGGAATGCATCAACTGAACAGTCCAGAGGAAATTGTCGAAAATTTACCAAAAGTTTGGCGAGTCTTGATTGAATTGTTGAGTCACCAGTGTCCGCCAAATAACGAAATAACTGAGAAGAAAGGGGAAACTGACAGTCATTGTTATAAATCTGTAGAAACGCCTACTGGTTTAAGAAAAGTTTTAAGTGTCAGTAAAACTTTCATCCGGTTAAAGGTTAGTACTATTTTAATGTATTGGAGATAAGGAAAACCCTATCACACGAAATATTATGAACGGTATAATAATTTAAAAGGTGGTATTGATTTAATCAATATCGAACTAAAAAATGAGGTGTGGCACGCCACAACTTTCTTATACATATGTGTGTTTAAAATTGTACAAAAGCTATAAATTAAGTTTTAAATACTTTTATTTTCTTAAAGAATAAACCTGTATGTTACTTCAGGTCCGAATTTTAAGAATTTTTTAATACCAAAATTATTTAAAATTATATTCTAAGTACCTCCTATTATCTTAATAAATCTCTACAAAATGCATACTCTGCGAAATATTTGCAAAAAGTGCTACTCGATAATAGTAAAAGTATTACTCCTGGCACGAATTTTAAAATGTTTTTTGTACAATAATTATCCCAAATCCATCTCTAAATACTTTTGTACTCTTAATAAATCTATATAATATGCATAATTTACGAGATATTTGCAAAATAGCTATTCGATAAGAGTAAAAGTGTTATTTTCAGTCAGAATTTTGAAATTTTTGATATACAAAAAGTATTGAAGATGAAGCTTGAAATATTTTTATACTCCTAGTGTATTTACCTATAACAAAAAAAGCATAATTTGCTAGATATTTGCAAAAAACTGATTTTCGATAAGAGTAAAAGGCCTACTTCCCGTGGGAATTTCGAAAAACTTTCATAATAAAATTCTTCTCAAATTTAATTTTGAGTACATTTGAATTCTTTATAAATTTGTTTAAAATTAGACGAAATATTAGTAAATTTTGATTTTTTTTACTGAAGTAAACTACTACTTCCGGTCTACCGATTTTACTGATTCAAGAGGAAGATTATAATCGTAAATATAAAGATTGGTTTTCACCGTTTGGCCGCTATCGTGTGCACAAACAAAGAGTCAGAGTGATAGACAGACACAGAGAGCGGCATGTTTGCAAAAACTATTTTTTTTTGGTATCAGTGGATTTCAAAACGTGGACATTTGCAAAAATCTCGATGCCGAAAATTTTCACGATCACAATACTTTAGTAGAATATCAAGGATCTATATAGGCTTATACATTTTAGATTACATTACTAAGAGTTGATTTTTAAGCTTATAAATGTAAAAAAATAATTAAAGAAATGAACTATACAAGAACTCAACAATTGCCATATACTTTTAACTCTATAATCACCATGCCCGGTTTTTCAGTATTGGTTCAAGCACAAGTTCAGGTTTAAGTTCAAGTTTAAGGTTCAAAGTGTATTTCAGTCAGCTTAAACTGAAAAATAAACTAAAATTTGAGTTGAACTTGAACCCAGTAAATTACTCAGTTCAAGCCTTGTTTTTGGTTTAAAAGTATTAGCATAACCTATACATTGAAAGATATCTTCCATAATTATTGTACTTTGCCATATTTCCATTATTGTTCTTTATCGGTGTAATTTTTTTTTGAATAAGTACATAAGTTAATATGGATATTCTAAATTTAATTGATTCTTCCGACGATGAAGAAGTTATAGATTTTATTGAGCATCTAGGGCGCAATAGAAGACCTAAATTAATACGGGAACGACCCAACAATTTTCAATTGTGGGATGATCACGACTTTTTTGATCGGTATCGTCTAAGTAAAGATTCTGTTAGGCGTATTTTGGATGAAATTTATGAAACAATAGCTCAACCTACCGATTGGTAAGCAAGAACTAGTGATAATAGAATGTATAAAGCTTACTAATAATTCGTATACTTTAGGAATTGTGCCTTAACACCTGAAGAAATGCTGTTTCTGACACTCCGTTTTTATGCCACTGCAAGTTTTTTAAATACTGTTGGGGATTTAATAGGTGTACATAAATCAACTGCCAGCAAAGTTGTTAAAAAAGTTTCAAATGCAATAGCTGCTTTGAGACATCGGTACATTTGTTTTCCTATAACATATGAGGAAATCCTCTCAAACAATGAGGGTTTTTACAATATAGCCAGCTTTCCTCAAGTACCTAATAGGTGCAATCGATTGCACTCATGTGAAAATTCAATCACCAGGTAAAACTAGATATGGTATACTTAATTGCTTATTTATTTATATTTATTTAAATAGGTGGGGAAAATGCAGAAATATTTCGAAATAGGAAAGGGTACTTTTCCCTTAACATTCAGACTGTGTGTGATCACAAGTTGAAGATTCGAGACATTGTTTCTCAATGGCATGGATCAACACACGATTCTCATATCTTTAATAATTCGTATATTCGTCAGAGATTTGAGAGAGGTAAATTTGGACAGAACATACTGTTAGGGGATGGTGGATATAGAAACAGTAATTTTTTGCTGACTCCTCTTTTGAATCCAGCCACTCCAGCAGAGAATCTATATAATGAATCTCATATCCGAACACGTAATTGTGTTGAGAGAATGTATGGGGTTTGGAAAAGAAGATTTCCTGTACTAGCAAATGGTGTGCGCTTAAAAATTTCCACAGTACAGACTATTGTGGTGGCAACAGCAGTGTTGCATAATATTGCATGTGATGCCCATGAGGATGTACCACCAGTGCAGCAAGATATGCAAGCTGCAATAGAATTTGAGGACAATATCCAACCACATCTTGAATTACACAATGGCAATAACAACAGAAGAAATAATCTAATTAATAATTATTTTCAAAATTTATTGTAATATAATAAAGCAATTTTCCTTTTAAATTTGTGTTACGATATTATCAACTGATTTCATTATCAACATAGATCACTAATAATCTTTTGGTGAGTGTAGACGTAAAGTGGTCATACAAAATTGCTTTGCAATACAAAGTTATAAACTTAATGAGTAAATAAATATTAAAATATTTTTAGAATCTTTATTTATAAATTTACACAGTTTTTCTGAATTCCCTCTCTTTCATCTCTAATTCCAATTTTAAAATTGAATTTTTTAGTTGTTGCTCCTCTATTTGTAGATGCAGCAGTTCCTTCTTCAATAAATGCTCGTTATTTAGATTTTCTTGTTGTTGCAAGAGAAACTTATTCTTGTTATCAGCAAGCTTCGACCATTTCTCATTCGTGGTGCTTCCTGTAACTTTTTGTTTTTTGGGGGTATTCTCCATCACTTCTTCATTTCTCGAAGCCAATCTCTTTCTTGAAGAGGAAGCCTGAGACACATCTCGAGGCTCTAGTGATGATGAGATAGGCTGCGACACCTTGGCCATGGTGTAATATTGCCATTGGCTGGCATCCTCAACCGATTGAGCATCATCCCCATCCTCCTGACTGGCAACCCCTGGTTGAATTATAATTGTTTCGGCGCCATCTCCATGTGAAATATCCTCTGCAATAAATAGAACACTGTATTAAACATTTTTATTTTGAACATATTTATGTTCTTAAGAAATTAAATGTCTTGATTATTAATTACCTCTATCCGCATCACTATCAACTGCACAAGGCAATCCATCTAAGCGAACACCCAGCAATTCTTTTATTTCTTCATCTACTGAAGTAAATATAATGTTGGTGGGTGGTCCTCCACCAGTGGAAAATACTTCACACTTATTATCTGCATACTTTTTTTTAGTGCGCTTCTTTAAATTTTCATATTTATTTCGCAACACTGCTGCTGTTCTGTAATACTGTCCAGTCCGCATGTTAAATTGTGTTGCAATTTTCTCCCACGTCGCATCCTTTTCCTTCCACAACACACGATCTGTTTTTTTACATTCTATAATATTTTTGTAAGTTTTAATAATACTTATAAGCAAATCTACTTCTTCTTGAGAAAAATTGGATGATCTTCTATTGCCTTCTTCTGCCATATTTTCTATTTGTTTGTTATATAAAATATTGATATAGCAAGCACACAATTTTAGAGATACGTAACACTCAAAGACGAATAATACGTAAATGAACGCTTTCATCATTTTACCTGAAGTTTATGGGGGTTTCGCTAATAGCCACAGATGAATACCAGATGTTTGAATTTGAAAAATTCTGTAAGTTTCAATGCCACCAACATCACAAAACTGCAAACCCCTATTTTTAACGTTACCAACCACGATATGTTTATTACATTTTAGGTTCAACTGAACTAGTTCAGTGGAAGCACTGAAATACGGTTATACAGAGTTCAAGGTTTAAGTTCAAGTTTATAGATCAGTAGAACTTGAACTTGAACCAGCACTGAAAAACTGGGCATTTTAGTTCGTTTGGATCAAAGAGATTGTAATATAATAGAGGAAGCATGAGTGCAGTTTGTAGGCGAGGTATGTGTTCGCAACAACTGCAGGTGGGGTAAGGGGAATTGATACACTGCCAAGCGATTATAGTCCTTAAGGTAGTCCGACTTCGTGCTGTCATTAGTCGAAATGTCGTGCTCGTACGAAATCATACGAACCAAGTACGAGCACGACATTTCGACCAATGACAGCACGAAGTCGGACTACCTTAAGGACTACAATCGTATCAATTACCCTTACCCCACCTGCAGTACCACTTACCTCGCCTATAAATTGCACTCATGCTTCCTCTATTATATTACAATCTCTTTGGTTTGGATATAAACATTCGGACCACAGATAAGGGAGAATCATCTCCCTTATCTGTGATTCGGACGAATGGAACACAAATGTCAAATTTGCACTGATGAGCTATATGATAGCGAAATCAAGGTTATGTTTTCTTACTGTTATTAATAAGACAACAAATCAGTACACAGCCGCTAAGTGAGGAATATTTTGCAAATTTTTGTCAAGTATACAAAATTTGTTCAGTACTTTACTTGTTTACAATATTCGGATCGCATGCGTATTACGATTGTATAAGAAATTCGGGTGGTGATAATATCACAAGTCTTTTCCTTTTTCCTTTATGTTTTCGTTTATCTTCTTTTCTCTTCTTTTTTTTAATTCAAATATTACTTTTAGATTTAGTTAGAACATAAGACAATTTTAATTAAATTTCTTTTGGCTATTTTTTTTACTTTTTGCTTTCTTAGACGTAGGATATGAGGAAATATTGTGATGACAAACATTTTCGAGAGATTTTTGCAAATATCTCGTAAATAATGCATTCTATATAGATTTATCAATAGTACAAAAGTATTTAGAACTGAATTTGATAAAGACACTTTTACTCTTATCGAGTAGCACTTTTGTGCAAACATCTCGCAAATTATGCATTCTATAGAGATTTATTAAGGAAATAGAAGTACTTAGAATAGATTTTTGAATAATTGTGTATAAAAGAATTTTCAAAATTCGAACCTGAAGTAATTTATTATAACTTAATAACTATTGTATAATTTGAAATGCACATACGTGTAAGCAAATCATGTGGTGCCCATACATATTTTTTTGTAGGGTTTGAAACTATATTTTGTATTTTTGTAGTTAAAAAATTATTATAAATTATTTTTGGAATACTTTTTTCGAAATTGCTAAGAGTTCAGAGTTACAAGCCAAGAACAAAGTTTCTTTTAATTATAGTACATGTATATTTTAGTGCCCCACCCAAACAACATTTCTTATTTCAGAGTCTTATACTGGAGAAGAAGGGTTTGGAGAAGGAAATGACTCGTCTGAAACAATTAAATACGCATTTGGAAGGACGCCTCTCCGATCAAGAAAAGCGGTTGGTTCTAGTTTCGAGCGAACTGTCAAAAACGTGGAACTTCGTAGGTCTTAGCATTTACAAAGTTAAACATTAACTCATAACTTTATATGTTATAGGTGGGAAAAATGCAAAAACAACATCAGCAACTCCACACCCAAGAAAAAATACTGCGTTACGAGCTTGCGCAGAAGAGAAAATTACTAACTGAATTGAAAGAAGAATTGGAATATTGCAGACAAAAATGGCAGCAGGCAAGGAAACAAAATTCCAGCACTGAAGAGCAATGGAAACAATTGCGGAGCGAATTTGCTTCGCGTAAGACATCCGTTAACGATAACAGCGTCGAAAGCGGTTTCAGTGACGACAAATCGTCAAGTGATGAAGAAGATGCAAATTTCCGTGAAAAATTTAAGGAAAATAAAAAAGAATCAATTCCGTCAAGTGACACCACCAGAAGTGAAGATAGTCCAAACAAAAATCAAGATGATATCGTAGCCGAATCACCTACGGAAGTCAATGAAAGCCTCCAAGCTGAAGTTGAATCATCAAGTAAACTACTGAATATTCAGGATTTTAGAAGTGAGGAAGATCTTAAGCATAATGATGAAATTCTCGTTGAGGAAACTCCTTTACATCAAAATAATGAAGCGCTGACTTTAAATTCAGATGCTGATAGGACAGACGAGGACTCTCCTGTAGATAAGAACTCATTAGTTGGAAATTATAGTGAGTGCAATGACGCCCATGGAAAAAGCCTTCTGAGTTCTGACAGTTTGAATTCCACATGTACAAAAAAGACTGATTTAGATGCAGAAGATGAAATAGACAGCTTTAATAACCAAGTATGTGAGAATACAGAAGAAGAAATAAGACTAAATGTATATACAAATGATGATACGCAATTATCTGATGTAAGAAATGATATGTGTGAAGAAAATAAAGAATATACCGTAATTCATCATTCTGCAGAAAAGGGTTTTTCATCGGTATCTTCGAATCATTCAGAAATTGCTGGAGATATACAAAATATATCGGGAAGTAATGAAAACTTATCAGTTGTTGAACAGAATAATATTTGTAAAGAAAACAAAGAATGTGCTGTAAATCAGGATTCAACAGAAAACTTATACGGTTTACCATCGGTGTCATCGGTTCAATCAGAAAATGCTGGACATATTCAAAATCCATTGGGAAATAATGAAAACGTATCCGTTAGTAAAGAAGACGATATTTGTAAAAAAAATAATGTAATTCAACATTTTACACAACACTTAAACGACCTTCCATCGATATCTTCGGATCAATCAGAAAATGCCGAACATATTCAAAATCTCTTGGGAAACAATGAAAATTTATTAGTTAGTTTGCCTGAAGACTCTTCTACATCAGCCTCACAAAGTCAAGGAAATGAAAATTCCGAACAGCCGACAGCTTCTTATAAAAATCCAGTAGAAGCTGCATCGGAATTTGCTGCAAGGCGGGAAGCGAGAATGAAGAGACTGGAAGAACAATGTAACGAACTGTATTTCAGTGTTGCAAAGACTTCTTTACGTGGTATGGTTATGTCGCATAAGTTGGACAATTTACATGAAATGTACGGTGAAAGTTCGCAACCAGCTAATCAAGACGCGCCACTGACGCAAGAGACTGAAGAAACATCAGAATGTGAGTCCAGTCCTGTTACAGATCCTTCAGAAAATAACGAAAACAATCAAGAATAATACAACATATCAAATGATTTCATATACCTATAATGTGATTTCAATGTTTGTATGTAATAATTTTGTATGTTTTATACGTTTATGATGTAATTATGTATGCTCTCCATGCATACCAACTATTTATTAAAAAATGAATTGTACATATGTATGTATATGTTGGCTAAACGTGTTGTTTCTTATTATTCCATGTCTTGCGTTAGGCATTAGAACCGTTATTACATAAAATCCCTTTTATCAAGTTACAATATGAAATATTTTATTGATATACACAGTGTAATACAAAAGTAGGGCTTTGTTTTTAAATGTAAATAATTATTAGATGACAAATGATGATCATTAACCAACTGAGCTATTAAAGTTTTGCCATTTATAATATTTAATCGGTTACAATAGTACATAAGATTGCACAATATTACGAAATTTGAATAATTTCAGAAAAAAAGTTTTGTTGCTGGAATTCGAACCTGAGCGCCTTGGATATAATGCGAACGTTTTATCAACTCGCCTACTATGACGGATTTGATTAAAGTGCTTTTCTAAGGAAGTTTTTGTCAAAAATTGTTACTTACTGAAAAATAAAGTGTAATTTACCACATAACTAATACAATAATACATTTCCTGAACGCGAATACAAACAAAGGTTGTCACAAATATTAAAAAGAAATTATAATTTTTGCGAGATGTTGCAAACTAAATGCTAATCTAAAAATATGTTTAACAGCAGCCCGCATAGCACTATTGTAAGTATGTGTGTCGATTTTTATGTATTTTGTTTGTGTGGATTAAGGGGGCGTTAAGATAAAGTATATACCTATCGGCCGGTAACAATTTTATAATTATGCAAATGTCGGTTATAAAACCATTAATTGAGCTGCAGCGATAGTTACAGCACTATCTATTTGTGGAACTAATTTATTATTAACACAAGCATGTGGTCTTAATAATTTAAACTCCCTAATCCATCAAATAGTACATTCTATATGATTTTGCAAGCTAGCTATTCTAGATTTATTTCCTATTCAAACAGAATTTCTTGCCTTTCCTTTCTTATGTCAATATTTTCTTGGACAAATTTAATTTTAGCTAAATTAGAATATTCTTCTCGTTTTGATGAATGTTGCTGTTCTATTTAGGTATGTATGTACTAACATAATTGAAAATCTGATATTTTCCAAAAAGTAATTGCACTGTAATTAAATCCACAGTGCATAATCTGTGGATTTAATATAAAATTTAGGAAAATAAGTGACAAAACTTATAAATGAAAAATATGCATGAATTAAAAAAATATGATTTTAAAATATCATAAATGAACCAAGTTACAGTTAGTACCAACTTTACTTCCCCCACACGGCACAAGTGCTTAAAATAGAATTTTCCGCATCCAATTGAATGCGTAAAATTGTATATTATGTTATATGGACCTTAAATAATCTTTAAAAAAAATACAGACCATATTTATTATTATATTATCACGGATTATAAACATTCATATAAAAAACACAAGAATGTACTCGAGTATATTTCTTTTAAATGGCCGTTGAATCAGATTCATGTGCTGCTCATAGTCAATAGACGGCAACCAGTTTAGCTTTAGCACCTAATATATAAAATGTTCGTATCATAACCTTAAAATCGTGTGTTTAACACGAAAATTTTATACTTTTTACTGATCTGCTGGCAATGAAACCTACATATTTGGATTCCGTGAAATGTAAGCTTTCTATTGATGTATATATTATCCTTGTATTTTGATGCTATCATGGAGCACCCTCTCTAAAGAATAGCCTAGCCTAATGTAAACGATGCTTGCCGCCGACTGTTTTTATACATAGGATGCCTTGAACACGTTGTGATCACGCAGTTTTATTACTGCATCTGTTCAGCGATTCGAGTATAGGGGGCTAGTGATGTAATTTAGAGGGTTTTTAGCACAGTATATAGCTATGTATACAGCTCTATACTGTGGAGTCACTCAGAGCATTCAGGGGGAATTGTCTGTAGTGGGTTGGCAACAGTTATCTGTGGACGGGGATTTCCATTTTGCGTGCACAATATAAGAACGTAAAAAGAAAGATAAGAGTCATTCCTTCTGATTCCTTCGCTTTAGGCGGTTTTGTGCGGAAGCTGTCTTGGGCAAAAGTTTATGTGTTTTAAGTTTTAGTTTTATTTAAGCATTTTTTTATCTAAAATTCGCGCTAAAATGAGAATTGAATACACTGCCAAACAAGCTGAAGCTATTAAACGTGTTAGGAAATATAAAGACTATTATGAAATATTGGGTGTAAGACAGAACGCATTGGTCTCCGACATTAAGAAAGCATATAAAAAGTTAGCATTGCTATTGCATCCTGATAAAAATAAACATTCTGATGCCAATGAAGCATTCCGAATATTAGGTACGCTAGGTATTGTTTTTATAAAATATTTTAATTTTTCAAATATCCATACCTATATGGGTAGAGTGCTATAATTTGTCATAGTATCATTAAATATTTATGTGTTTCATTAGGTAAGGCATATGATGTACTCAGTGATGTTCAAAAACGTGCAGAATTTGACAAACGTCGCCTTACAAAACAGAGAGCTAGTAAACAACATAAATCAACAAGTTTCAAGCGTGATCCTAATGATGGCCATTCATCATTTAATTCATCAAATGTACATGGTCGTGGAACAAAACGTGGGAGAGCTAGTGATTTTCATCAAGATCATTCAGACAAAAAGGTGAGAAAATAATTGATTAGATTATTGATCTAAATAACATTTCAATACTATAGGGTTCTTCGATATGATTTTGGTATTTACCAAGCGAACCAGGTAGTAATTAGTTAATATCACACATGTTATAGCACAACAAAAACCTAAGTTTGAACAATTTGGTAACTGTTACACTACTAACACCTGGTAATAACTATTATCCTAACTATATTCATACATCAGTTAGAAACAGAATCTTTAATTTTCAATTTGTCATATTTTTATTTTGTGTAATAAATATCGTTAAAATAACTGAATGCAAAAGACAAGAAATTAATAAATTGTTTGTATAAAGCTAGTTTTACATCAGCACATCAATGGTTAACTGCGATTCAATATCCATATATACTGATTATTTAAATAAACAAATACCTGGATATTTTTCACTGGTGTAATTGATTTTGGTGCCCTTAACTAGCTATTCTAGTATATGTGCCTGGTTTGTTCTTCTTGTATGACTTGCAAATGGATGTTTAATCATTTATAGGTTACAGGTACATATATATATCACTAGCTTCGAGATCTTGCCTGTTAAAGGGTTAATTGCCAGTGAGAATACTTGATTCAATTTTAAATTAGAAAGTAGAGTATATATTTTACTATTGCAGTTGGATGATCTGGCACAAATTGCGATAATTTTATACTTGCAACTATTCTATAAATGCATAATGACTTATTGACTATTTTATTTTCAGCAAAAACAGTCAGGGCATGAAGTTTCTTCTCTATATGAATTAATTCTTTGGACTGTATTTTTGACTTCAAGCGTATTACTTATGGAGACTTTCAAATGCACCGTAAGTTCATAAACTCAGTGCCTTCTAAATGCTTTTGAACTGTTTATTTTAGGGAAGTGCCGAGTAAGATAAGCGAAGAACTTTTACTTTATTTTCCACATAGCATTCTCCTATCGCTATTGAATATTCGATAAATCCGTTGGAATACTAGTGCGTTCTAAGATGCTCCTAAAGAGTGTCCAATGTCATCAAAACACTGGATTCTAAGAGCTCTGGAAGTGGTTCATAACTCCGTTCAACACAGTAATATAAATATACAGTATAACACTTTCATTGTGATAATGTTATATGCTACGAAAAGATATTCTAGATTGGTTCTAATTTCAAGCAAAAATTAAATATATTAATTAGGTTTTCAACTAATAATAGTAACGGGTTTCTACACAATTTTATGGTATAAAAATGTATTAAAATGTATTTCAGATAATAATAAATAAAATAAAATACCTATCTAAAACGTATATTTTGTTTATAATTAAAAAGACGTTCCTTAAAAATATGGGATAATACACTCCTCAACAAAATTAACAGAGCTACTTTGAATGCCTGTAATTTTTTCTGTTATAGTATTTGACGAATTTTTTCATGTTTTTATTATTGTATAGAATGTTTTACCTAAACACAAAAAAAAATTGCGTTAATAAATTTTTTTCTCGTTAGATGTTGAAATGGTAAACACTACCCATTGACCCATACACTACCCAAAAAAAATCAAAACTCTTTAGTTTGTTGACATTTTAAACGTCAAAGTCTCAAATTATTTTTAAGATAAAAATGCCTTATTTAAGTGAAATCGAAGTCGCGAGGGCGGTTGCTTTACTTGAAGATTGTCGATCTGTGCGATATGTCTCCTATCAACTATAAACCAGTGCATCGATTATCTGCAGAGCATGGCATGGGTATTAAGAAACGGGCAGATACTTTAGGAGAACTGGGCCAGGACATAAAAGAAAAATTAGTCGTTTGGATAACCGTTACATTATCAATTCTTGCCTTCGCCGTCGAATTTCCACCGCTTGTGAGAAACCTACTTCGAAATGCTACCTGTCTAATGACAATCTCTGATCAAATGGTTAGAAGAAGACTTAAGGGTGGGCTTTCCTTAAGAAAAATTCCCGAACGGCGTATGTCGGGTTGCCTGAAATAAATTGAATATATTTACGGAGTTTAAAATACCTGCATCTTTTACACGATGCAGATACCGGCTAGCAATATGACGGGATATGCCTGGTCAACTGGAAAGCAAATAAATTTGGGATATTTGCCTCCTGCATTTATTGCATGAAAATATTGGTGCGGCTACTTTCTTCGAAATTTGTTTTTGCTGTTTCTGAGTATTCTCCTGGCTTGTATTTATTTAGTTTTATTAAGACTCCCGATTTATGTAATTTGTAATTATTTTAATGATATTTGCCGAAATTAATTAGATATTAAGTTTTATTCTGCAATAAATATATAACTTTATTATTATTGTTTATGATTAACAATTATTTAAGTTTTACTTCTTATTATTTCTCACCATGATTTGTATTTACTTTACATGTTGAGGCTTTGTAATAATATGAGTAATGTTTTAGAGAAAACTAAAATCTGCTAAAAAAACAGTGCCGGTGTTTCTTACAAAATGTAAAAATTTATATTCTCTAAATAGCACATGTTTTAAATTATTGAAAATTATATTCTTCACAGTCGACACTCGTATTGTTATGATTATTTATATCTTCAATAAACTATGCATTTGCCTCCGGCCCATAGTCTCGATCGTCCGTAGTTCCTGAATGTATTTTTTGTTTCCTATAAAAAAATTTTCTTCTCATACCGTTTTTTTCACACACTGTCGTATACATCCATATTTGGTCTGAAGCTTTGAGTGATATTTGCCCTTACAATTAAATGAAACTGCTGCCGCTTTGCAACGTGCACTGTAAGAATTACGTTGACTATTCAACTCATGTGTCATTTGTAAAAATATGACCAATAAGAATCAAAGAATCACATTTTTGTGTCCTAGCAACAAAAATACTGCTGCGTATTTACACTATAGTATATTCACCGAACCAATAGAGTAGCAAAAAACGCGTGATAAGTGCGTGATTTTTAATACTGCCTTTCTATTGGCTCTGAGAGCTACATAGAAATCCTAAAACACACGATATAAATCATCTGCTTTCTGTGATTTTGTCACATGAATGTGACTATACCACGCAGCAAAATCACAATTTTAGAGAAGGATGAAAATACGTATTTGCTAATGTAGAACAAGTGAGCATATAGTGATTTTGCTAACATTGTCTGTTATTTTGAAATATATGTTATATATGTATACTTTTTACTTTTTGCCTTTGCTATATAGTATTGTGTATTAATTGTATTGTTCCTTGTATTTGCGCTGTTTGTATTTGTTTAAGTTGTTATTATTATTATTCTCAGTCTTTTTAAAGACTCTATTAATGATTAAAGGTTTATTGAAGGTAAGATCTATAAATTGTAAACAAAGCAAATGGTTTATAGGTTAATTATGTTTTAGCTTTCCAGGAGTATTGAATTTAAGTTTGTTTTTACCTGTTTATACAGTACGGTGCAAAATGCAGCCAGAACTGAAGAAACGAGTAAAGAGACATTTTACAGTGCTAGAAAAAGAGACTGTACTGAATATATTTACCAAACGTCAACAAGAATGCCCAGCTGACTCTAAGACACGAATTGTAGACTTTACAGCAGAAGCTGCAGGTATCTGCTCTGCAAGTGTTGTTAATATTTTGCGAGAACACAATGCACAAGATGTGAAGCCTCCAAAGACGTATACAAGAGCACGATCTGTCCTGGATAATATTGATGATGATATGCCCAATATTATTAGATGTATAGTACACTCATTTTTCTATAAAAATGAGGTGCCAACAGTGAATAAGATTTTATTTAAAGTAAATGAAGATGAGAACTTGCCAAACCTCAAGCGTACAACAGTGTGGAAGTTGTTGAATGTATGGGCCCAAGTTAAAGGATAAATTGCAAGGAAAAACACTACATTTAAATTAAAGGAAGTCAAAGAGCTGTTACACACATCATTGAACAATGTTACAAAAGAGAACTGGTTGAATGCCATCAAACATGTTAAAGAAGTAGAGAAGAATATGTGGGAGTTAGACGTAATTGTTGAAAATTTACAAGAGAGTTTCATTATTAATTTGGAAACTTCTGAAAGTAGTGAATGTGACAGTGACATTCAGTAATAATTTTAATTGTCAACACAGAAAATTTTAAAATATATGTTTACATTCATAGTTTCTTTCGCTCTTCTATATATTTTTTATAAATAAAGTGTGAATAAAGTATATTGTATATGCATTTTATTTATATATGTTTACTATGTATGTACTCTATTTATACACGTATAAAATATCTTATAAATTCATAATAAAGTAACTACCTATGCCCTATTTAAACTTGTAATTTATATTATATACACATGTGAATAAAGTCTTTAATACATTTGCTTCATTTTTAAATACCTATATTGCTTTTGTATTATTTGTTAAAATGCCTGATATTGATTATGACAAATGCATATGCCCATCTGACTCTAAGACAGTTGACTTCACAGCCGAAGCTGCAAGTATCTGCTCTGCAAGTCTTTTTAATATTTTGCAAGAACACAATGCAAAAGATGTGAAACCACCAAAGATGAATCCATTCATTCTTGAAATTACACAAATTAATAGATGGTATTCCACCTGTGCCAAGTACGGTTATTATTGTATATTTGGTTATAATACATATTTATTACACTAAGGACCGAATGACAGTGTTCAAGAGTCTCACCGCTTACATTTCTTAACAACTTATTTATTTTATGTGGAAAAGTACGTTTTTGATTAGGTGAAACATTTATAAGAAGTTAATTAAAAACCAATGGATGTGTAGTGCATTATTGTGAAATGTGAATCAATACTTTTGGCTCACTCTACATGCATGGCTGATAACAGCCGAACATTGTAGTTATGTTGGTGCATTATTATCTCAGTATACGAAGAAAAACAAAGCCAGTCATGCACTGATTAAGGATTAATTATTTAAACTTGCCTTTAAACTTACAATACCTTTACAAAACAATCAGAGGTTTGTTTTACAAGATTTATTTATTAAAATAGTTTCACTTAATTATTATAGAAGCAATAGTTAATAAATAGTAATAAGAAAATAAGTTTAATCATACAGAAATATTATGTGTAAGATTATAAAAGTTTATTATAAATATTTAGCGTACAATGTATAACAGTGTAGGACTTAAGAAAATGTAAATAGATTTCAAATATATTAATAAATAAATTTAACTCATTATTAAAGTTTTGTGTTTTGTCTGTAACGAAATGCCTATTTAAATTCTCAAATAATGGCCACGTACAGGAATAAATTAAGATTATATAGTGCCATAAATAATTATAAATACAAAATCATTTATGACTTACATATGTTAATTAGAACATTAAATATAATCACAATTTTATCTACACTGTTTCATTTTTGCATATTATAACACTTTTTTTAACACGATACTGGAATGAGATTTTATGGTGCTAACGAGTTCGTCCTTTAGTAAAAGCTGGAATAACTAAAATTCACTTGCAGAATTCCTAGTGCTTCCTTAATTAAAAATGCTCTTTCTCCTAGGTCCTAGAACAGCATATCCCGGGTTAAGATTGTTGCAAAAATCACTTTTTCCATTCATTTTTCAGATGTATTTCTCCTCGAGCTTCACTAATGTGGCACATACTTCCCTGAGGAGTTATTGCTATTAAAATTTCTATCGTGCTTATAAATAGAACAGTACTGCTGCTGAACTAAATTATTATCTGGTTTTCCAATGAAAACTTCAAAGCAGGCAATAATTACAGCTGTTTTTTTCTTGAAACACTTCTTTCAAACATACTGCAATACAGAATATTCTGGTCACATAATTATAAGTTTTAGCCTTTGATAACTAAATAATGACCTTAGCAAGTTAATTTAATAAGATAATTGTTTAATAAGAGCACTTATAGTCAAATATTAATGATACAAATCTGTTTGTTTACCAACAACGGCCATATTGAATTTGCCCTATTTACGAATATTTTGTTGATATGGGTTATGTTTGAGATTTGCTTATTTTAGTTATCTAAAAAGACAAAACATGCATTTTTTGTAAATTTAAATCGGTTTAGTATTTTATATAAACTAATATATTGTTGTTTTCCAAAATTTGAACATGTAATTAAAAGATTTTATAAACTTCAATGTTAATGTAAGCACTCTATTGTAAATTGGGCTGTGCACGTGCTACGGTTGTGGACAGCTCGTGATTACTCTATATGTTGGGTGGACAGAGTATAGTGGGTATTTCATTGAAATCACCACTAGTGGTATCGGTGGATATTTTTGACAGATATATGTCTCCAGATATAATCTCTTGTTTTCTTTGTGTTTTCCGGAATAGTTTTATGAATTTCAGCATCAATTTCACTTTCACCTTTTTCACCAAACCTTTTTGAATTGCTTTCCATATCAGAAATCTATTTATTCTTGCAATAACTTATTAAATTCGAATCGTAGAAAATTTTCTACATTGACACTAGTTTGTTGAAAACATACTACTATGGAAACCAACGCAATAGCTACTTAATTTTAGAAAATTAAAAAACTCAGTTCGTCATTTATGAATGAATCATTCGATGAATAGTCCTTCGAATACAATTCGTAATCAAAGTATGGTAGATCATTTTTGCGGTGTTATCACTCTTGTTTCCTTGCGCTTGTAAATAGGACTCGTGCTGACGCACTCGTCCTATTAATATTCAAGCGCAAGGAAACATTCGTGAACCACCACAAAAATAATCGAACATACTTTGACTACTCGTTGTATTATACCTATATGAATATAGTACAATCTTTTTACCTCCTACAAATTTTGCAATGACTGAATTAAAAGATTCTACAATGTTGACATCTACGTTTCCTATTAAAGATCTACTATTAGGCTGAGCCGACTTAAAGCGTTAATAAAGTTATCATACATATTAAAATTCTGAAATTTTTCAAACATATTGATCTCACCTTCATTAGATCCTTGACAAAAGTAAGAAGCACAATCCGAGTGTTCACCAAAAATATGTCTTGATCCATTTATAATGTGACGTTGCAGTTTCACAATCTGGTTTGTTATTGTTAAGTTCGAACTTTTGTAATGTTCAATTGCTTTTGTCAAGGCCGCTCTGAATCTAAGTAAATTTTTTGTTATTAATTGTCCTATGTCCGAATTGAATTTAGGTTTTTTCAAACAGTCGCTAATTTTATTTATTACATAATATATGATTTCGGCACTCAATTTTTTCAATAATTTTTTGGGGACTGTAAGGAGCTATCTCACTTACTTTTCTAAGAACGCTGCTATCACAGTCCCCTATTAATCTACCATAAATTACACCGTGCATTTCACCAGAATGTCGAAAACCTTCCGGAATAATTGGCGACTCCATGGCTGTTGACGACGAAGACCAGTTTTTGAAGCATACGTGATTTTTAGATTCACCATATTTTGCACAAATTAAACAAAATTTGTTTTTTACGCCTACATACAACATTTTTTTCGCTCGCCATCCAACAATTGCTGTCACTCCTGATAAACTGCTGTAATTAGGCTTATGCGCTCGTTTGGCCCCTGCTCTTTTACTTATTCACATATACAATAAAAAATCTGTCCTGTGGTCAAAATACAAAGTATAAATAAAACAAAAACATGAAGGCACAACAAACTCAGATATTTCAATAAATGCTTTTACCATCTAGAAAACTGAAATTTGTGTAACTTGCTGTCTAAAACCAATGAATCTTAGTTTCAAGAGTCCGGAAATCTCTAAATTTCGTATCTTACAATGACATAAAGTTGTTTTTGTCAGATTTTAGTTTTCTACAAACATTGTTCATATTATTAAAAAGCTTCAACATGTAAGGTTAAAAATAACAATAAGTCGTGCAACTTCATAATTAATAATAATAATGTATATTTATTGCCGAAGAAAACTGCATTTCTGAAATTCCATAAAGCCGAAACCTTGTCCTTGAAAAATAAAATACATTTTGAAAGCGAGAAGAATATCAAGGAACAGAAAAAGAGTCTAATAAAGTAGACACATCAATGTTATCGCGTAATCAATCATAAATGAACACCCACAAATATCTGAAATATATTAAAATTTGCTTGTATATATCAACCGCACGTATTTTCTTTTACAAATATGTTTAATGTATACTCAAACTTATGTATGAAATAATGAATACAACTTTATTTGGTGATAAAATTTAGTTCGAATCTTCCCTGTGACAAAATGTTTTATAATTTAATTTTGCTAATCAACTCCATCAATGCCGATTGGGAAGAATATAATATTCAACAATCCAAAACATCTGATTATTATAAAATATATATATTTACATTTTATTAAAAAACAAAACAGGCACTGTTACTGTTACTGTTACAGCACAGAATTGTTTTTGTAATATTTTAATTGACTACAACATTGCTCATATTATTAAGATTAAAAACCTTCAACATCTAAAGCAAAATATCACCGCCAGAAATTAAGTAACAAGTTAAATTTCATAACAATAACAACATATATTTATTCCAGACGAAAAATTAATATCTAATACATTCTCCCAAATATCATTAAAATAATTAGAAAATAAAGCGGATATCTGAATGAAGCATTCGTTTACCTAAGGTAATAAAAAAAAGGTGAAGATCTCTCTGTTTATATGATGTTCGGCTTAATACAATCGACCAGGTATACCTTCCATATAGCTGGTCTTAGACATCACGAAAATGTGAGTAAGACGTTGAATTGTGTGTTGCCTATTTGCCATTTATCAGTGCGGACTTTGTGATCATTCTCATTGGTTTCAAAGTAATTTTTTGGAGACCAGGGTTCTTTTGAAAGTAAAGTAAATACATTGTCGAGTTCAGAATAAAAATATCTAGGTACTCACGATTCAAAAAAGTACTTTTCAAACAGAGTAAGCTTTATATCGCTATAAAACGAAAAAAATTCAAAGTGCTGTATTTTAACTATTTTTTAATATAATTGCAAATTTTAATCGTCAGTCGCTAGAACAAATATTCGTTATTTCGTTCACGTAGCGGCAACTTTTTCAAGTGCCTTGATTTTTGCGATTTTTTGCATTGAATTTGACCATTTTGTGGCATACGCCGATCAAGTAAAACCCCCCCTTAAAGAAGTAAATTTGACTTCTCGAAGGCCTGTGCCAGCTCCTTGCTTGTCCAGGGATCACAAACCAACCCGCCCAAACTTTGCTCGCGTCGAATAGCAACTTCGACACTGGAGGTTTGTGCTTTTTAGTAATGACTGCCGATTTGCTTTAACTCGATAGTCGTGTACGAGTGTATGTGCAGACGTCCTGGAGAGAGATACACTGCAGAGTGTATATACGCAGAGGATCGATTTCGATTAGGATCAGCTACGATATGGGTGGAATCAGCATAGATGGTCGTTCCGACTTGGTAATTGTTGTTCCTCAACGTCTCAGTGCACAGGATTATGCTAGAATGATCCTTGAACAACATATTATACCATTTGTCAACAATTTTGGTAATGGTTTTATCTTCCAGTAAGATATATTAACTGCCGAATTAACACCCCAAATTTTACGACCAATTTACTTCGCGAACAAGAAATCCAAGTGATTGAGTGGCGGGCCATGATTCCAGACTTGAATCCTATAGAACATGTTTGGGATTCACTTGATAGGAATATCAGAAAGCGCCCAGTTACACCTCTTACTCTTCAGGAGTTAGCCGAAGTTCTTGTAGAAGAATGGCAAAATTTATCACAAGACAAATTAAGACGATATATCCGCAGCATGCCCCGGCGATGCCAAGTTGTAATTAATGATAACGGAGGGCACACTAGATATTAAATCTAGATATGCGGTTCTAAATAGAATTTTTAATAATTTTAAGCAATAAAATACATTTTTAATTTGGTAGTATTCTTATTTGTTTATTATTGTACGAGAAAATTGTTAAATTAGAGCATATTTATTGTTAAAATCTTGTTGAAAGTATATTCCAAAGTAGATAATGTCTTTGAATTAAAAAATGTTGCAGTATTAAATTTGTGTTCCGCTAATTTTGTTGTGTAGTGTATAAAAAAAATTTTTGGGTGTGCTTAAGACCACACGGCAGAAGTGAAAACTTCATCAAGGCGAGGTTAATAATACGAAATACAACTTTTTTTTCGTTCTATATTCATTTACATTTACATTTTCCATTTTCGTTCTATATTACATTTAAAAAATATATAGGTATTTATTACAGTGCTATCGAGAAAGATTGTAGACCACGTGATCGGTAATTTTCTAAAATCTGGTGATTTTCGTGTTCATACGTTTATAAGATTCGTGTATCGCTAGTATTTGACAGTAGCGTACATTTTATTCACAAATACTGCTGTCATTGTTGACACTTTTAACCATATTTTACATAAAACATTCAATACTACCAACTGCTGTTAATTGGGTTGCCTAATTTGGTAGTCACGTGGTCTACAGGAATTGTTGATATCTCTGTATTATTGTGTATACATTATTCTAGTACATTTCGCTCGATCTGATCAAGTTTTCACTTCAAAAATTCATACGAACGCATGTATATATACAAATATTATAATTCTCATACGAGTACCCGGGCCGGCCTTATACCCGGGCGGCTCGGGTTCGCATCTGCACGCGGACAAGAATTTTTCAGAAAATTATTTATTCTAAATTTCAATTTATTTGAAATTAAATACCGCTAGTTAGTATTATAATACAAAGCCGAGCGTCGAGCCGACGTTACCCGAACTAGCGTTTCATTCCGAGCGTGACGGCTAAGTCTCGTTCAGTGCCCAACAATCAATGCGCCCATAGAAGTTTTCACTTCAAAAACTCAAAAACAAGTGAAAAACCTACTCCTCAGGTACGGGGCAACTGACTGGACGTACCCTGAATCTGCAGTGAACGTAAAACTCCCTATTTGTGATAAGCAATACAGGGGAATACGAGTACTATAGTAGAGGGACTCGTGTTTTCTCGCAGAACAATACAAGTAAGCTAATCAATTAATTAATATTTGAGGGTATATAGCTTTCATTAGTAAAATGCTATTACATGAAAGCCAGTTTCAAATTGAATATACATAATACTAAGTGAGCCTAGAATTTTTTCGCTCGCGAATCCGATCACTGAAGTATTGCGCAACTGTTGTGTGTGCTGAATGCAACCATTTTTAGAAGATAGCAACACAAATTTTCAATCATTGCCAACCGCCAACATCAAAACTTTGAGGAAACGTAAACTCGACAACTTCATAACCGTGTATTACGTCTATTTTGTCCTTATCTGTTGCTGTCTTCAGCGACCATCCGAAAGTTTAGTGCTGTCACTGTCAAATTCTATGAAATTTATTTTGGTGTTACATTTGTTTGACTTTAAGTACATTTTTCTCTAAATGGAAGTGAATAAAGATGAAGCTGATCGTTGCATTGAAATAGCAGAAATAGCTATTAAACAAAAAAACAGGGAAAAAGCCGAAAAGTTTCTTCAAAAAGCAGAACGACTATTTCCTACAGATAAGGCGAAAAGTAAGTCATTCTTTCATGGATTTCCATAATGACGTGTCTTTTACTTAATTTCCTTGTTAGCTCTTCTCACTCATATTCAGTTACTGGCTCCATCCAAGGAACCTGAAATTAAACAGAGAACCAAAGCACCAAAACTTGAAAAGCCAGCTGAACCTGAATACACTGCCGATCAATCTGAAGCTGTTAAACGTGTTAAGAAATGCAAAGATTACTATGAAATACTTGGTGTAAGCAAGGATGCAACTGACTCTGACATTAAGAAAGCATATAAAAAGTTAGCATTACAATTGCATCCTGACAAGAATAAATGTCCTGGTGCAGCTGAAGCTTTCAAAGCAATAGGTACATCATTCTTTTACATGAATCGGTTTAATTTTATTTGTGCAGTGCGATCTAATTTCTCTGAGTAACATATTAAATCTTATTTGTTTAATTAGGTAATGCAGTTGCTGTCTTGACAGATGTAGAAAAACGTAAACAATATGATTTACATGGACCTGAAGAAAATAGAGCTAGTAGACAACATTCATCATATACAAGGGGTTTTGAGTCTGATCTTAATGCTGACGAATTGTTCAATATGTTCTTTGGAAGTGGTTTTCCAGGCTCATTTAATTCATCAAATGTATATGTTCATAGAACAAGGTTTAGGAGGACTGGTGATTCTCAACAAAATCATTCACACAGAGAGGTGAGACAATATTTTACTGTAGATCTAAAGAACTATTAGCGCATTGTAATTATATAAAACATGATTTATGGGATGAATTATATCATGCTAGGATTAAATGTATGGCATTTACCCATAACATGGTGTGGCTCCAAATCAGAAACAAAATTCTACATTGTGAAACCTTAGACTACATAACTAATTTTTTAACAATTCCTTTTTATGGCACGTTTATTATTACTATTTTAAAGATGTATTAATTATTGTTTTGAGAAAATAATACGAAAAGGAATACTCAATAAATATACAAATGTTGAACTTAAAAACTCAAACATTTTAAATGTAATGTTTGTAATTACAAGTGACATTGTACTTGCCTGAGATTCCTCTTTTTCTGTTTGATTTATGAATTCGTAAATAGATTCTATCAAGTCATGTGACTTGAAGTTAAATCAAAATGTAAGGTTATTTTAATATGAAATTTAGTTAGAAGAGTTGCTGACTCAAAACAATATTGAATACTCCAAACAATACTGGATACTTCATAAGTTAGTATTATTTGGTATGCAGTTATTTATGATTTACTACTGAATTCATATGATCTGGGTTAAAGTGGAATATTATTATCTTGTAACTATCTCGAAAATGGAACCACTAATTGAACATTTTATTTTCAGCAACAACAACAATCGGGCTATACACTCCTCTTACAATTTCTACCAATCATTCTGGCTGTTCTGTTGTCAATGGCTTCTAGCATATTCATTTCAGATCCAGCATACAGCCTGCAAGCTACATCGTAAGTTTATGTGCACAGTACATTTAAAATGTTTTGGAGCTGATTTTTTTACAGAAATGCAAAATGGCATAACCAAAAAACTTTTACTTAAATTTCCCGACATTTTCAATATAGTATTTAGAACCATTGGCTTCGCGTTTGTGCATTCCAAAACGCGCACAAAATCACATGCCTTTGTATACATTCATGAAAAAAATTATTTTTCTTTAGATTTCAATTTTGAGAACTGATAAAAATAGCATGGGCTAGAATTCAAACAAAAATTGAGCAGAAGAACAAAATTTTAACTTGTATTTCTTTATTCATTATTCATTTGCATACAATTTATTATCTTTTAGTTGTAATTATAATATTAAGAAGAAATTTCTTCCAGTTCATGTTATAAAATTAAGTGAAGTTAAAGAATTTGAATACATAGTTATGTACGCGAAATATAGATGCCGCTAGTTTTAAATGAAATCATGGCCAACTAGCTCTCATTATCACTGCGCTATCATGGCCATAATATAATTTTGATTAACATTGTTGAAATTGATTCTGCTAACTTCAGAATATCGTCGCTTATGTAGCGCCATCTAGTAATAAAATAATAAACCCATAAAGAATGTTTTCATTATTTTTATTGAAATAAACTATAAAATAACATTTTAATATTTATTTAATATTAATAATAATAAAATAATGAAATAGAACAAAATAAAATTAAAGCAATACTCAAAATTGAGTTTTTGGGTTTAAGGAATAAAAATTCTACTTACATTTTTAATTTTTTTTAATATGCAGTTCAAAAGATAGAATTAAGTGAGGATCAGTTATATTGAAAAGTGTTTTGGTTTTGTATATGACTTCAAACATGAAAACATGTTTTCTGCAGCATCATCAGTAATGACAATAAACTGACATACATAAATGTACATTCATTAAATGAAATATAGAATATTTCCAAATAAAATAGATTAAGAAGTAATATTCTCTAAAATCTTTCTGTATTTTGGTTCTTACTTGATGGATGTACTTTTTTCCACTTTGACTCTATTATAATTTGGAAGTTTTGGTACTTACCGTGACACAGTCTTTGCTGCTGCCTATACCAATCTATATTGAATTCTATGCACACACTGTGCACACATTTCATAAAATATTTGATTCAACAGTAATCACTGTCTTGTTGATACTTTTCCATTTAATTTTGATAGCAAAGTGCATTTATGATAAATAATTACAGCATGTTCATAATTATTGTAGTATCTTTATTTATCCAACAGATACAAAACAGATCTAAAATTGACAGTGTTGAAATATTCATAATAAACTCGCTTCTTTTCTGGTATCCTCTTAAAATTGTACTAAACAAGCCCGTTAAGGAAACTTCCTATTTTGAAAATACCATAAATAAAACTCAAATACACATTTATTTATTCTCGGTGTGCGCCGATATTTCGGGGCCGCTCTACTTCGAACATAAGATATACAGCATATATACATGTGAATCGCTCGAGAAGCTATTTGGCCCCTACATATACGCACATGTCAGACACTGCCGTCCGTACGTATACATAGAAGGCCTTGCATCGCCTTCGGTGTATAGTCGTGTAGCTCTGCCGGCAGACAATAAACTGGGCCGCTGAGACTGTATACGCCCGAAAATAAGCTCCGCATCAGTATGCTCACAATATTTGTAAGTAAAAAAATACATTAAGTGACAATATAATTAAAAGTTAAAAAAAATAAACATACATTACAAAAATATAATAACACATCAAAATAAAGAATAACATTAGCAAGAAACAATAATAATGTAACGTTTTCGGGTTCGCAATAAACAACTCGTGCAATTTATTTATTTAAAACAGTCTGTATATTCATACACGTAAAATTAATTACAATATAAAAATATAAAAACTAACGTATCACACTTAAACTACTACGATTTAAATTAACACAGGTATTTATTTACCAGTACTATTTATATGTCTGTAATATTTATATCTTTATTGCACTATAATAAAAACTGCACCGTATTTATATCACTTCTATTTATATAACATTCTAATATTTATGTCTTTTCTTCGGCTACCACTTAAAGAACTATTTATTTATTTCTTATATTTATTTCTACTTTGGTCTGTTCCGCGAACTTCTTATTCCGGAATACTCATCCATCGGTGACCCAGCCGCCCTATATACACATACGAAACATCAGGGGCCCGATTCTCGAACTTAAGAGAAGTGAACGTTCTATTGAGAGAAGTGATAGATCACACTCCCATCCCTGGTTCTCCTAACTTCAAGAATAGCTGTTTTTAGGTAGGGATGTGTGTCGATCGTGTAGGAAATAGCAGTGCAATGTTGCCAGGTTGCAAATGAAGGCGGATTAGGACAATTGTCGTATAGAACAGTGTATATTAGGTAATATGTAATACGAAAACTATTTCTTTTAAATAGCGTGTGTAATGTTGAAAGGTTTTATGGGTTATATCAGTTGGATTTCCGGAAAGTGTTAGGCTAAACATCGAAATGTGAATATTGTTTTCTACGTATCATACATGTAGAAATAATGTAACATATATTAAAGTAATAAAAATAATAAAATAAAATAAAACACCTTTTTCACAAAATTAGTTTAATAACTATTTAAACATATATTTTATAATAAGTAAAATACATGTTATACAGACAAATTTTAAAGGTAGGGTGAAAAAACGATTAATGCAAAATTACAACCAATATTAACACTATAAAATTCTGAGAATTAGTTCAATGGGAAATACAAAATATTAATGAGAAAGAACGGGTAAAACTAACGCTGACAGGATTACGAATTACAATTCTAAATAAGATATTAATGAAAAGTTTAATATATAATTATGTATTTAAACCTATTATCTACGAGACATTTTATAATAAAAATACATGTTATACAGAACAATTTTAAAGGTAGCTGAAAAACGATTAAAGCAAAATTGCAACGAATATTAACAATATATCATTCTGTGAATTAGTTCAATGGGAAATACAAAATATTTCTGAGAAAGACAACGGGTTAATTTAACAGTGACAGGATTATGGATTAACAATTCTAAATAAGCAGATATTACTCAAAAGTTTAATACATATTTCAAGAGTGTCTTAAGTGTTATCCGATGTCGGTATACAAGATAACAAACCAGAAGAAACGTTCAAATACGATATAAAGAACACATGGCTCATGTCAAATTACACAATGTAGAAAAATCCGCATTAGCTCTACATCATATTGATACAAGTCACAACTTCAGCCTAGAAAATGTTAGCTTAGTTAAACAAAGCAACAATAGAAACTTAGATATGTGGGAAGTCATATACATGAAAACACATAAAAATTATCTGCTGAATAATGATATTTCTCCCCTTAATAACAAGCATTGATCGGTCATATGTACAAAATTTAAGTCGATATGCGCATGTTTCTCTTAACTTTTAATATGTTCGCTTGACTTGAACCGATAGATGTAAATTCTCCCAACTCTTGAGGGAAGGGATCTATCTCTCAAGTTCAAGAATACGATTTTTAACATTTCAAGAGAATCCCCTCCATTATTCTCTCGAAATCTCTGTTCTCTCGACTCGAGAATCAGGCCCCTGGAAGCATTCGCGTATACTCCATCTCCCTCTCGATGTTTGTAGAACATTCGACAGACATTCTGTCTCTTTGCAGTACAACGCAAATGGATGATTTATTGGTTTATGATGTTTACCAGTCGCGCCGAGATGATTTACAACCTCTTTTTATTGTCGCTCGGAAGTCTGCCTTTCTTTTTGTCGTCGCCCGAATGTCTGCTGGTTTCGTTACAATAATATAAAATAAAATAAAATATGTTAAGTTCTTAACAAAGCCCTCAAATACCTTAGAGTATACACATTCCAACTTATTGTTAATATTAGTGGCCAAATAACGTCTACCAATGGTGCTTCACTTCAGCCCGGCAATTTCTCTATTAAAATTTAAAAAGTGTTATCTTTTCTTTGCACATCTGCAAATATTAAAATCTTTCTAATTTTAACATAAAAATGCAAAATTATTGGTATTTACCAAGAATTTTCCTTTTACTACATTTTGGATAATCAATTCTCATTTTTTGAAGTGGCTTGAGAATTATTTGCGTTTGGCACAGTCTATTTTGGTAACAACTAAATTACCACAACATTCACGTTTTTTCGGTGGCAAGAGCTACATATAGTGTCCATTGGTACACGCCGTAACTTACAGAATGTATTATAATAAATATGTAGTACATATTGAATGATAAAGCTGAATGTTTGTAGTATCAGAAGAATTTAAGTAGAAAAACATGTTGTAACATATACCAAATAAATGTGAAATCAGTCCGATGTCAATCACTGAGTAATAAATTCACTGTTAACTTAGCGCCTGATTTTAAAGGTAGTCCGCGATTATACAAATAGTTTATAATGCTATGGACAGATGGCGCCGAGTACAATTCTTAGGTTAATAATAATAATAATAATTGTCCTGTAAATGGATCTGTCTGTTGGACAGATCCATTTACAGGACAAAACAATAATTAAAGTCTAGTACAGTGCAAACAAAAATATCAGCATATTTCCAAAAAAAAAAGCAATATATTAGCATACATATCAAAATATATTACATAGTATTGTTACCATTAAGCACCCTGACTCACTTAAATAATTAGTAACTGGATGAAATAACTAACAATTTTCATGGCATCAGGCAAAAGATTAACTATGGAAGGGGTCAGAATATAAAATATTTGCATTTCTGGTCATGTGAGTTAACGGTGCTGTAACTTATTTAACAGAATCAATCAAAACCCTATTATGTTACGCACTTGATAGCGCACAGCTGTAGCGATATCTAGATGGCCATGAGAGAATTAAGAATTTTATTAGGTAGATACGTTCTCAAAATGTAGATGTCGCTAGATTTAAGTAAAATCAAGGTCAACTGTACCTGATATCGCTGCGTGATTATAAGGCCATCACATAACTCGATTTTTATGATTCTAATAACCTCAAAATATTGATCCTTATCTGGCGCCATCTATCCTAAGCATATTAAACTGCTTGGTAATCGCTGGGCATTTTTAAAATTACGTGCTAAAAATATGCAATATGATTGGATTATATCAAAGCTACTGTTACTGACATTTGACTGATTTGATATTTATTTCCTCTATTCCATATTTTTTTCTACTTAAATTATTCTATTACTACACATATTCAGTAGTTTCATTTAATGTGTGCTTCATATTTACTATATTTTGGAAGTTACGCCGAGTACCAATAGAAAACTATACTGGGGTGTCTCTAAAAGGTGCGGAAAAATCGCTACCACACATTTCTGAGGGCAAAATATGACGATCTAACCCAACTTACCTCAGTCCAAAAGTGGATGCTTTCGGAGATACAGAGTGTCAAAATTTCAATTTGGTTTTAGTTTTTTATAAATAATTTCTGTAATAATTGGTATATTGTCACAATATTTGGGTAGGGGGGGGGTTTCGTGGGGTAAAAAATTTTCATTGCAAAATGTAGAGGGCGCCACCTGCGGCATATTGTATCCATTTAAAACGTAATAACTTTTTTGAGACACACTGTATTTAACTTTTAAATAAAAATTCTTATTCTCCAATGTTTTTTACCTAGAAAAGGTATACCTGGTAGGAGTTGATTGGAGCAGCCGTTTATGAGTAATCTGGATATAAAAAATTCATTCCGTATATGGACACATATGCTTCTGTAATTTGGGTGTTATTCTTGTGGCAATTCAATGCAATGGTGCATCCACTTTTGGACTGAGGTAAGTTGGGTTAGATCGCCCTCAGAAATGTGTGGTAGCGTTTTTTCCGCACCTTTTAGAGACACCCTGTATATGTAGTTGTCTCACGGAAAAAACTTGGCCGTTATGGATCATTTAGTTCTTACCAAAATAGTCTGTGCTAAAAGGCAAGTAATTCGCAAGGTATTTTGGTAAATGAAAATTGATTATTGGAAATGTAGTATAAGGAAAATTCTTGGTAAATAGCTATAATTTTTTTTTGCATTTTTAGGTTAATATATATCTTAATATTTGTAGATGTACAAAATTCAAATGGAAAAATTACTGGGCTGAAGTAAAGCAGCTTTGCTAGACGTTATTAGGTCACTAATATTAACAATATATCTAAATATGTGAACTCTAATTTTAAAAAGGATACAAGTGGGTTTATTATGAGTACTTCAACATTGTCAATTTTTGTCCTGTAATTAGATTTGTATCTGTTGGATAAAGAAAGATGCGATAGTAATTATTAAAATGCTCTAATTATTATCAATAATGCACCTTGTTATTATCGCCAGACTGGCTGAATATCTTATGAGGCAAATATTGCGATGTGGAATAATAAAGCTTCAAAATCTTCCAACACAGTTGAAAGCGTTAATTACGTTAGTACCGCAACATTTTTTAAAATCCAAGTATTCATATATAAAATCCAAACACTTTACAACGTAATTGAACCCTAATTAGTGTTTTCTTTTGTATTTTTATAAAAACTTCGAAATGTAAGTAAAATTGTTATTCTTGACATTACCCAACAACTTCATTTTTCGCAACACTTTTTTAATTTTATTTTGTTCTATCACATTATTTTAAAATTATTAATATTAATTGTTGTAAAGTTAATGTTTAAAGTGTTCTTTTAAAGTTTATTTCAATAAAAAATCATAAATTATTTCTTTTGGGTACGACTAGATGGAGCCACATAAGGATCAATAGTTTGAGGTTACAATAATCAAAATCATCAATGTAAATCGAAGTTATGTGACGGCCTTATATCGCGCAGCGATATTGATAGATATTGATACAGTTGACCTTGGTAAATTAATCAGTTCCGAATTATTTTGAATGTATAATTGGACGCATTTAGCAGACGAACATGTTGATGGTATATTGGTAACGATCTCATAACAGACAATAATTGAATAAAATTCACTCTTTAACGTCACCTCACAAAAGCATTTGATTGAGGAGCGTATGCGCATTCCGTCGTGTTCTAGTGCTAGAACATCCGTTTGATGCATATCATGGAAAGATTTTGAACATAGTTCGAATAGCTACGAGGGGTCGTTTTTATATTCCCGGACTAGACATTTTTCAATTTTAATATAATTTTTCATATAAAGTATCTATCTATCTATCATTCATGCCTTGGTAACGACTTTGACAATTTACAAAACAATTGCAGCAGTATTAGTTTTAATATCTGTCAGTTTGAGATGTCACGTATCAAAATGCACAAACTTGAATATCGAGCAGTTATAAAATTCTTGACAAAACAAGGAAAGTCTCCAAAAAATATCCGTGCAGAAATGTTGGCTATATACGGGGATGATTGTTCTTCAAAGTCGACTATTTGCGAATGGGCAAAATTGTTTAAACATGGCCGAGAATCACTGGATGATGATCCCCGGCCAGGTCGGCCTGTTGATGTGATCACCGCCGATGTTATTGAAAAAACCAAGTGTTTGGTACTGGAGGATGCAAGATTAAAGAAGCGACAATTAGCAGCTTCATTAGGAGTTTCAGAAAGCACGGTTTTCAGAATTCTACACGAATACCTTGGAATGACAAAAGTTAGTGCCGGATGGGTTCCGCGAATGCTTTCGCCATTCCAAATGCGTGTGCGGATGGAGACATGTGAACAATTTTTGACGCTTTGTGGAGACGAACCAGGTTTAATTATCAATCGACTTGTCACCGCAGATGAGACCTGGGTCCATCATTTTGACCCTGAGTCAAAACAAGAATCAATGCAGTGGCATGTTAACCCTGCAGTAGTCGCACTGGTCGCGCCTAGTCTGTTAGACCCATATCTTATTTAATAAGAAAAAGTAACAAATTTTTTGGAAATTTATTTCAAACAAATATAGGCAATGGTATACAAACAATTTTTAGCAGTATATACACTATTATTGACAGTTTACGCATCTAAAATGGCAATGCTTTAGGCACAGATATTTTTTTCAAATTTCACAAAAATATCTTGTTTTACTTTGTTTCACACAAAAGTAACACCTTTTTCTATCGTCGGTATTGCAAGGATCGCCTCTCGGATATTTAGACGTGGTACCTGCTACTTCAGCTCTTCTCTCCCGGATTGCTGGTGGAAGATTTTTCAGATTTGATCTGCGTTGCAGGTGATTTTCGGTTAGAGAAAAACTCAGTCGCTTCAGATATTCGCGTCGAAATATTTCTTCAGTAGAATTATTTTGTAAATATATTATATAAGAATTTATAGCACCAATGTTCAATAATCTGTAAAATATGACCATAGGCCATCGCCTCGTATTCCTTGCAACGTCATAATTTGAGCAATATTGATCCACAGTGTCCACGCCGCCTTTAGTAGAATTATAAAATGTAATAATATCTGGTTTACATTTATCGCCACTTTCGATGTCTATTTTATCATCATGGTGCATAGAAGAAGCTAAGATGACATTCTTTCCTTGTTTCGGTATATAAGATATGATAGTTACATCTTTTGAAAACCCAAACATACTTGAGAATACTGGTCGGTTCTTAGTGTTTGCAAACTCTGTTGGTAATTCTCTTTTGTTCTTCCTTACCGTCCCAACAAACGTGAGTTGGTGGTTTCTCAAAAGTGATACTATCAATCCAAAGGAAGTAAACCAATTGTCGCACGTTACATTACGAGATGTTTTAGATATTGGGCGAATTAATCTTTCTACGACATCTTGAGCACCATTTTGGACCCTGTACGGACCATCAGGTTGTTGTCCTACATAAACTTCTAAATTTTTTGTGTAATGCATTTTTGCGTCAACTAAAGAGAAAATTTTGATTCCATACTTATCTGGCTTTGATGGGATATACTGTTTGAATTGGCAACGCCCTCGAAATGCCGGCAACATTTCGTCATTTGTCACAAAATCGCTAACGTGATACATATCTTGGCATTTTTTTACGAAAATGTCCAATATATCTCTTATTGGTGCCAATTTATCAACTTGTTTTCTTTCTTCTCGAGTTAATCGATCATCAAATCTAAGGCTTCTCACTAGAAAGAGGAATCGCTGTTTTGACATAGTTAGCTGAAATCTTTCTACCCCACAGCCATTTTTGTCCCATAGTTCATCTACATTTAGACGACCGCTTTTCAAAACATCACTCAGGTACACTAAGCCTAGTAAAGCTTTTATTTCTACGTTATCTGTTGGCATAGCGTCTCTCTCTCTCTTGAGTAATTTTCACTAATACTGCTAATGAATTTATTAATATTTTCTACAATTATACGCAATATTTCCTCGGGGAAAAATAAGTCCCAGGTCTCCAAAACAGATTTCGTATGTTTCGCGCAGTTTCCTACACCAGGTAAATGCTTTACAATATTACCTTTCCGCGTACGAACTTTTTTACTTGGACAATGTTTGTTCCACTGTGATGTTTTATCGCGACCAAGAAAATAAACACATTTACCCTTCTTCTCTGCTATTTCCTCCTCTTCACTGGAATCACCTTCTTGCTCCGTATCAGAAACTTCTTCTTGTATCTCAATTGCATCTTCTTCTGCACCAGCAACCTCGTCGTCATCGTCGGCCTGTTCTTCGGCCTCTACTTCCGCAAAAAGTCGGTGCAAACGTTCTTGGCCTTTTTCGTACCAACTCATTTTTCAAAGAAAAAGATATTGACTTTGTAACAACCCCAAATGTACAGAAAAAATGCGAGCACTCAACACCTACACTTCGAACTCCTAGTTCTAAACTGTTGCATAAAAGGTTGCCCTTAGTCTGACAGACCCCACTACCATGTATCTCGATAACTCGTCACGTAATTGGCTAGTTGTTAATCAGAATTACCAATGATACTAATTTAGGAAGCTAGCGTGAGCGGGGCTAACATAATAGCGTTTGTTTGTAAATTAGCGCAAATTTTATTTCGGCGGGGTCTCAGACTAGGCGCGACCACTGCAGGGTTAAGGGTTCTAGCCCTCCCAAGAAGTTTAAAGTCACCCCTTCTGCAGGAAAAATAATGGCAACGATTTTTTGGTATTGTCAAGGAATACTAATGATTGATTAATTATCTACGTAAGGGTAGTACGGTAACAGGAGAGTATTATGCAAGATTAATACATCGCCTAAGAGATTGTATTAAAGCGAAAAGGCGCGGAAAACTGACGCAAGGTGTCCTGTTGCTTCACGATAATGCACCAGCCCACAAATCAAGATTTTCAAAAGCTGCCGTTGCCGAATGTGGTTTTACAGAAATAGACCATCCACCTTATAGTCCAGATCTCGCTCCGTGCGACTATTTTTTGTTTCCTAATCTCAAAAGAACTCTTAAGAGGAACGAAATATATGGACGATTATGAACTTATAGCGGCTGTTGAAAGGTATTTTGCAGACAAACCAAAGGATTTTTTTTTATAATGGGTTAGAGGTGTTATTGAAACGATGTAATACTTGCATACAAAAGCAAGGGGACTATATTGAAAAATAAATTTTTATTGCTGTTCGAAACTTTTTTTTTCATGCCTAGTCCGGAAATATAAAAACGACCCCTCGTAATCAATTCTATCAACACGTAATGATGAAGCTCTATAAAATATTTGACGTGATTCGATTTCGCGCAAGCATTTATTGACGTTTTCTCATTAATTCTGCAACTGTTTCGTCTGCGAAATGCTACCGTTGTTAACTATACTCTATAGTATGTTCCTCTTTATCTAATAGAAAATACCCAGTACACCGAGTAACTCAAAATCTCCATATAGACTATTGGGTGAAGCAGACTTTCCATTCTGAATATCAAGGTTCAGTGAGACGTTTAGAAAGTACAATCGAAGAGGAATACATAACAAATTTAAGGCACACTTGTTATAGAGAAAAGAACTATCGTGATTCCCTGATATGGAAGGCTCGTAGTTTCGGAGATCGCGAACTGTTTCAAAACGCCCAGAACATGAAACTCACCGCATGCGAAAAACTAAACGAACTTCGTAGTCACGTCTAAATAGGTTAATCGTTAATTATTTTAATTTTTTTCCCGTTTTTGTTAGTGGACTTGGTACATGTGATGTATTCGTTTTCAAATTATATAAAATTATTGAGTATTCTTTTAGATTGTACTTGTTTGAAGCATAATTTGCAAGTCACTGTGATGTTACATTTTTTTGTAGTTTATTGTTATTTTTAAATATGTATATAGAAAGAAAGAACTAAGGAATATTAGGCAGCCACTGCAAAAAATTAATATATATATATATATATACATTGATTGTACATTCTCACAAATAATAACTTATTTATTTAGTCATTAATTTTGTGAAAACCAAAAATTTATGTACATACACAAATACATCCTAATGTTTGCCCCAAATGATTATTTTTGTATATATATCTACCATTTTATTTAGAATTTGACGAGATATCTTCAAAATTTATATTGTTGTCTGTAAGGCAGCAGTGGTCTAGATGCTAGGGCGCAAGATTATAAGTTTGTTCCAACATAAAATCTGTGATTAGGTTGTGATCACTGTAGAGAAAGGTAACATTCCAATAAATTTTTGAATATTAGAGTGCCTTTATAATCATAGTGGTGACGAGATTATTTCTGGTAGGCTGACGCAAATTGTACCTACATAATGGCGTCTTGTGTCAAAACGGTATTTTACAGTTAAATTCTTATCTTTATTTACCACGTTTTGAAAGTACATCTCCATTTAACATGCCATTTATAGGTTATTATATCAATCTATATTTAATAATACTGAACTACAGATTATTATACCATTTGACAAATATCCACATTCTTAACTTCATTTATCACGTTTATTAAAATAATATCTATTTATTACGCAAATTTATAGGATACTACGATAGATGGCGCTGTAGTCAAGTTATTAACAAATTCTATATGTTGGTTTAGTGCCAAAAAAGAAAATCACAAAATGTGGACTCTATAGGGGGCGCTGTTGTCCAGTTATTAATATAATTAACCAAAGCCAACTCATCGCGCCATCTATGGAAAGGGTAGAACAGCGTCTGCCGGGCCAGCTAGTATATAGCTCTTTGAATGTTTATACAAGGAAAATAATTTTATTTATTATTTTTATGTTTGCACTTTATACTTAACTTGACATATAGAGAAGACGCGTTATATTCAATTGTACGTCATTGATGATGTTTATATGTTGTCATAACTGTATTAGAGAAACTAAAAAAAGTTACTTTGCTAAATTATATTTGAGGGCTTTTATTTCATTAGTTTTAATAGAAAACGTATAAATTGATCGTAACATACGAATGCATGGCTAATAAACACATAATTTCCGTTTCAACCCTGTCTCAGAATGAGAAGGAGTGATTCAAATATCCCGCCAAAAATGGAACACATAAGGCGTTTTCGGAAAATGTATATCATTAACCTGACCCGGTTAGAAAGTACCTAACAGGTTCAGTAACTTTACCCGGTTAAATGAAACATTTCCGAACGCAATTGCGGTCACGTTGAGTAACATAACGTAAACGTCTGCATATAACCTTATAAATACCTATATTAATAACAGTTTAGCTGTACTGGCAATACGACAGAAAAAATGGACCGAGGAGGGGGTAAAACAACCCGCATTACCCTACTCACAGGGTTATGAAAATCGAACCGGGTTGTTGAACCCGGTTACTTTTTCGATTTCACGAACACGGTTGTTTTTACCCGACTGAATTAACGAACGCATTCGTGCTAACCGTGTTGTAACCCCAATGACCGGGTTTAATTTTCGAAAACATCTATAGCTTAAAATTTAGTTGACAATTTGATATGACATCATGGCAATTGAGGTTAGAAGAACTGTATTAATTTTAACTAAGGATTTAGCTGTTTAGTGTTTCATTTACTACTTTCGTTAAAATTACGGAGGACTATATACTAGGACGTATCAACAAAGCGTACCCGTAATAGAACTTAAATTAAAGTTCTGAGCGCGTCGCTGGGTGGCGCAGTTGTTCCATTCTCGGCTACATTTCTAAGGAAGCAAATGGTCAGGACATTGTTTTTAATTTATTAAAAGAAAAACAACAAAATACAAAATCAATAAATAAACAAATATTATAATTTAGACTATTTTCTTTATTCTCGGCTACATTTTAGAGGAAGCAAAAGGTCAGGACATTGTCTCTAATTTATTTAAAAAAACATGAAAATACATCATCAATAAATAAACAAATATTATAATTTAGACTCTTTTCTTAATTTTCTAGTCTTCTCTGTCTTAAATCTCCTAGCTTCATTAAGGGTTCTACATAAAAAAATCTTATTTTTTACAATAGGTGATTATGATTATAACTACTACCTTATTTTTCAGTCGAGTGTTTTTTCGCTTAATGCACTTTAAAACTCCCTGAAGTTTTTCATATTTTTTTAATATGTTTGGCAAACGATCTTTTTTTAGGTGTCTTCGACAAGTTTGCTGACAATTGACACAGTTGTTTGCTAAAATTCCTTAAATCATGAGAATGCTGCAAATGAGTCTTTGTCCATTTCGTTGTAGGTAAAAGAAATTGGTCGAAATTGCCCATCGTACTTTGAAACCAGCTTTTTCTTAGATTTTCCAAGACATTATTTTTGGTTTCATTGTCTCTAATCTTCACACTTTCCTCAATACCAGCAACTGCATTATCTTTATTTTGTTTTTGTTCCATTTTTCCAGCGATTTTTCTTATAGTTGGAGCTTTTAGTTCTGCTTTAGGGTTGGACAAGTAATGAGGCAAGTTAGGAAATATGCAGGGAATTGCATCGCAATTTAGTTTGGGTCGTCCTCTTTCAATTTTATTAATTTCCCTATCATTTATTTTCGTTTCAAAGCATTTTGAAATGTCTGATTGCAAAAAGTGCACTTCAGAAACAACATCATTTTCAGCTAATTCTTTATCCGCTCTTGGAATAGCTCTGTTCCATTTATTAAAAATAGTCTTATCCTTAAATTTCAGAGAGGTATTCATAATAATAATTACGTAATAGCGATTAAAAAGTAACTTACCTTTGGCGCCTTAAATAAGCTTGTATTTTTTATCCCATGCAGTTTATTATATTTCCGTGTCGGCCGACCGGCTTTACACCCCGGCACAAAGCAACTGTTTTTACTTTTCATTTTCTACAGCTCTATCCACCAGTTCTTTTCAAAACAATCGTTTAAATTACGAGGAGCCCCATTAAAACACGTGTAAAATGTGGGTGAACGTAGCCGCGCTACCTATCGTTGCGACACTTGTGGCAGTTCGTTCAACTAAAGTAAGGTGGGTACACAAAATTCAGATATTTACATAAGCGTTTCGCCTCCTAGTATAGTATATAGTCCTCCGTAGTTAAAATAGATGGATGTGCCACTTTTCATTCTACCAGTCGAAGCAGCAATACGAGTGCACGGCAATTGGAAACAGGAGAGTAAAGTTATAAACACAAGTAGGTGCATACATCTATAATTTGCTGAATACAAATCTCTTAACATTCAAACATTCAAATCTGTTCATTCTAGTTTTACAATAAAAAAAAAAAAAAATAGAAGAATCTGGATAAAGATATAGGCCCAATTTACAATTGGAAGCATAGACCTTGTTTTGAGCGTTTTGAGGAGGATTGCCGTTATAAATACTTAATTACTGAACATTTTAGTGAATGTGCTATATCAACATGAAAATTGTGAATCAAGTCTTTTATTATTAAATATTTGTATCAGAGAGCAATAATGAATCAAACCTTTTATCTTTTATCTAAATGTCCTTAAAAAAATTCATAAAAGGTTTTGCTTATTAGTTTCTATTTTAAATATCAATAAAGAACTTATACAGATAAATCATTTGTATTACTGCTACAAACCTTGAGGAGGTAAATTCAAGCAACTAGTCTTGGAAATGTGAATCTTACATACAACACTAATAAATAGAAAAATTTACATCGGCTGAAGTTGTTTACACGAACTGCAAAGTTAATTACATATACCTACACATTACTAATTATTATTCCCTATTAAAATTTATTTATTATGAAAATATATAAAGTATAAGAAATATTTATTTCTACTATATATTGGAAATTAACAATAATTTAGTGTTCACATCATGTTAAAAAGATTAAAAATTTACATGGTCGGCACAATTTTTCCAAATACTTATTGTAACATTTGTAATTGCTTCTGTCAAAAGTTCTCATATAAGTGATATTCTGAATGGGGATTTTTTTGAAGCAACTTCATCTTATATATCAATTCAGATCCTATATGAAGTATTCTTAATCGCCTATCTTTATCGGTATGGCTATTTAATCCTACAGGTTTTCATCAAAGCTTGTCGTGCACTCATTATACTTGTGGCAATCCAAACTTTTTCACATATTCTCCACCAGATATTTTCACCTTTTTCTATTAGTACAGGTTTCTTTACGTTTGACATATCTGAAATATAACATGTATATGAACATGTGGTAATATAATTAGTATTTAATTAACACTTACTTGAAATTAATGAGTCAATTATAGAATATGTGTGAGTTGTCCAGTTCATTTATGGTATGAACTCATCTATAGTTATTTTTGCATATTAATTGTTGAATGTTTGATTTTTGCACTGACGTACAGTATTTTTGACAGATTCATCAAATTCAATGTTCCAAAAGCATGATCACTTGTTCGGTAGGTCTTAAGCCGTCTGATCAACGCATGCTAATGTTGTACATAAAAGTACGGATTTTATTTAATAACACAATAAAGTATAATAAACCAAAGTAAAAATGTAAGAGACTAGGTTATGGCTTGGCTATAGACATAAAACGACGTTTTGTCAAAGTTATTTTCCCATGTTAAACTTGCCTACGCAAGAACCAATGAAATACTTTAAAAATATACGCCATTTTGGCGCGATATTTGAATCACTCATTCTGAGACAAGGTATAATAGTTCAATTCGGTGTTGGCACATAAATCATACCTGTCAAAAAGGTCTGTGTTGTGAATATTTTTTCTGTAAAATTTTCGTGTTTATTTTTGCTTTGATATAAATTGTATCTGTTTTTATACAATTTATATCTTCTACTTCTTCTGGCAAGAAGCACTTTCTACTGTAACCACAGAAACTTGGGCAAACACATTACGGTATACTGAGGTAGATATAAAAAATGGTGGCATCGAGAGGTTGGGTTTGGTAGAAACGTTACAAAATTGATAATAAACCTAAATGAAGATTCCGATAGTGACAAATGTGACTGGGAGGATTAAAAAAAGCATAGTGTTGTTTATAAGCATGAAACTTTATCACTGAAGTAATACTGTAAATTTTGACATTGTACTAGTTAATGCTTATTTAAATAAATGCAAATATATATCATTAATACAATATTTTCTTTAACATTTTGATTTGTACTAGTAACGTTTTAAAAACTTTTTTGCACGACCCTTGCATAATAGGCACGTTCACTCCCTTAAATGAGGGAGTGAAGTGACTCTTTTGCTCCCTTGGTATAAAAAACATAGCCAACTCAATTTATGAATTTAATCGTTTATTTAATATTAATATTGACATTAATGTTAGTACCACCATTAATAGTGAACAAAGATGTTAATGGACTAATCACACGTTGCTTAAAGCCGCTAGAATTGGACAGTCGATTTTCTTTTACATTAATATCCACTTGATTTGACCCACTGGAAGTTGACGGTCGATTTTCCTTTTCCGAGTCTTTTCCGATTAGAATTTTTTCGGAAATCAAATTCTTATTAACTAATGAATTTTCAATATATCCCTCTGCGACAGTATCAGATTTCCATCCGCCATGACGTTTTATAACTCCAATTTCAACACCTGAATCGGCCAGAAAAGATGTTGATGAGCGCCGAAAGCAGTGGCCGGTGTAGGAAGATGGATTGGGTAAATTGAGGTATGAAGCTATTTGCTTAGGCAATCCTCCAAAAGTATTCTTACCTACGGGTTGTGTGGAACATTTGTTATTTCTGTAACATACAAAAAACCGTCTATGATCTGTGTTTTCTTTCCGCAGAACCATATATTTTTTACAAATAACAACAAAATCAATTGCACAGTTTTCTTTGGAGACTATCGTAAATGCTCTATTTACATGATTTTTGGTATTGTTTACAGATACCAAAATAGTTGATCCCAAGTCTTGGACATCATCTACTGTCAATTTTACCAGTTCATCCGATCTTAAAGCCCCAGCAATTCCCATAATCATTGCTACCTGAAATCATAGTGTATAATTATCTTAAATTAGAAACATTAACTTTTTTAGTTTACCTTAACCATCAAGTACTTTTCTTCTGGAGCGTCTATTAGAAATTGATGAACTTGCTCCTTAGTAAGAATTTTTGATTTTTTTGCCTGGTATCCAGTATTTTGTCTTTTAAGGAATACTACTAATCGTGAGTACTTGCTGATGTCGACATTATTTTTCACGCTAAGAGTAGCTTTTATCATTGAATAATGTGACCACAGTGTTGAAGCCTTAAAATGCTTCGCCTTTTCGGCAAAATATACCAGGAGCACACTCTCGCTATGAATTTCATCTACTTCTTTTACCAGACACCAATCACAAAATTCCTTGAAGCACTTTTCGTAGATCTTCCTAGATTTTTCTGGCAATAAATTCACAACTATTTTTGAAGCCGTTTCTTCAATAGTTTCGTCACACATTTTTCCAATGCTTATTTAACGAAGCGAAGAAAATACGGGCAGTTTCTCGATATTCACAAAAAACCAATATGGCTACCCTTATTTATCGGTCGTCAAGGGTTTCCATCAGAACCAGCATGATTTTTGCGTTCGACAACTGGAAACGTCATGTTGACAATTTTTAAAAAAAGTTAGATTTCTTCAATTAAAATCGTTTGGGTCGTGCAAAAAATAGTATATACACCTCGGGAGTGAATGAATTTCTCCTCGGTGCTTTGTAGAGCCCTCGGGCTTCGCCCTCGGGCTACAAACTGCACCTCGGAAAAAAACATCATTTCACTCCCTAGGTGTATAATATACTATTCTATAATCATCTGTTAAATTTAATGTGAATAGCGTAAATATTGGTTATTTTAAATTTTATTATGGATACGTTGTGAAGCACTTAAGGTTTTTCGACTACCTAAATCAATATAGTAAATAAGAAATTCTCTGATAGCATATCAGTATATCGTTTCTTTAAAATAGTAAAAAAAATTAAAAAATAATTTTGTTTTTTACATATATTACGTTGTGAAAGACGGAAGTTGAGAGAAAGACTGAAGTCTTAGAGCATTTAAATTACTAAATATATTAAGTTATAGTTATTTTATAGTGAATACTTTTTTTTGGTTATATCAAATGTCAGAAATAAGAATAGTACCGGCAACATAAACAAAACGGGTCGTCGTGGATCTAGTATGACCGTAACCTACGAGAAAGTACAGGCCGCGAACAAGCAATCGTGACGTCACGAAAGCCGGCCCTATCTCCATGCGTTAATGTGTTTTATAACTACTTAACTATTAAATTTAATCAGTTTTCTCTTGGATAGATCCATGTTTTGGGTGTTAATTTTGTCGTTGATTATTTTTGAATAGTTATTAAGAAATATATTGGCAAGAACATGACTATTTTTTAACAATATCGACTTCAACGTTTTGCTGCATAAAATACATTTCTCATTGATTTCTTCTACATATTTTTCCAATTTTAACATTGTCAATTCCCGTAAAATAATCCTTTGTTTACCTGTTTTTAGAAATTCAGTTTCATATTTATCTGAAATAAGCTCACTAAATATCTGATACGCCTGAATAGAGACTTCAAAGAATAATTCAGATGGTTGTTTTAGAGCTCCTCTTGTTAAATTTTTCAAATATTTGCTAATATCTGCAGAGTCATTTTCACCACAATTGGTAAAATTTATAACAAAATCTGAATTGGTAGTAATGGATGTTAAACAATTGTCACAACCATTAACAAACTTAATTAGTGAATGTGCACAGTATCCGGCAATATAGAACAAAGATGATAATACAGAAGCATTCAGTGCAATGTCAAATGAATTATTTAATATATCTGAAAAAGAAGAGACGTTTTCAGATAATCCATCGTTTCTGGTTATTTTATCAATTGTTATAACCGATGACTCTGAGAAATGTTTAATACATACTACTGAATGTTTTGTTGGATTAAATGACTCTCTATGAATGCATTTAATCCACGTTTTTTTCAACTCTTCATCTTTTGGAAAAGAAAAGACGGACACATACGTATGGGTACTATCGTAATTGCTTGTGCAATTAGGCACGCAGCATTTATCAGGCATTTTTAATTAAATGAACAAGATTCACTCAGGTATCTAGTCAAACTGTTGGCGTTCTTGATTAACTAATTATTTTATATAAACGACACAACCATATTATAAACGACACCACCCGAAAGTTATTTATAAGTAATAAAACAACGTTCACATACAAAATTTACCAGCGGCCATATTTGCTAACCCACAAACTCGGCACTCCACAATTGAGAAACACTCTCTTTTCACTGATTTTACAAATTATCTGCACATAAATCAGGTAAATCTGAAATTCTACACCTTTAACTTATCACTTTAACTTATTTGAAGTTCTTTATGAGGGTTTTTGAAAGAAAAACTTGCGAAATCTAATTCACGCGATTGACATGTGCGACCACGGCAAATCTAAACTGTAATGCTCGACAGACGGCATTCGTGACGTCAGATCACGTGACACAAGCTTTGTTCCAGGCCTCTATATCACGGAGGTTACGGTATGACGTACAATTGAATGTAGCACGTTTCCTCTATAGTTTGTTCACATATTTTTGAATAATACATTATTCTATGCAAGTTATTGTACTATATTTCACAACTAAAATTTGTCCGATTGTACAGTGGTGGACTCCCCAAGGTGGACACCTAATGTACCCTGTGTAACAAGTACTTAGTACATTACATTGGTATAAGTCAAAGTGACACAACTGACTGAAACGCCACTAATTGAAACCATATTTACAATACATAAAAATAAAAAAAATACTATAGCAACTAAAAGGTGTCCACCTTGGGGAGTCCACCACTGTACATTGTCATGCATCTTTTTTATGTCGTGTAGTTCGTAATTGTTTTTGCTATCTGAGATGTGCATTTTACTCATGCTCTAACTAATATATAGCTTTGGTTTGAAGAAAATAACTTTAAATCATCTTGTCTAACTTCAAATCATTCACTGTTATATTGGAGTAGCTTGATACTAACCATAAGGCATTTTCGGAAAATGTATAGCATTTAACTGACCCGGTTAAACAGTACCTGACAGGTTAAAAAATTTTACCGGGTTATTTCAAACATTTCCGAACGCAATTTAATGAATGAAATAAGAAAGGAATACCACAGTGAATACTCCAACTTGTACTTGAATCTGACGATGATACTATAATCTGTATAAAACTCAACGCAAAAAGGAATAAGAAGGCAGTGTGCATTAAAAACTATAAAGTAGATGTCGCAAAATACAATTTTATCTTGGCTTTTTTTAAATTTGTTTGGTATAAAAAAAATAAAAGAGTTTTGTGAATTGACGTTAACGCATTAAAAGTAACCGGGTTGTCGAACCCGGTTACTTTTTCGATTTTACGAACACGGTTGTTTTTACCCGACTGAATTAACGAACGCATATTTGCTAACCGTGTTGTAACCCCAATGCCCGGGGTTTAATTTCCGAAAACGCCTATAGATGTCTGGTTTAAAGGTTGTTGGAACAGATGTTTGGTATTGCAAATGTTTCAAGCTTTCACAGACTGGTTTGATTTTGTGCTGGAACAAACTTTAGGTGCTTTGGTTCGAATAATGAATTGAATCGAGGTAACTTGACCCCGGATTAAAATTTGAAACCGAAACTGTGCTCATACGACCACGCTTAAATTCGGCAACTCAGCTTTTAACCATTGAAAACGAAGGGGCGGATTCTAAGCAACAACGCAGGAATAATAGAATGAATTTTCATTCTATTATAATTTTATAACGAACAAAAGAAGAAACTACGATACGTAGATTACTTAATAATGAGGTAAAAATGTTAAATGTCATCTAGGGATATTTGGTTTCAAACGTTTGAAGATCAAATGTTGGCAACCAACATTGCACAGGTGACGCAGGTTTCAATAATAAATGCATTGTATTATAATTTAAATATGTATTCTTTCACATTGTCAGTATTGTATCAATAATTATAATACAGAAAAAATATTCTTATTGAGATATGATCCAATAGAAGATATATTTCGAATTGATAGACGTGTTATTAAGAAATCAACGACCTCACGTGTAACTATTTATTTGGCACTATTTTGCTTCTAATACTTGTTCTTTTTTTAAACATTTATTGTTTTTAAAGCGAGGAATATGGAAGGTTCTAGTTTTTTTTTAAAGATAGGCTGCTGATAAAATAGTTATCGAATATTATTTTAGTACTGATTAGCGCTGTGCACTAGAAAATTATATTTAAATTTTTATTTATAATTGTAAATGTGAGTATTGCTAAGCTCAGCTTTTATAATATTTTTGTCTGTTATATTAGCGAATTATCAAGATTTCGCATTAAACTGAAACGAAAAATATATTTCAAGTATTTTTTTTATGTTATTCACTTAGATTTGTATGTGTTTCTTTTAATTAGTAAGTTTATTTCCGAATTTTTATTGTTATTACTATTAATTTTATTGTGCAATTATTGCTTATAAGTTTTTTTAAATTATTATTTAATCGGCTATTTATTTTATTCTTTCTTTCTTCGACTTTTCTAGTGAGAGTAATAAATTTTCTGGAATTGGGTTTGGTGTTTTACTTTATAATAGTGTTACTTTTTTCTGTTGGTATGTGTTTTAGAGAAAATAATAAAAAAGTTACCTCTAAGCAATGCATACATGCAAGAACCACTTTGTATATTTTTTATTCACACCAAGGCGACATCACCAATAACAACGCACGTACACGTGTTTCAGCCTGCATATATTTCATAAGCGTGCGATGTATTCTCACGATGGCCGTGAAACTTAGACCGCCAGTGTATCTGTCGACTTGTATAACACATGTTCAGGTTTGTTGACACCAGAATATTATAAAACATAATTTATGAAATTATGAGATTACGAGTACATTTTTAAATTGCTGTTACTTGAAGTCTTGAACATGTTTTTTCCTTTATTTGGCAAGTTTTGTGATACGTAATTCAAGATTCATCAAAATACTTTGAGAAATAGATTTCAATTTTGAACTGAAAACTTAAGGGAGCTTTAAATAAAAACTGAAAAGATTTAAGTAAATAATTTCACAATATTTTATGGTTTGTGAGGTTTGGAACATTTCTTAGAGTCCGTAGTGATTTTATCTGGGACAAATTTACTTTGTTCTTTTCAATTTGTACATTGTTTGTATAATTAAGTTGTATGCAGGCGAACACCAGGTTGGAAAACGCTCTTCACAGCACTACGTTCGTTAATTCCTGTCTCGTATAATTAGCCACGTCTCCATCAACACTAACTACATTATCAACGATTTAAATAGACCAAAAGATTCATACAAACAGTGCATTTATCAATCTCAAATACGAACATGCTAAATTACTGCAATTTTATTTGCGCGATCAGTGAGGGTCGGAGTCAGGTGCACGCATTCTTTGCATTTACTTGAAGATAGAGCATTCATGCATCTGTATTTTGTGTTTACTATTTTTACAGCAATTACATATTAAATATAGTATACAGTATTCTATTTACACATATAATTTGAATATTAATAAATTATATTGATATTAAAAAATATGTTACAGTTATTAGAAGTATTATATGTTAATTTTCAAAGCATATACCCATAGAGAGATCCAACCCAATAAAAAGATTATATTATTATAAGCTTATAAACTTTTTCAATATTAAAAAATATATAAAATTTAGTTAATAAAGAAATATATACATATATTGTTAGTTGTAACCTTTAATTCCGTCTTAAAAATATTAATAATGAAAGCGTTTCAAATATTAATTTTTATTATTAACAGTGCAAAATGTAACAAAAGTAACACTTGGTGAGTAGGTTCCAAAACTACTAAATCACTCATGACATACATACACGAATTAATTTGTATATGGACGACAATCAGTGGCGGCTGGTGAGTACGTTTTGGCGGTGCACGTACATAGACAAGACTTATTCGTTTATTATCGGTGATATACTAGGGATCTGGGAGTATATAATAAACGAATCAGTCTTGTCTATGTACGTGCACCGCCAAAACGTACTCACCAGCCGTCACTGACGACAATGTACAGGCACGTGTTTCGATTTTACATAGATCTCAGTGCAAGATTGTGTTCCCAATGCCGTACAAATTTAGACGTCCACATATATTGTCGACTTGCGTACCAAATGACTATGAGAAATTCCCAGCGGCATCTGTGACCCAAGCGCCACAATGCAAGGCGGTGTTGAACCCTCAGCATTAGACAACTACTATATCGAGCAACTGCAGATATATGTGATATATGTGCTGACGAGGTCAATGTAAGATCGAAACGTGTGTCTGTACGTTGTCGTTCACAGTGCCAGCTTGGTGCAGATGTGTATTCATTTATTCACCCATATATGAATTAATTCGTGTATGAATGTCTTTAGTGAGTTCATTATTATATTATTTTTATGTATGTTTTATTAAATTCTTTTTCCAATATTTTTTATGTTCGTCAGGTCCACATTGGAAAATTTCTATGCTTACCTATAATTTACACTACTTTTATTATATACGAATATCTTTGTACACAGCAGCAAGATTCAAACGATCTATTGTACCTGTAATATTTAGTTATTACAAAGCAATAAATACAATTTAAAACGTTTCTCTTTGTTTTATTATCTTGAAAAATATATTTACATATTTACAATTATAACACAACATTAACTTACAAAAGGCATATGTTCAATTATAACCTGGATAATTTTATTATTATTTTTTATTTTTGACTGTTTCAAAATGATATTCATAAAATAATTAATGGATTGTCGGTAAGATATGAGGAAGTCTCATTTTGTATTTATTTATAAGCAACAGTTAATAAGAAGGTCCTTATTTGCATGGGGCTTAAGTCGATTACATTATCTCTTAAAGATGGCTTGCGGTACTCCATTTTTCTACCTGCCGAATCTTTGGAGAAATTTGATAAATTATCACCTATAATCCAATTTAATCTTTCATTTTCTCCCAATAGTTGGTTTCCAGCCAATGTCATTTCCTCTATGGCAGTAATGTCAAAATATGTGAACAATCCCTAAAATTATTAAGTGTTAAAGTGAGCTTTACTTCATTTTGTCAAGAGAAACTTACATCGAGATTTATTGATGCAGCTTGCGATAAATTAGCATCTTCGTTTTGTTCCAAAACGTGCTCCAACCGTAGCAGTATCGTGTTGTCTGAACCTCTCCACGGTTCTAACGTCAGGATCTGCACATTGTCTGGGAGAGTACTGGTTAATCCTGAAAACTAAATGCAGCATTTTAGTACGATGTTTTCCTGTTGAAGTATATAAATAAGTATTACTTCTTTATTGATGTCGCTCCATAAATTAGTTGATGCCGTCAGGAATGTCCATGGTGCCAAGAGTTTCCGCTGTGCGATATCTCTTTGGATCGCGGAGGACGTTTTACCCTCGCTGACGGTCGTTGGTCCGAATGTGACGTAATGCTTTCCTCTTGCGACTAGACCAGTTCCGAATTGTTCTTCGTTGAGTGCTTCACCAACACCGAAAGCATCATCGTCCAAAAGTCTTCTGTGCACCTGCGTACAAATGTAAAACATGTACCAGCATTCAGTATTAGTTGCTTTTGTGAGAAAAATTCGATGCATAACTAGAGAAAAACGAGCAGCGACAGTATAGTCGAATCCTTTAATGTTTCGTGTTCCACTTTCGCCTCGTCATATTTGAATGATAAGTAACCACCAAGTACACTCAGAATAGTATATTATGCAATGAGCATTTAATGATAGCTATTAAGACACGAGTAAGAAAATTACAATACGAGGCGAAGCCGAATATTGAATGAATACGAGTGTCTTATAATAGCCATTAAATGCGAGTTGCATACACTATTTTTTCTACGACCCCATAATAAATAGTTATTTATTATACAAGGGAAAAAACTTATTAGATTTTAGCTCGAGGTAAGGTTAAGGATAAAATACCGAGAGCTAAAATCTAATTTTTTTCCCGTGTATAATACACAATTTTTTTCTGTGATGGGAAAAACGATGATTTAATATTGAAAAAAACACGTAAATACTATATATTAAAGTCAGAAAATCAATCAATGTGACATTTCAAGTGACATTACACCTGCGTTGCTATGGAAACCTGTAAAATAATCAAATATCTGTCAATTTAAGCGGGCAGAAAGTGAGCACTTTTTTCCCATGGGCAGAAAGTGATCACTTTCTGCCCGGGTTGAAAAAGTGACCTCACACATCACAGAAAAATCATTATTTTCTGAACATTCCATTTCATAAATTGAGGTTAAAATCTTTCATGCACCTTTGCGAATTTAGCTGGTAATAAATTGTTCGTGGTTACTAAGGCTTGTTCCATAATATCTGGTAGATTCAAATTTTACATTTCGCTGTCATTATCCCTCATTTTTACCGTTTATATGTTCAAAAAAGCACAAATTTTAAGTACTTACTTGTAAATTGCAGAGAACTGTCACATTTATTTAATTTGTATATCTGTCAGATATGCAGTCGCCATATTGAATATTGTTTGAATATTGGAATGTCGCATTCCTATTGGATATAAACTTGTATCATAATGAAAATCTGTATCGTAATGGACATCATTAAAGTACAGGTTCGGCATATCTAATAATTACAATTAAAGTATGGAAGTAGAAAAAATACATTTTTCTACGACCCTTTATAAAAAGAAATTTCTCGTCACGGAATATTCCAGCGAAAATTTGATTTTCGTCATGAGTAAGAGAAAATCCCATAACGGTATCTTTCATCCCCTAAAGACGAAAATTGCCGACTAATTTAACCCCCATCTGTCTCGCTATATGGCGTCATTATTAAATCACATCAATTTGTGATGTTCATAGCTTTATCATGATTTCCGATGATCTCAATACTGCACCAGAAATAGAAAATCAAGCTGAGAAAACGTTTGCTGACTAATTGCAAGAAAAATTGAAAAAGGAATATCAAGAAATCTGTGCACAATTCATAGAATTGAGGGCTGTTAATCTCATAAATTCATATTCGGAAACTTTTGCTTGCATATTTTGGATAATTTGAAACCATCGAACTTAGGGCCTATATAGTTTATGTTATGAACAACATTATCAATAAAACATGATATGGATATTAGTTACGTTCTTTCCAGAAATGAAAATCCGATGGTTTTAAAAGTGGGAAATCTGAAACTACTTCAGTCCAATAAATAAACACGTTCTGAACGAATGCATCCGATTCAAAATATTTAATGAGTAAGGTAGGATAATCACGTATTGTTTTAGCAAATAGGTACCTAGTTGTACAAATCTTTTAGGTTTCCTTAATTTTTAGAATTTCTGGTGCTTGTCGTTGCCACGAATTAAAATATTTGACAGAAAATAATGTAGGTACTTGAAGGATTCTTGAAGTATACCTACTTCTTGTTGTTTTGCAAATTATAAAATTTCTATAAAATATATGAACCTTCCTCCACTAAAATTGGTTGAAAGTAGGCAAATTGTCGGAATTAACAAATTTATTAAACTTCTATAGAAATAGCTCAGTATTTAAATTTGCCCTTTTCTCAACAATATACCGGGCATAGCTTTCGCGCTACGTTACTAGTGAATGCAGGAGGTGATGACCTGCTTCAACTAAAACTGCACACTAGATAATAACATAACAAATGTGGCATTGAATACCTAAAAGATTGATTGTGAAACCCCAATAATTTTTAATAATTGTTCAAATGTAATAATTAATCAATATTTAAATCAATTTTATTTAAATATGATCTATACTTATGTAATTTTTAATTCAAATTTAGGTATTTGTTTACATTATTTTTTTAAATGTTAATGTTAAGAATGTCTAGGAAATGAATAATTTTTTTGGGAGTCTAGGTGGATGAATTGTTGAGTTGGAGAAATAATTGTGAGGCGTTAGCTATTTAGATGGTGTAAAATCTTCAAACTCTGGGAAACTTTCTTGTATTGACGTGGGTATCACGACTTTACCTTGCAAGAGATATGACAGATGTGTATTATAAACTAAAGCTATTCTAACTTCACTAATTCATATGGATATTAAAGAATTTCACCTCGCTTATCATTTATCACTTTTTAGTTTTATCTATTCTGACTGATAAAAAATTAGCAATGACTGTAATATTGACAGCAAAAGGAGAAAGGGATAAATCCCGCATTGCTTCCATATCTGGATCGAGTTCCACACTATGGTCTGGGGAATTGCTTTCATTATCGAAGACATTAATATCCCGTAAGGAGTCCTAAAGAAGCAGCACATACAACACATGTGCTCAATGTCTTGAAATTAGTCAAGTTTGGATACAGACGATGTTAAACGAAACGACAGTTGGTTTGGTTAAATTTCTACAATTTACAATTCGATCTATTCAATTAAAGAGTAATTACTAACCATGAGTTCTACTTGACCAGAAGCCAAACTGGAACCTCCTTGAGCGCGGTCATTCAATACAGCGAATTCCAACTGTTGCACGTCATCCCTCAGTTGTATTTTGGATGTTACTGGATAATAGTTACCAGCGACTGGTTCTTCATCGGTATACGTGAAGGTTTCTCGGAAATTTCTTCTCCTGCGCACCATTTCTCTACCGTTTGCATCTGTGTAAAACGTATCGTCGGTATTTAATGATGTACTGAATCTGGATATGACTTCTCTGCCTTGGTTATCACTATGTACAAATAAAAACAATATGTAAATTTTTACCATACAGAAGAGGACGTGTTTTATTTACTTTGTATATATAGGTCCAATAAGCCAATCAAATTCGACATAATTTGCATCTTTGTATAACCTTATGACTTGCTTTGCCCAAGAAGAGAATGTTTGGTGGATTTCGTCAACAATATCACCAGTGTATGTTTCGATTTCTACAGTGTCAGAGAAAGGTATTGCATCTGGATAAGACGGTGAAGGTCTGAAAATGTATGCTCCAGATGCTCTATTTTCAAAACCATTATTATTGCCTCTCGCCCCAATATAATACATTAATTGTTGTTTAACATCCATTGTGATTCCATTTAATGTAATATTTTGTACTAGACCCGTAACTGGATCAAGTTCTAAGCCGTTCGTCTGAAATAGAAGCAAAACATTTAAAAGTGATAGATTCTAATTGAAAGTTACATTAATTGTAAGATAAATGTTAATGTTCAAGCGTGTATCCAAAACTAATCGGAATTGCTTTCCTACAACTTGTTTATATTCAAGTTTGTTCAAGAAATTCCCTTCAAAGTACTCTTCATTAGTGCTAATAAACTTGCCCAGCCTGTTCTTCCTTTAATCAAAATAATTATTAAATACATCTATTGTGATGACGGGTGCGCCTCCATCATTTTTGTATTTATCAGATTCACGTAAGCAAAACGCTCTTTCTTTAAGTTTCTTTTCATCTCCGAGGCTAAATCAGGTTAATAGGCTGGATGGAGCAAAGGATCTATAAGGTTTCTTGTTAGAAATTTGTGTTCTGATTTGAGATGTAACATTGTCGTGATGTAAAAACCGGTCTCCTATAATTCGAGTCTTTTCTGATGTACGATATTGCCCAATCTGCTAAGCACTTTCAATTAAAAAGATTAGTTAGCAGTCGAACTTGAAAATGAAATTTCTTATGCCCCACCCTCTCACATTTAAAAACGGATGTGCATTACCTTTGCGTTTAACTTTATTCGACGAGTTATTATTTTTTGAACGAAGCATCATAGGCTTGATTATTCTTTGGTTTTGGATTCCGTATCCTTGGCACCACGTTTTTTTATTATCAGTCAGAATTGAAGGAAGAACTTTGCACTAACTCTTCTAATCCGCAAAAGTTCCACTAAAATTCGTTGAACTCATTCCAGAAACTGCATTGACGTCTTCAATCGTACATCACAATATCGAGTATTTTTTTTTGACATTTTCGTCGCTTTGGGAAATTAAAGGACATTTTAAAACGAGTTTGGTCGTCAATTGACATTTGACCTCCTTAGTACACATAGTAGCAACCTCCGAAGTTCTTTTCAACATATCAATAGTTTCTACGGCTTTTTTCCAGGACAGACAGCTGCACCATGTCAAAAATTTTTGTTTATTTACCAACATGCGATCGAAATTGATTCACATAATCTTATTCTATTTGATTCTATTTTCGTAGGCTAGACATCAATGTTTACTTCCAGTTTTTAATGTGAAATTAGCGTTTTAGTGAAATTACTAAATCCATCCATTAGTATTTTTAGGTATAGGTACAGGAGCGGACATGAGAATTTCGTTGACCCGTTATTACTATAAGTGATCAAATCTGTATCTTCTGTCAACATTTCCAACATTATTTCTGCGAATCTATGTCATCTAATGAAGTCGGCATCTAACAACAAGTAAATACCAACCATTCCGAAAACATTCGACCCATACCATCGTATTATTAAAAACACCACATCCTTTCGACGCACCCTGTAAGTGTCGTCAATGCTGAAATATAACTTACACTATCTCCAATTCTGAATTCGTTCAATTTAGCTTTTGGTCTCGCACTTTTGCTCGCCGTATCAACTGTCACTTTAAATAATTTGACTCCCAACGCTGGAATGTTACTGGCGACGAAAACTACTTCCAAAGAAGCTGGGTTGAATTCACTTAGATGACTGAAATTATCCATTGATGGTAAAATTTGTGTGGCAACCGAATTACCTAAGAACAAAAGTTGTTATTACATACATATTCGATGTTATCCGTTTATTGATTGTTTTGATAGCATACCATCAGGTCCTTCGACGTTAACTGACGAAGACGCTACTGGTAGTCTTACGTAATGTGAAACGGGTCTACTTAATGGATTGTAGATGGCTGCGATGAATTCATTCGATTGAGAAATAGCGCATACACTGACATTTGCAAGTAGACAAGTCTCTAGTTTTAGATTTATATCGTCTGATGGTGTCACTGGCAGAAGGACTCTTGAATTAAAATAAAAATCAGTGAGTATGTAATCAAATAATATTTAATTCCCGCAGAATTTGTTCTTTATACAGTGTTATTAAGAATAAGTGTTATATAATCTAATTTCTGATGAAAAATATAAGGCAAAGATATTTTATAGTGGTGTCTCTTTCGTGATTTACTCATTAAGTTATATTTATTACATATGGCTACAGTTCACACGAATTTGTAACCACATCTGGTGTTCCTTAGGAATCCAGCTTAGGACCGATGTTATTTCTTGCTCAGGCTAATGACATAAAAATCTACTTTTCCATTGCTACTCCGACTGAAATTAATTTGTTGAAATGTAATATTGACGTGATATTCAATTTTTATTAACTGAGATATTTTCATTCATTAATGCTGAGATAATTTATTATAAAGTCAACAACTAATACCGTCAAAAGATTTTTTTTTGTGGCCTAAGTAACAAATAATTTGAAAATATATTACCATTGTTTTAGCTTGACATGGACGTGTTTCGAGCTATTTGGGACTCCTGAGCATGTCGTACGCATCGCAAAGGCAATTTCATAATTTATCGTATATATACGAAGTGTTGGTATACTTGTGTGTATGAGGTACTTCGTAATTCGAAAAATCTTTAATTATACACACATGTGTGTAACTGATTTGGTTAAGAGTTAACTCTTAAGCTCTATAATATATTGTTGAATTGACATCTAGTGTTATAGATACCCGTTTTTAAATTCTAACAGAAAAATTGGCGAGTTAGAGCAAAGCAGTATTGGTAGAAAACATTTGGCCCCTTATATTAATGATGTCAGAAGATACAAACTTTAATAAGGTATTTGATAAGTGGTTTAATACAATTTTAAGGAAGTTACAAGAAAATGTGTGTGTGTGTCATGAATATTTCAACAGTGTCTATTTGTTGGACAAATATAGACTTATTATTTATCAAAATGCTGTAACTATTGTCAAATTCAGTTTGTTATTATCGTAAAGTTGAAAAAGTACTAACAAGAAGTGCAGAACTGATTAGAGCTGAAGCTAATATCGGTCTTGAAATGTATACACAGATCAGTAAACTTCAGTCAATTAAGCAACACAAACAATTAGAATAAGTATGTTACAATAAAATAACAAGACAAGAAAAACATCCTGAGATTATCATTTTGTATTCAATACAGTTAGGATAAAGAGCAACAAAGAGTACGTTGCTAGAAATACAAAATTAAAGTGACTGTTCGGAAGCTCCAAACAATTTATATAACAATAAAACGTGACGTGTGTACTATTTGGACATAATTGCATTTACATTATGTAATATATATTATTTTACATTCCATAGTATAGTTACTTATTACCATAAATAATACTAAATGGCCACTAAAAATAAAGTGGCGTATTTGTTTTTGTATTTACTCCCCCCATGTTTTGTGTTCGAAGGGTGGCAACCAGACGTACAAAAACAAATACTAGAGCAGTGCATAACGACCGGGCAACCAAGCCACACATGTAAAAATATATGCCTCTATACGTATAACAAAACGTGTTTTATTTATATATGAGAAACGAGCAAGTTCTCTCACACGTAAAAACCTCAAGCAAAAAAGGTTAATTGTTACACATAGCAATTAGAAGGCGCAGATTTACAACCTGTGTCCAAACAAGAAGTGAAAAACGGCAGCAAGATTAAAGCATTAATCCACTGTCAACATACAGTGACCAATATTATGAAATGTGTTAGCAAATTTGAATCATACAAAAATTGGAAGGGAGCATTAGAATTAAAAAATATATTTAATTTTTTACCTGGATTATTTGGAAATACTATATACTCGAGTGTATATTTCTTTTAATAAATATATTTATGTTGATCAGTATTAAAATATTGAATAATTATTTGAGTATACTACAAGTTTATATTTAAACAAAGACAGAGCAAATTGTGATATATTTAGTTTGAAGTCAAAGGTTTTCTTGGCATATAATGAGCGCACAAAGGAACAGACATCTTTATTATAAGTAAAAAGTAAAGTGACTTTCGCAAATTTATAACGAATGCAACGAAGAAATTATGTAAAAACGTAAAAACTGCAATGAGGAACGGGGCGCATTACTGACGTTTGGGTAAAAGATCTCTCTCGTATTAATTAAATTGTACTCCTTCAAGTTACATGAACATAAGTAGCAGACATTAGTATGATTTCTAGGTTCCCTTCAGATCATAGATACCCCAAATCGGCAAGACTTTCTCGTACCTTTTGACCACATTTTTCTACACGAGGACAACACACCTTACGTGGTATTTTTGCAGTCAAATGTAGTTTTATTTTGCAACATAGTCTCCTTTTAAGTCTATACACTTTTCCCAGCGATGCTCTAACCTCTTTAACCCTTCTAAATAGTAGTTGGCGTCTTCCTCCGCAAAATAGGCGTTTACGAATGCGATGATTTCCTTGTTCGATGGAAATTTCTGCCCTTCAAGCGAAACTTTAAGCTTAGGAAACAGGAAAAAGTCGTTGGGGGCCAAATCTGGTGAATACAGTGGGTGTTCAACTAATTCGAAGACCAACTCGTGAATTCTGGCTATGACGACCACAGTGTAAGCAGGTGCGTTATCTTGGTAGAACAGAACTTGTTTCTTCTTCAAATGCGGTCTTTTTTTGGTCATTTATTATGTTTTGTTATTGTTTTACCTTTTTTGGATAGTCGGTGAAGACACTCCCGCGACTATCTCAAAAAAACAGTTGCCATCATCTTCCGGGCTGATGGAACTGTCTTTGACTTTTTCGAGCATGCAAAGGGTGAACCTGCAAGGGTGAACCTGCAGGTTCACCCTTTGCAATCAACTGTCTTGACAGTTCTTTTGTCTCGGGAGTGTATCGGTGGATACAAGTTTCATCTAGAGTTATGAATCGACACAAATAAACTGACTCGGCTCGCTTAAACCGCTCCAACAGGAATATATTCATGCGACTGCGTTTTTGGTCCAAAGTGTGTTTTGATCCAACGTGTGGATAGGTTACGCATGTCCAATTCTTCATTCAATATATGACAAACGCTTTCTTTCGATATGTGCACGGCCTCTGCTATCACTCTAATCTAGATTCGCTGATGGTCTAGTACCACTTGGTGAACATTTTCGATGTTATCGGTGGTGGTCACAGTTTTTGGCCGTCTCGAACGCTCATCATCAGTCAAGCTGGTATGTCAACGTTTAAATTCAGCTGGACCATATTTTCACGACGGCAATTGATGGAGCTGAATCCCCCTAAACCGCATCAAACTAAGTTTTAATTTGTGTAGGCGTATTGCCTTTCTAATGCAAAAATTTAATCACGGCACGATATTCGATTTTTTCCCATTTTTACAAAAACATTGACGTCGACTGCCACAAGCAACTGTCAAACAATAACTGAGCGTTCAAAATGGCTGAAATTTTTACTCGAATCTTTCAACGCATGCGCAGTTATATTACAAGAATGGTTCTGGCGAGTAACGCCATCTTCATGTTGAGTCCCAAAACATTTCATACTACCCTCGTAAAGATTGAACTAAAAGGCACCAAGACAAAACAGAAAAAGGCATAAAATTCCGAAAAGATTAGGTAAACAACATAAATCCTAACTTTTATTTTCACCAAATATCAAATATACATTTCTAAACAAATTTATATAAAGAACACTACTAATCCCGAAAACTATTGATCTAATGACATTCTATTTTCATCAAAAATATATTTTTAAACCAAACTTTTAAAAACAAACTTGTTTTGTCAAAATGTTATGCTTTTTTTCTGTTTTTTTGGCGCCTTTTAGTCCGGTCTTTACTTATGACACTAAATGCTCATCCCCTTAGTAGATTTTATAACACAATGTTGTTGGGTACGAAAATTGTGAAAAAACAGTTAGTGATGTACTTTTTTTAAATTCTTCTGTAAGTAGCTTCCAAATTTCTATCAGAATCAGCAGTTTTTTAGTTGCAGGCATGTTTAATTAATAAATAATTTGCGATAAAGTAGTTGATTGTGAAATATTCATAAACAATTTACACTCCAATACTTACGATAGAATACTGTTTGCCTTATTCACACTTCCTTCAACAGTTTTTGTCAAGATTCTGTGATAATCGTCCGCAACATGTTGCTTTTCAGTACCAGTTATAGCGTCATGATGTTGCATAATTCCCATGGATTCTTGAAGGCTTCTCAATTCTGCAATTGTATTGTCAGTTTGTTTCACGAAACTAGTCAGTTGTTTAGTAACCTGAATAAACGGACACAAGTTTATGTAATTAAAAGCTTTTTCATTTGTATATTATACTGTGTGTCCAAAAAGTCTGGAAACACCCAAATAAAATCGAAACGGATGATTTTTGAGAAAAATGCAAAAATAGGTCAATTAGTATTTTCAAAAAACTACTGGCTGATGGTATCTGTTTGGAATTTTTGATGACCTTGAAAAAGTTATGATGTCATCAAAAAAAATTTAAATGGCAACGTCGCATTTTTAATTTTATTTTTGATATATCTTTTAATTGTCTAAATGACTGTAAAAAAATTTTTCATTTTACTTAAGAAAATGACCGAGAAAAATTTAATTACTTCTTCGAAACTGGAAAAGTTTGTCTTTAAAAAGAAAACATAGTTGGCTTAAAAGTCGATTATTTTTCAAACACATTTTGTTTTATTTGTGACATTCTGTCAAATACGAATTGTGCGTAAGTTAAAAAAATCTGTTTAAAAATGGTTTTAAGTGAGAGGGAACGTATTCAAATATTGATGATGATTGGTTTTGGGGATAGGGCTCGTTCAGTTAGAGAAGTTTGCGACTTATTTAATACAGAACATCCGGAGCGTGCCCCAATTAGTATTTCTGCAGTGAGTAAGATTCACAAAAAATTTCAAGAAGAAGGCCATGTTCGAGATCGCCCTAGAAGTGGTCGTCCAAAGATCGCAGAAGATACGCCACTCGACGGATTATTGTCAGTAGAGGAAACTCCAAATTCTAGTACACGGCAGCTTGCTCGGGAGTTTAACGCGTTGAAGAGTACAATTGGTAATATTTTCCGGAAAACTAAGTATCATCCCTACAAAATCTGTTTGGTTCATGAGCTGTCTGAAGACGACTTCGACAGGCGTGTACAGTTTTGCGAACAACTGATGCCTATGTGTGATAATGATCCGTTTTTTATCAGAAATATCTTATTCTCAGATGAAGCTACGTTCACATTACATGGGACTGTTAATAGACAAAACTGCAGGTACTGGGCACGCCAAAATCCACGCTGGATGAGAGAGGTACGAACTCAGTATCCACAGAAGTTAAATGTATGGGCTGGTTTAATTGGTAACAGAATTATAGGGCCTTTTTTCTTCAACGGTAACCTGACGGCGGAAATGTATTTGGATTTTTTACAAAATTATTTAATTCCGTCATTAGCAGAAATATTTCCGAACCATGAAGATCCTAATTTGCCCAGCCAAAGTATTTGGTTTTAACAAGATGGGGCTCCACCCCACTATGCGGGAAATGTTCTGCATTATTTCGAGAATACCTTCCCAAACAGATGGATTGGCAGGAGGGGGGCTATCGAGTGGCCGGCTAGGTCGCCAGATCTAACGCCTATTGATTATTTTTTGTGGGGTTACCTAAAAAATAAGGTATATGCAACTAAACCTGAAAATTTGGAAGACTTGCGTCAACGGATTGAGATTGAAGTACGAAGGATCACTCCTGAAATGATAGAAAACGTTAAAAATGAATTTTATTATCGTTTAGGGTATTGCCAAGATGCTCAAGGACAACATTTTGAACATTTATTGTAAGAGTTTTTGCTGATTTCTACGATTAAAATTTTCTTTGTTTTCTATAATGATTATTTTTTCAAAATTTTTCTTAAGTAGAATGAAAAATTGTTTGACTGTCGTTTAGACAATTAAAAGATATATCAAAAATAAAATTAAAAATGCGACGTTGCCATTTAATTTTTTTTGATGACTTTTTCAAGGTCACCAAAAATTCCAAACAGATACCATCAGCCAGTAGTTTTTTGAAAATACTAATTGACCTGTTTTTGCATTTTTCTCAAAAATCATCCGTTTCGATTTTATTTGGGTGTTTCCAGACTTTTTGGACACACAGTATATTTAAGCTTTACCTGCAAAATGTTATTCCCTTCTCTTTCGAATCTCTTCGACGTGGGTCGCGAGGTAAAGTAACCTGTCCAATACGCATGGTAATCGCTGGCATAAGGGAAGAAGTCATCTGTTTTCAATGGGAACGGTAATTCTCTGGATGCTGCTTCTTCATTGACGGCCTTAACGTAACATGATGGGGTTGAGTAGAAGACATTGATGACTTTTTCGTTATACTTTTGTTCGAATAGTTTAAATCCTCTATTAAGAGATTCTAATCAGCATAACAATCAATAGATCAAATTCAGCAATACCTACTCTACAATCTTATCCAAATTTTTGAAATATGACAACGCATCTTGGTAATTGAAATCATCACCCATGGTGATAATAATATTATTGGTGGTGTAATACTGGGCTTGTCCTCTTATAAAGTTTGCAAATCCTTCAATCTATAAGTAAGTATCACAATGCAACATTTTTTACGTTCAAAATTTTTGTCTTCTGAGAGGAATACCTTTTCAAGATAGTTGTATTCAGGACTGTCTATATCATCAACAATTGGATCGTCAGTGCATAAGACATCGAAACAATATCCTGATGGAGCGCTATAATGATTGTAAAGCACGGATGTGAACAAATTGGAACTGTCTCCTAAAAAATAAATGGATTCCTTTAGCTTTTTTCCATTTAAAAGAAATTAGTCAAATTTGATAATAAACCTGTTAGTGTTACTTCCGTTCCCGTCCGAATTTTAAATTTTTTATATAAAAATTGTTCCAAATCGAGGTATAAGTACTCTTGATAAATCTGTATGGAATGGATAATTTCCAAGATATTTGCAAAAAAACTGCTATTCTATAGAAAGTGCTACTCTCGGCTTGAATTTCCACAATTTTTTTTTAATGATCAAGCTTTAAATACGTTTATACCCTCAATATATCTGCTTGAAACTCATTTGCTGTGGGAATTTCGAAATGTTTTGTTCAAATTTACTTTTGAGTGCTTTTGTATACTTGAGAAATTTCTTTAGGCTTAATAGTTGACAAGATTTTGTAGAACGTGATTTTTTCACGGTTTTACGCTTCCGGTTTATCGATTTGCCTGAAAATCTAAGAAGATTAAGTTTGGTTCTGATAGTTTTAGCTGTTTTGGTCGCTGTCGTGGTCACACACAGAGACAGAGAGACAAAGAGAGATACACATATAGGCAAAAAGAGAGAGACAGATACGGGGGTTGCAAAACTACTTTTTCGGGATCAAGGTACTTCAAAACGTGGACATCTGCAAAAATTTGGAGGTCGGAAATTTTCATCATCACAATACTTCTTTATGCCATCTATAACATGATTTTCATATTTCGTAACAGTTATTTACGAGCCAAGTGCGGAAAGCTATGTTCCCGCATGAGGGCATTTTAAAAGCACTCGCTGGACTAAAGACGGCGAATAAATGCCACTACAAATTCCCATCGATTAGAACAATTTCAGAATAATAAAATTAAACTATTTAATTAATGTTTCATATAGCTTCCGCTAGCGATATTCTAACATGAAAGTTTGTTACAAACTGAATATTATAAATAAATATACAGTCGGGTCCGCTTATAACGATGGCGCTGGTGCCAAAAAAATTTGTCCGCTATATGCAAACGCAAATGTATATACATACAGATAGAACCACCGGCCATCTGCCTATAGGGAATTGTATGCAGTACACATTTATATACGCCTACGTATACCGTGTGGCCGCCGTTCATAGCGCGATGCATGTATTAGTAACTACTGGTCGACTATAAATGGGCGTGCCAACTTGAATTGCCACACCGACAGCGGGCGTATAAGTTATACGTATAAATGTATTCGTAGGCAAATCAAGTGAAGAGCAGTGTAATAGGTAATGCGTTCCCGTTGTAAGTAATTATTTGTAGTTGTTTGAAGCATCAGATAATCACTGATAATATGTCAGTGAAGTAACTCATCACAGTTTCATAAACAACATAAAAGAGCAAAAATAAATAATAAATAACTCCTAGACTTTAAAATAAAAAAAAATTCTTAACTAAAATAATATTTTTCAACAAATATTATAATCTAAAAACTCAACTACAATAAAATACTGAAACATAAAATATTTACTTCTTAAAACAGAATTGTAATTCAACATTGCAATTAACCTGTAATTAGCTAAAAAAATGTTATTCTTAAGCAATATAAAACTCGAACTGACGCCCATATGTGGAAGCGACTGCCCGACTACACCGTATAAATGTCGATTTTTTGGACAAATACGAGTGCATCATAGGCATATGCGAAATACTAGCCCTGTTGTAATCCAGTATAACACTGCGTCTACTTGTTTACCGTTCTAATACACAGGCATCTCTATCTGTTTCGCTTACTCTACAGGTATCGCGATAATGCAGACGCACGCGGTCTAATTATGGTATATCTACGTACCGGCAATAATAATTTGTGGCGTAAAAAGAAATAAATACACATCCGTCGATAAAGCATATTTAATCTTTAAATATGACACAGATATTGCCATTTCATTTCGTAGATATTTGTAAGAATCAATCATCGGCATAATGTTTCGTGTTGTAGAAATATTAGTAGTAGATTTGTAATGAAAACGAAGGTTTGAGATTCTAAAGAAGTAGTAACTAGTGATTCTGAATGTACCTAGTTAAATAAAATTAAATTGCAAATTACTAAACCAAGAGAAAATAAGAAAAATAATTCTAAAAAGGAAGCAACATGGAGAAATTAAAAAACGTTCAAAAAGTAATAATTGATGTCAAACAAAAAAAATTCTAGAGAAAATAAAATAGAATTCTAGAAGCTAATAAATATGTCTTTCAAACAAGCCTCCATTGTTTGCCTCACAGTAGCCCAGTCTGTTGTAAAATTCTCTACGTACATTAGAGAGAGTTACAGGTGAAATACTATTACAGAGTTGTGTAATTCGCATTCGTAAATCATCTAATGTGCGGGGTCTTTCATTCTGGTGTACATAAATGGTTTCATTCAAATATCCCCAAAGGAGAAAATCACATTGCGTTAAGTCAGGGGATCTAGGCGGCCAAGAAATATTACCTCTAGTGCTAATGGTATGTGGAAAATGCAATGAAAGACATTCTTGTACTATTCTGGCATTATGAGCTGGGCAGCCATCTTGCTGAAACCAAATATCATTAAAGTTTACAGCAAGGTCACGCACTGCAGGAACAATATGATTTTGCAGTAATTGTAAATATGACTGCGCATTTAATGTTCCGTTTAGGAAAAATGTCCCTATGATGTGATCCCCTAAGATTCCTGCCCTGACATTTACTTTCTGTGGATATTGAGTGTTGACATCCCTGCTCAAATGTTTGTTTTTCTGAGACCAGTAGCGAACGGCAGATGGATTATGGCGTTTGTGAAGGGAAAATGTTGATTCGTCAGTGAACAAAATATTTCGTGTAAAATTATCATCATTATCACATTTTTCTCTAATAGCCTCACCTTTCTTTTTATTTTAAAAAAATAACGTAACCCTACAAAAGAGTTTCCAAATACTTTGTACAACATAAAAAAAAAATAATTGTAAGTAATTTATTGTTATCACTTTTTAATGTGTCATTTTATTATGTATGTTCAACTGTTTTACAGATTGTTAGTGTTTTGAAGAAGGCAATATAAATATATGCCGAAACGTAAACAAAAAAAAACAAAATATGTGTTTTATTTAATAATTATTATTAAGGCCGCTACCCCAAGACATCATTATCACATACAATACACACGGCCAAGAAAACCAAGAATGATGGATATACCATACTTCAAATTTTAAAACATATATGTATATATATATATAAAACAAAAAGGAATTGCGGGAATGCGGTCTGTATTATTAATGAAACTCAATTGTTACACTCAATATTTCGACATGTATTCCATATCATCATCAGGAGTAAAACATAGAGTTAATCACTAGCAACTAATCATAACAGAAGGACTAACGAAATTTACCACAGTTACATATCATCTCGTCCTTAAATATTTTAAAATTCCTTAAAAATACATATATATAAAAGTAACGTTCGAGACGGAATTCCGTCTCAAACGTTACTTTTTATTTTATATATATATATAATATATTTGTTTAGTATAATATGTATAAACAAGATACAAATTCTTAATATGGAATACATATTAACAAAATTCATACAAACGTATGTACTTATATATATACAATGTAATGTTCATTTTAAATAGTCTGTGATCTTTTTTTGAGTTGCACTTTTCTTCAACAAAGAATCTTCAATTCCTTTTTGTACAAAATCAAACTGTTGCTTCAAGTTGCTTTGGAAATCATTGAATTCCAAATAAGTGGATACGGTTTTTATTGCACTAAGTACTTGTTGAGCTGTTGGTGGTTCAAAGATGTTTTCTGGCTCTTCCTCTTCTTCTTCTGATTCCGACTTTTCATTAAATTGCGTTTTTGTAACTGCTGCTGCAATTTCAATTTCTGATGGGTACTCGCAAGTTACCAAATAATTGTCGACTTCTTGAAATGCATTAATTATGTCAGCCCTTTCACAAGATCATTTGCGATAGCCCAGTCATTTAAACTAAGGGAGTCTTCTTCATCTACAGCTTCTGGATCTTTATGCTTTAATATCCACTGAGCCAAAGGAATCTCATCATCATCATCAAATTCCGAATAAAATCCAGCGTGTTTATAACAATTAACAATAGTTTTTTGTGAAACACGATTCCATGCTGTGTTTATAGCTAATATACCATCCAACAAAGTAAAGTTAAAATCCTTAGCTTCATCCAAACAAGAAATCATCCTGCATAAAACCATTTTCTTATAATGTTGTTTGAGACAGGCGATAATATCTTGATCCATGGGTTGTAGGGCTGCTATTGTGTTGGGTGGAAGAAAAACTAACTTTATGGCACGTAGGTTTTCAATTGCAGGATGGGCTGGGCAATTGTCAATCATTAACACTATGTTTCTGTTCTGTTTTTGTAGTTCATAGTCCCAGTTTTTTATTTCCTTTTCGAAAATCTCTGATGTTACCCATGCTTTCTTATTAGCGGTGTAATTAACCGATAACACTTTGCAAGTCCTAAAACAACGAGGTGCTTTAGATTTTCCAATGACCAGCAACTTTCTCTTTTCGGTTCCCGTCATGTTGGCACAGACAAAAACTGTGATTCTTTCTTTGCTTTTTTTGCCTCCTTGACACTTTTCTTTTCGGAACTTCAATGTTTGGTTTGGGACAATTTTATAAAAGAGACCAGTTTCATCCCCGTTAAAAATATCGCTGTCGGAATAACCTCTCCTTATTGTGGGCCAAACATTATCTAACCGTTAGAGTCTAACCAGTCCTTTGTTGTTTCAGCAGAAACACTTGCGCCTTCTCCATGGATTTTACTAGATGAAATATGGTACCTCTTCTTAAAACGGTCTATCCAGCTTTTTGAAAAAGATGTTTCATTATTGGGGAACATTATTTTGGAAAATTCTTCTGCTTTTTCCTGTAGTATTGGTCCACTTATTGGCACATTTTGAGTCCTTTTTTGCTTAAACCACTGCAATAATGCTGGATCAACTTCCTTGTTAACTGGTTTTCGAATTCGTTTTAACTTAGAAATATTCGAATTTAATGTCCCTTTAATTTTATTCTTGTTTTTCCAAATTGTGGAAACAGTCGAAGTTGACAAGCTATACTTTCTACAAATGTTAGCATTAGATGTTCCACTGTTGATGTCATCGATAATTATAATTTTTTGTTCTAATGTAAGGGATTTTCTATTTCTCGGCATGATGATAATGTCACTAGTAACAAGCTATAAAAACTACTGAATAAAAATTCTGTATATGCACGGCATGCCAGTAGACGCGTTATGACAAGTTTGTTTACATCGGGCCTGCGTTAACAGCCGAAGAATCTGTCGACTCCTCGTTATAATCGCAGCGGCTAACAGAAAATTTGCTCGTACTAAAAGAAGTGCTCGTTATATCCGAGCTCGTTGTATCCGAACTCAAATTGTATTAAGTTTAAGGAACAATTTTCCGTAACACTGAAAATCACTCGTTAAAACCGGACGTTCGTTATAAGTTGTACTCGTTATAAGCGGACCCGACTGTAGGTATTATATATTACCTTTCTATACCTATATTTCATTTATTAGTTGGCTATTCTGTGTAGTTGGCAAGCATTGTTGACAAATTTGTAATGTTTGCATGACAATTATATGGGTTTTGTAGGTTATATTACTTGACAGGTAAGATTTTGCGACATCTAAAATTTGACGACATTTTCAAAGCGTTTCAACCGTATCACATATTGCTTATTTCTGTTAGACATTTCACATTGATTCAAAATTATATTTTTGATATTTATTTGATTTGTATATATGAAAAATTATTCGTAGATGTCGTCAGATTATGACAGTTGTATAAAGATCTCAAAAGAAGGACGGCTAATATGGTGATGTGTAAATTAGGCAACCATGCAAGCGATTTGCTGTACTTTTCTCTAGGGTTGGAACAGAGTATAGAAAAAGTAGCAGAAATGAAAGATGTCTTAACAGGAATTTCTGAAATACACAGTAGTACTATGTATTATGATGGTACTTTGACAGTACCATCATAATACGATTTAACAAACGATAGTAGTCACTTGAATATTCCACCACTAATTTCAGTACTCATAATTTTATTGATGAGGGAGACAGAGAATTAAGAAAAATCATATTAATTTTTATAATCATGTAGGTATATTCTTCTTCTCTTAATGTAGGTATTACCTAAGTTTGGACTTCCTTGCCACAGCATTTCAGCCGTTTGACTGTTTAGTCTCGTACTCTTATCTCTCCAATCCAACCTAGAAAAGAATAGTCCGTCGTAACCCATTTGACTGAATATGGATGCCATCTCTTTGCTATGTCCGAATGGATCAATTTGCCAACCTATTTTTGGACGGCCGCATTCTCCAAGGGTGTCGTTGACAGTTCTAAAATATGAGGAATGGTACTAATAGAAAAATATATACATTAAATCAAAAAAGATGTATTTTGCCTCTCAGTTTCCTTTAATTTTTCTATAGCGATTTAAGCATTGTGACAGAAGAAACTACTAAAAAACACCCGAGAGGAGTGTAAATAGGAAATACAAATTTTTCGTAGAAATATGGAGAAAAGTTATAAATGGGTAATATAAAGTTATATAATCTAGCACAAAAATAAGCAAATTAGATAATAAAAATATGTCAATTTTTAGAATGCTGATGTGATAGTACGAGGGATAGCTGCATAAACATATCAAGATTTATCTATCACCAATAGCATAACATATACTTTGGAAACATCCCTCGTATATAATTATTATTTCTAAATTTAGTGTACGTTCCAACAATCGCAAACAACATGTACCCAGTATACAGTGTGCACGCGATCTACCTTCGGATGAATATACTAGACAAACTGGTCGACTATAAGTGGGAGAATAGGGGGGGGGGGCTCTGTTACTAAAGCCGAGTTTACATTACTAGTGAATAACGAACGTGGTCCACGCTTACGTGGTTCACTCTTGCTCCACGACTAATGTAAACACCTTTTCGTGCAGCACGACTATATCACGAATAGGCCACGCCACGCCACGACTGATATTAAACATGTTAAATATTTCACGCCTAAAATCAGTCGTGGAGAGTATTTATAGAAGACGCATGTGCTTTCTCAGCTTAAAAATGAGCGTCTCAAATGCTGTGTTGAGAATGAATGAACGAGAAACAGTTCGATTTGTAGAATTGTATGAAAGTGAGCCCGTACTATGGAATCCAACTGATGAAAAGTATAAAAAAAAAGATGCACGAAATGCTGCAGCAGAAAGAATTGTCGCTCAGCTAGAAATTGAAAATTTTACCGCAAAAAATGTACTAGAGAAATTCAAAAACTTGCGTAGTTCATATTTGCAAGAATTGAAAAAAATTAAAGACAGTACCGAGTCCGGCTGTTCCACTGATGATGTTTATGTGCCGAAAGTGATTTGGTTTACGATAATGGACAGATTCCTAAAGTCACACGTTACATCAAGAAAAACTCATTCTAATTTGGTAAGTAATTTTAATTATTTATTATAATCTTGTATTGTAAGTATAAGATATTTATCTATCGTCTATTTATTATTTCTCTATCATTCGCCACTGCCATGGCACAGCGCCTTCTTCATTAAAATACTTGCAATAGTTATCTATTTTTTGCGAAGCATTTCTGGTGGGATTTTTATCACCTGTTAAGTGTGAGATATTTAAAAGACCGTCACTTGTAACATCTCTCCATGGTCCCAGCTCTCCTCGATGATCCACGTCTTCAAAATCTATAAGACCAAATGGTACATAGGCAGTACCTGTTTTACGCAACCAGTTATGTGTGGCGCAACATGCCAGTACAACTTTGTCAGCTTTTTGAGGACTTAACATAAGTGGTTTCTCAAAGATGCGAAATTTGCTTACTAAAATGCCAAAGGCGTTTTCGGATATATGCCGTGCCCTAGACAGTCTATAATTAAAGATTTTTTCTTCACTTGTTAATTTTCTTCTGCTGTATGGCTTCAAAAGAAAAGTCTTTAATGGAAAGGCATCATCACCGACTATTATTCCATTTGAGGGAATATTAAGCCTTTTCATCTCAACAGCACGAAGCAGAGAACTATTTTCCCAAACTCCGCCATCTGAAGCTCTTCCCTTTGCTCCAACATCGATGTATGTGAAACAGTAATCATGGTCAACTAATGCTAATAATATGATACTGTTGCTCTTTTTGTAATTGAAATAGCCTGAACCACAATTAGGTGGTGCCTTGATTACTATATGTTTTCCGTCGATCGCCCCTATACAGTTTGGAAAATTCCACCTTGTTCTGAAGCCGCTTTGAATGTCTTGCCATTGTTTTGTTGTGTTAGGTACCTAAAATGACATAAATATATTTTCTAATGAACACATATGTTATCTAATTAACCTAATTTCTATTTTGATTTGCAGAATGATAAGCATAAAGAAGATAGGTATTCAGGATATGGGGACACAAGATGTTATTGACATACAGACACAAGATATTCAAGATATATACACTTATGATATAAATACGCAAGATGTACAGACAAGACAGACGTCGATTCTGATTCAGATCTTCATTCAGGTAGCCTTGAACAAGTGGGTCTGAGCAAAAAAAAGGGAAATTTCAAACACTTTCTCTAGTACCAGTACAACGAAGAAAACTAAAGCGACTCCAAGTGCACCATTACATGATTCAAACATCCATGCAGCTTTACAGAAATTAGATGATATATCTCGTACAGCCCAAACAAGTTTAGCCAACCAATACCGCGAAGATCATTTGGATCATTTTGGCAAATATCTTGTTTCACTGTTACGAAACGTGCCGCTGGCCAAAAGCTTTTCATTGCAACAAAAGATGATTTCCCTCGTAATGGAAGCACATGTGCCAGATTCAGTACCACCAGAGACACCCACTAGTGTTGAAGATGTGTCATCCAAAAGCATAGATGATTACGATGTGATGTATGGTGATTTTCCCGATCTGTATCAACGCGAATGTACTCAAAGTTTGTCTGATTGTACTGATGTCGAAATTGATTTAACATTTACAAACCTCTAATTTTTTATGTTAATAATTACAAAACACGAAAAAATATCTACTTTTTTAATAAAATATTTATTTGGTATCGACATTTTTACTTACCTCTATAAATTGTTTCAGAGTGATATATATGTTCTCAAGAACGTATGGTAAGAATTTACTTATTGTTGTTTTTGGGACTTTAAACAAAAATTCAAGACTTTTGAAACTGTCACCGGTAGCTAAATAACGAAGAGTTATTTCAAGTTTCGTTTGAGCCGGTATAGCTTCTGTGAGATGTGTATCCCTTTTTTGTATGCGATGAGATATACGTTGTAACAGATAACTGAAATGATCCTCCGACATCCTTAATAAATTTTTGAAGTGCTCTGAATGTGTTATACGCAAATTGTTTTTAATTAATGTTGAAGCTCCAGTAATGTTTCTATCCAAAATCCATTCCCTGGTCCACCATCTTCGCTTCTTTCTTATTTTCTTTTTTTTTTCACTATCAAGATGATTTCTAACTATTTCAGCAGCTATTATTTCGCAGGTTGCAACAGTGGCCTCTAACACACATGCCGCCATGTTCACAACTCCCGTGACCAGTGTAAACACAATAACGTTTTTCACGATACGTACTGCACGAAAGCGTAGAGCACGCTTTTTTTGAAGCGTGGACCACGTTCGTTAGTCACTAGTCGGCTTAACAGAGCTACGTTAAAGTTGACACCGCAGAAATCGTTATTACGTGAAAATTGCTACTGTTACTGTTAATAACAAATTCTTTAACCAAGAATAAAGTCATTTACTGTAATGCTTTAGAGAAGATGGAAATAATATTAAACAATAAAAAGCACTACCTAGATAATTTAAGAGTAGAGACTTGTTGAAGCATCAGATAATCGCACTAAATAATTTTAGTAACGGATTTCATCTCAGCTTCCCAAATTGTATGAGTAAATAAAGGAAATGATCATCAATTCTAAAAACTTAATATTTTTTTTCTTAAAATATCAAAGATAAGAAATATAGCTCAGTAAGTATAATTTAATTGGAAGTTAAGAATGGAATTATGAAAGAAAAATAAATTTCTACAAGTGCTTAATTATTTATTAAATGCTCAAATAAGTCTCCCTCTTGAGTTGTGCAGTAACCCAGCCGATTATAAAAATTTCGACGGACATTTGTTAACATTTTCGGGGTAACATGATTCGAAATTCAATAATTTTCGCGCATAATTGTTCTAAATTAGATGGACGAAACGCGATTTAAAAATGTACTAGTCGACTAGAGATCGAGCGTGAACAAAATTCAAATGAAATGCGCAAGTACAGCTGCTATCCTTGTTGCTCTGATTAAAGAAGAGTCAGTCTAGCCTCATCGTAAATGTACTCGAATCCCCTCTTTTCCAACACTACACTCGACCAAAAAGCAGTTTGTATATTGCTTTCTCGTACTAACTCATACAAATTCTCGGTGTCGTTGTTTTATCACACAGTAAAATGCATCCGCAACTTGCAGGCAAGCGCTTGGTATAGTCAACTAAAACAGATTAATATTTTCCTGTACATTGCTAGTAGAGGGAAACCGCCGATTCTAGATCACTCTTTTCTCCCGAGGTCACGACTGCAAAACTGCTGATTTTTACCCCCACCAATTTTTAGTTTCAAACGCGACCACCGATGAGCAGCTTCTGAAGTGTTACAAACAGCTTTTGAACAGCTTCTGAAGTGCTACAAACAGCTTTTGAACAGCTACTGAACAGCTTCTGAAGTGCCACAAACAGCTTTTGAACAGCTGTTTGTAGCACTTCAGAAGCTGCTCAGTAGCTGTTCAAAAGCTGTTTGTAGCACTTCAGAAGCTGCTCATCGGTGGTGGCGTTTGAAACTAAAAATTGGTGGGGGTAAAACCAGCGATTTTGCAGTCGTGACCTCGGGAGGAAAGAGTGATCTAGAATCGGCGGTTTCTTTCTACTATTGCTCATATTTACGAAAGTTAAGTTGATTTAACAGATTGATGTTTAATATAACAGTACAGGCATTTTGAACCTTATTTGTGCAATATTCATTTAGTGGTCAAGTTGCGTGACTTTTGTTAATGGAATTCCAATCAGCTCTTAGCCAGAGCATATGAGGACGATTCTTGACGTTATTTGATGCACTGAATCTAAATTTTTAATTGGTTTGTCAACATTAATTCTGCTTTTCGAGTTCTTGCATGTGGGCAGCATTGCGCTGTCATAACGTCTGTCCGATGAAGGTGTCGTTAGAAAAATCATTTCAGTTGTATTCAAAACGTTTTGTTCTTGTGAAAATCGAAAGACGATACCAATGATTCTGGGATAATGACATGCTGAGCAACTAGGTACTGTTGTCTCTAATGCGTGAAACGGATCCCAAACATACAAATGACAGTTGGACGGCTATTCGATTCTGAATTATTACCATTAATTGTTAAAAATTGTAAAATTAGAATGAATTTATGGAAAACTAAAAATAATCTTAAAAGACGGATTAAATACTTGTATTCAGTGCCTTAAATGACTTTACAAAAAATTTTTGGTTGCTCAAATCCAAAACCATGTATAGTTCGTTTCAGGATACTTTAATTTGACTAATATAGATATATAAGTATTATACGAAACCTCCTGCAGTGAGGGCTTAATGAAACGTAAAGAGATCTAGGGTTTAAGCCGTTCCTTTCCTTAATAGCCAGAGTGGTATTACATAAATTTTGTCTAAGTAATCAACCTTGATTTGCCTTCTTCTGTGAATTAAATTTAATAGTCATTATTTAACATTGTATATAATGTTAAATAATGAAATTTGTGTTTAATTACTATGTATACTTATTAATGATTGCACAAATATTACAAAATACACCCGTGGACATCTACGGCCCAGGCTATACCTGAATCTCATTTACATTATCGTTAGCATATCGCACTAACACACAAGGGGATACTATAATCTATTTAGTCAAATTAAAATATCTTGAAACGAACTATACAGGGTCTCCCAGAAATAAAAAGACGGAGTAGCAGAAATCGGAAGCTAGATTATGTAAAAACGTACCCTGAAAATATCAAGTCTTTATTCGTGCGCAGACGGCAGAAAAAAAATAATAAAGAATTCAATTGGCCTTACGCCGACCCTGGACGACTGCGGTATAAATATCCACCTGCTTCACATTCACAAACGGTCCTTTTCGCGACAACCATATTACTTGTGTTAAAATAAAAGGAGGAGGAATAGATACTTCATTATAAATAGCAAACCATTAATTACTTTAATTTTACACCTGCTAGAAAAAAATAATTACATTCTTGATATTTACTGTAATAAAGGCTAGAAAAACTGCGATTTATTGAATATTCTAAAATAATAATAATCAGCTGTTTCCGACTACAAACACATTAAAGAGCAACAACCTTCCTATTTTAAAAATAAAAACAATCTTTTGTTGTCTGTAATAAAGTGGGTCGCCCATCTGAGTCAACAACCGACTACATAGCTGCGTTATCTAGACACATCGGGCAAAATAGTATATTACATACCAAGGTTGAGAAGATGACTATTATTGCCCGAGTGGGGAGATTAAATTCCGAGGCGCAAAGCGCCGAGGAATTTAAGCCACAAGGGCAATAATAGTCTTCTCAACCGTAGTATGTATACTATTTTTTGTACCAGTAGTCTAATTGGACCTTAAAACCTTAATAATTATGAATAAATTTACTCATATATGTAAGAATGCCCTTGTAAAAAAACTTCATGTAAACAAATAAGTAGGCTATATTTTGATGTTGACAAATAAGTTTTGACATAAATGCTGAAACTAAAAGTCAAGTATTTTTTAGATTATTTTTCATTCGATTTATAATGTCTGACGAGTTTAGATGTACATCACCTGAAATGCGCGAGATTGCAGAACAGGCAGCTGAGAACTTGCTTCCGCATAAATCTAATCACTTATACATGAAAACATTTACAGAATTTAAAAAATGGTATAATTCCAAATATACAGTAGTAACTTCTGAAAACGTACTTCTGGCTTATTTTCATGGATATTTAAAAAATAAAAAAGCATCGACTTTATGGGCGCAATATTCAATGTTGAAAGCTACACTTGGCCTAAAAGAGAATATTAACATATCAAAATATTTTAAATTAGTTGCCTTTTTAAAAAGAAAAACTTAAAATTATAAGCCCAAAAAATCATTAGTATTTACTCGAGGAAATTATAAAATTCTTTACTGAGGTACCCGACACATGTTACATTGCAACTAAGATAGTATGTTTATATATTAATACTTTGAAATGATTGATAATTTATATCTCTGTAGACTGGTCTTGTAATTGGTGTTGCTGGTGCATGCCGAAGGATGAGTTGTGTAATTTATTCATTTCTGATGTCATCATGACAGATAATTTAATTGTTATTCACATCCACAATAGCAAAATGGTACGTCTCAAAAGTTTATAATAATGGAACCACTTTGTAGCTAAAGGTTATATCGAAGATTCCCTAGTAAATAAAAAAAATATAGAATGTATGTTACAAGATCTACCTACATCCACTTACGCAACCACACCTGCAATATATACAGGAATTTTCAATATGAATTAAATAATTATTTGCATCTGTAATAGTTAGGTGATATATTGATTCCATATTATACTATCATACATATTTTATGTATTAATAGACAAATGCTTTTTTTTTCATGTAAACAACAAAGTATTGTTAGAAAATATAAAATTAATAGCAATTGCTAAATAAACGTATATTATATTCTGGTATTGTTAACCTAAAATTGTGCCTAAAATAGAGTTATTTATTTTGACGGTTCACAACTTGACATACTACTACTACAACAAGCATGAGTGCATAGTTGCGGCATTCGTTTTATTTGTTTTCATTATTTCCCTAGGTCAATAATAGCTTCATTATTTACCTCTTATTAGTTCCAGGTCGTGAAATGTCATTTCGTGGCGCTTTGTTACGTGTAAAAATGCTATGATTTTTTACTACTGGTACAAAAAATATGTTTTATATGAATGAGTACGATTTAACGTTTTTTTTGCCCGTTTTATACAAATAAAAGCGTATTTTTCTATGAATGCGTGTTCGTTTCTATTTACAAATGAGCATTCTTACGTGTATTTATAAAACATACATTCTGTGCCAGGTCTGTAATGTAATTTTATTTTTCTAAAGAACAACATAGAAAATTAAATTTTTAATTTCTTCGTTATTGCGGTATATTTGGGCCTGTTTCTGTTCGGACTTTACATACCTGCTACTCCGTCTTTTCATTTCTGGGACACGCTGTATACTTGCGTAATTAGTTTCAATCACTGCTTGGTAGTAACATGCTAATTTTTAAAGATTTTTTTTCGAAAACTTAGCAATGTGCAATTGTTAGTACGTCTATAATATTCCCTTCTCTACAGGGAAACTATTTTATTAAATTTCATAGTATTTTGTTCCTTATTAAATAAAGTAAGCAGAATACGTCACAGACTTTAAAACGTTATACCTATTTCATGTTCTTGCATTTAATGCAGCAGGTAGAAAATACATACATTATTTATTATTAGCGGTAGGTATATACTTAAGATTAGATTTATCGTTTATATAAACAAATATCGGAAGCTATTAATAAATGTAGATTTATCCTCTATATTTGCTTTTTTTTATAACAGCTTCATTATAAACAAAGATAAGTTAAGTACTTAGATACTAATCTGTACGAGCATATTTTTTGTTTGATTTTATCTCTAATAATTACCTCAAACCGAGAGTAAAGTGATCAATAACGGACTGATAGTGAACAGCTGCTTCGTCGTTCATACTCCACGCACCGTTTATAATCTCTAAACGTCCGCTATTTATTAATTCCCTGAAGACTTCTCTACGCTCCTCGCTATGCTCTTCCCACCATTGATGGAAGAACGCTGTCTCGACTTGAATGAATCTGATAAGAAAAATGTGATGTTACTAAAATTATAATCAAGGACACACTTTAAAAAAAGGCTATTGTAGAATAGCTTTAAAGAGAGTAAAAGAATCTCAAAAGAGATGGGGGTAAAGAGTGGTCATAGCCAACAAGAGAACTAATATTACAGAGAAATTATATTCAATTGTATATACATCATTACATTACCGTGTAGTTTGCAACGGGGTTGGAGGATAAAAAAATAATTCCAAGAGAATGAATAGTTTTCACCTTTCGTGTCCAAAAAGAAATGAAGTGATTTAAAAATAGTAATAAGATGGATTACCTTCTATCTGGGTTGGCTTCCAATGCTGTTACTACTGAATCAATAATATATTGGACTCCAGCTCGTTGAATGTTGTTTCTAGCTGTTAGTAATAAGAAATTTTAAATAGTACGTGCATCTTAGGAAAATATTTTCAACAATACAAGGTGTTCAGTTTCCTCGTAACAACATGCAACTTTCCTAATATGTTTTAAATCAAATTTGTATAGGATTATAAGTTGTTTCGAGTTTTATGTAATTATCTTAGTTTTTCATTTATCACATGTCTCCTTAAAGAAATTGGCAATTCTCCATTAACAAATATAGTTAACACGTATTATAAATGTCTGATGATCTCGTTTCAACAGAAAAACTTTTTTTTACACCTCTCTCTAAAATGCAATTACACTTAGAGCGCTTTAGTCACGGGTTGAACTTTGCAACGGGCTCCTTAGTCACGGACTGAAGTTAGCTTGAGCTTTTTAATTGCAAAAACCAATCAAGTCACTTGACACTTGTCATCAATCTGTCAAATAACTCGACTTTACGCGACAACAGACAAGTAATTTTCATTTTTGTGATTATATGCTGCTGTAGAAAAATAAGAGTATGAAGCTTGTTTTACTAAACACTTGCTCCGCTACGCTTCGCTCGTAATTAATACTGACTAATAATGAGGTTTACAAAACTTAATAAAATATTTTTTACTGGAAGAACTATCTGTTATTATGATTTGAAAAAAATAACATTTATCGCCACATTATATCTTTATTTTGTAAATTATAAATTTTTACGGTTGGTGATAAAATTTTGCATGCACCACGTAAGTAAAGTGCCTTTACTGAACTCGTCTGTTATTCGCCTCGCTTGGCTCATAAATCAGATTTGCTCGATAAAGGATTACTTTACTGACTTGGTACATCAATAACTATTAAGTCCGCAGATTCTCTTTATAATACATACTGACTGAAATGACATAAAATAAATAATAAATGCAGTATGATTAACGTTATTAATGGTGATTATTGATTGTGATAAAAAAGATAGAGATGTATTATATTATTAAATTAATTTTTGTAGTAATTTCTGGAAATAAATAATTTTCGAAACTGAAATTAAAGGAGTTACACGAAATTAAAAAAGAAAATATTACCTCCCCAGTAATACTGATCCACCGTCTTCAACCATCCTACATCATCATGTGAATGAGGCACGATATGGACATTTAGTTTGTTTGGGTCGCTTGCAGTGCATGACTGAAAAGAATATTAGTGATATTAACTTGTGATGGAATTAAATGTATTTATTTTGATGTTTAATATTTAATTTTTGAGAAGGAAGTACAAATTCGACCACGATATTTTGTAAGTCATCAATAACGAGCCTAAAAACATTGGCAATAAATATTTTTTAATGTAAAATCTTTACGTTGCTCTAATATAAATTTTGAGACTTGGACCATATAACTTGCAAGAGAACCGGCTATAAGCATGTAATTTATCTAGCAGACATATTAATAATATTCTATCTGCCATAGGTGTAAATGATTATTTTAAGCCCTTTCAGAAGTTTATGAACTGAGTCTATAATTTAATTTTTAAATTGATATGTCGTTTAAAATACAGTATAAATCATTAACATTCAACGCCTATATTAATTCCTAATGTCAGAAATTGCACCAGAAAATACTGCAATGTCAGCAGTTTGTAGGTGTGCTTATAATGGCGTACTAGCGATATTTCTAGAACACTGGATTTTAGCTGTTAACTGACCTGTTTGTTAGGCGGTAAATGCTGCTACGCGTAGCCCATAAACTAGTGCACTCACTCATTGAACAGTGTAGTGGATGTCAGAAAAAAAAAGAAGTTTCAGTGAATCCAGAAGTAAATTTTAAGCAGCAAGTAATTGGCATGTTGTTAAGAAGGTAAACCCAGAAGCGTCTACTTTCAATGTAGGGGAGATGCGGGCAAAGGGACATAGGCGGGCAAAATGACTTTTTCCTGGTTCAAGCAATCTAATAACTTTTAAAACGCCAAACTATAATTACACTGGTCAACAGTGAAATTGCTTCTTAGGTGAAAGTACCCAATCCTGAATGAATTCAACGTGCTGAACACGAATATCACATTGAAAAAAGTTGATTGGCTCACGTTCAAGAGATATTGACGTTTTGTCCATTGTATAGATGCTATTGCATAATGTAATGCAATTTAGTGAGAAATTACGAAATTTTGCGTCATATTGCATCACCCCTTCATGCAAAGAAGTTAATGCAGCATTTACTGTAAGTTTCCATTGAGAGTGTTGCGAAATTGATTGCGCAATATCAAGCAATAGCTAATTATAGTTTATTTATAAATGGCCGACGTGACAGTTAACTCGTGCAATGTCCATTCATTCGCGCATATTTTTCGAAGCTCTAGCATACATAAGTGATTGCTATAGTGTAAAGTAACTAAACAGTAGCAATGCCTCGTAGCTGTGTTAATAGTGCACATAACTTCTGTTATATTTGCGGAGAAGTGACATTTGCTGCACAGAAAAAGAACATCAGTGCAACAGTTAAGAAAGCGTATCATTTGTATTTTGGTTGCAAGATAGGCGACCAGGACAAAGACTGGGCCCCACACGTATGCTGCCGCACTTGTGCCGTAAACTGTTATTTCTGTATGGTACGACCAGCTTCTGGAGGCATCACCAAGAAGAAGAAGTGGACAGTTGAATACCCTAACATACCATCTGCTCTGCGACCTGTCTCTCATGGCGAAGGACTCCCAATTCCAGAACCTCCTACAGATTTTTCTATCAGTTCAGACGATGAGGATAGCCATGCGTCGGCGAGTTCTCCTCAATGTGGCAGTAAGGATGATGACTTTTCGTGCTTTGACGAAACATCTGCACCACATAAAATTACCCAGGATGAAATGAACGATCTTGTTCGCGATTTGGATCTGTCGAAAAGCAAAGCGGAGATACTGGCCTCAAGACTTCGACAGTGGAATCTTCTGGAACAGAATGTCCGAGTGACTTCATTTCGTACTCGCCATCAGCTCTTCGAATCTTTCTTTAAGAAAGAAGAAAGCCTTGTGTTCTGCTGCGATATTGATGGTCTACTACAAGCTCTCTGTATTGCACATGATCCCCACGAATGGCGGCTGTTTATAGACGCTTCAAAACTGAGCCTAAAGGCGGTTTTGTTGAATAATGGGAACCAGCTTCCATCCATACCTATTGCACATGCGGTCTACATGAAGGAGACTTACGGCAATCTAAAGCAGCTACTGGAGACGATTAACTACAGCAAGTATGGCTGGCAGATATGTTCTGACCTGAAGGTAGTATCTCTGTTGATGGGTTTGCAGCAGGGATATACAAAGTACTGCTGTTTTCTTTGTCTGTGGGACAGCAGAGCAATCGATTTGCACTACATCAAGAAAGACTGGCCTCCGAGAGCATTTTTTAAGCCTGGAGAAACGAATGTACAGCACCCACCATTGGCACAGCCACACAAAATCATCATTCCTCCTTTACACATCAAACTCGGTCTTGTCAAAAACTTGGTAAAAGCCATGGATAAGAATGGACCAGCATTCAAGTACCTGCATGACAAATTCCCTCGACTCAGTGAAGCCAAAATTAAAGAGGGCATCTTTGTGGGGCCTCAAATTAGACAGCTCTTCCGAGACCCCAAGTTTGAGGAACTTCTTCAAGGTAAAGAAAAACAGGTTTGGGATGCATTCTATCAAGTGGCAGCAAACTTCCTGGGGAATGACAAGGCAGAAAATTACAAGTGCCTGGTTGAGGATATGTTGGCTTTGTTTCATGAATTCGGCTGCAATATGTCCTTAAAGATCCACTTTCTTGATTCCCACTTAGATTTCTTTCCTGATAACTGCGGGCAGGTCAGCGATGAGCACGGCGAACGCTTTCATCAGGACATTACCACCATGGAGCAACGGTACCAAGGCAAATGGTCTACGTCAATGCTAGCTGACTATTGTTGGACAATCAGTAGAGATGCTCCACAAGTCCACTACAAACGGCAGGCCAAAAGAAGTCGAAAGCCGGAAGCAGACTAATGTTTTCTTACCATGTATTATAATATTGACATAAGTACACTTTTTCTGAAATATGCGTAAATGTTTTCTTACCATGTATTATAATATTGACATAAGTACACTTTTTCTGAAATATGCGTACATATTACAGAAAACCCATAGCCAATTCAGCTTTTTCTTAGTCATTTTCGTGTTCAGCACATTGAATTCATTAAGAAATGACAATTTTCAGCTTGGAAGCATGAACTTTTCGAAAATTTGTTGCCCAGTGTATTATTTGCAAAGGTTGGTAATTAATTGCTGTGTGTAGTGGAAGTTCACTTGGCTCACAACAAATGGAGTTAGTGTAGTGTTTGTGTTTATCAGGCATAACGTTGTAATGTAAGTAATATTTTGAGACAATATTTAGCTATTAAATATTACTTTTTATGCTATTTTCGAGATGTTCGCATAATAATGTGATTGTAAACTGCATTATGCTTGAATAGTTTTTGATTTTGTATTCGCTTTTCAAGTTTTCTCAAAATGAATTGTCAAAACTACGAGACGGGCAAGACGACACATCTCGGTAGCGGGCAATTTGAATCACTATGTCATCTTGCCCGTCCTTTTTTTTATAATGTTGGATTGAAGTGATAATTTTATTTCAGTTTGGTTTATTCGTATAAGAGGAAGGCGAATAGGGGAAGTTGGAATGAGGCAGATATGGAAATAGCTCTAGAAGCTGTCCACAAGAGAGAAATGGGCTGGTTAAAGGCGAGCAAAACGTTCAATGTACCGACTGCCACTTTACGTCGCCGTGGTCTCAGGAAGAACAAAATTGCTGTTAATATTAAAAAACACCTCGGGTCGTTTGAATCTGTACTAAACAAAGAGGCAGAAAGTGCAATGGTCAAGCATATTCTAGACTTAGAATCTCGTTTCTTTGGGTTAACAACAACAGACGTACGAAAGCTTGCATATGAAGTAGCGGAAAAAATGAAAATAAAACACCCTTTTAATAAGGAACTTAAGATGGCAGGAAAAGGATGGCAACATGGTTTTCAACAACGCAATCAACAATTATCATTGCGTCTCTTGCTAGAGCTGAGGTTTTTAATAAACCGCAGGTACAAAAATTTTTTGCTAAACTTGACAAAGTTATCAATGAGTATAAAATCCATAAGACTATGATATTCAATATGGACGAATCCGCGTTAACAACGGTACACGTCCCGCCAAAAGTACTCGCTCAAAGAATCAAAAAACAAGTTGGCGCAATCACGAGTGCAGAAAGAGGAGTGCACACAATAGTTGTAGCCTGCATGATCCCTGGAAGAACATATATACCACTATCCATAATTTTTCCTCGTAAAAGGTTCAATCCACTATTATACGACGACGCACCTATAGGAATTTTAAAACTTCATAACGAATCAGGCTATATAACAGGAGATTTGTTCGTAAAGTGGATGCGCCATTTTATCGATCACGTCAGACCTAATTCGGAGCAAAAAGCTTTATTAATCTTAGATGGTCATTCAAGCCATAAGAGCTACGAAGCCTTAGAATTGGCTAAGATGAATTCAGTTGTTCTTCTTTGTTTACCGGCACACTGCATACACCATCTCCAACCACTGGACGTAGCCTTTTTTGGCCCTGTGCATAAGTATTACAATCATGCTGTCACTCAGTGGTTGAGAGAAAATCCTGGTCGTACGGTCAATATTTATCAAGTGTCCAAACTTTTCAATGAGGAATACGAGAAAACGGCGTCACTTGAAATCGCATTGAGTGGTTTCCGTGAAACGGGAATATCGCCGTTCACTTAATTATTGTTCTTTTATGTTACAATCTTTGTTCCCTTGTTTTAAATATATTATTACTTTTATAATAATTTCCTAGGTTGATTGAACATTAGAAAAAGCTCAGAATAACATAAAAATTTAAGGAATGCCATCATAAAAAAAGCATACCTAATGGTATGTTTTCATTTTTCCTTTTTTGTTTTTTCTGTTGAAATCATGTGACTGTCAACATTCACCCGGAGATGTTGGCATGCAACAGGCTATTCAGTGTATGTCCAAAATATATTTGTAAAATATTATTGGTTCTAATTTACACTAACATTCGCGAAGGATGAGTGATCAATGTTGAATTAATGAATGTATTACACTAGAAATAAACTGATAGGCATTTATTAAGCAATAAAGAAAGACAAATGCTGAAAACTTTTGGGAGGCACAAAAAATATTTGGCAAATTCTATTTGTTGCAGCATGCAAGACTGTGACGACATTTTAAGTTGCAAAGTAATCCCATATTTTTGGAGCTACATATACCAGTAGTACATTTTTTCTTGCAATGTCTATAACCCTGGCCTACACTTTTCGAATTGACAGTAGCCTCTTCTCGCGAAAATATTTCATTTGATAAAATATCACCAACAGACAGTAGCGTCTCTTTACAAAGTGTGCTTGAGCCACCGTTTTTGTTTACTAATTTATAAAAATCGGAATCCACACATTTCGAAGATAAGTACGGTGTCGGTCAACATCTGCAATTTGGGCTCGTGCGGTATCACTAACTTAAAAGGAAGGAAACTTCTTGCTGGATGTTTGCATCATTTTCGTTGCCTGTAGTTCAAGATCTTCTACTGTGGTTGCGTTTTTTGAGAAATTGCCTCGTGTTGTTCATGCAACTTTACACGTAGAGAAGAGTCATGTGTATCCTCACCACCATCGCAGTCATTTCCTTCAATATCACAGTTGTCCGAATGGTGACAATCTTCTTCATTTTCATTAGTGCATTCCTCCATTAAATTTTCATTTCCAAAAACGTTGCCGACAAGTTCTTCAGGAGTTGTTTCCAATTTTCTTGCGAGAAAGAGTTGAAAATGCCATACCTCTGCTTGGTTTAACCCTGTACATGGATTCGTATGGTATCTGCCGAATATCTTCATACTTGTGTTTTTTGCAAACTCAACAAAACGTAGACCTTCCGACAATTTTTTGTATCACAGTCATCTATACAAGCAGCTAACATATTTTGTATTTCTTGGTTGGTTCTTACGACGGAGTCTTGTGTTTGTTGGCAACGGTTTACTGCTTGCTCTTTTCTTTAGCAGCAATCACTTACAATTTTTGAATTGTCCTGTCGTTTATTTTTTACTAAAGTGTTAAACTCTTCAAGAAATTGTTCAAGGTTTTCTGCAGTAACCATTGTAATATGGAACAGGCTACTTGAATGACAAAAATCATGTAGTGAATTCTGTGGTAGTTTGATGAAATGGAAAACAGCTGATTTATATATTCATGTAATTGCTATTCATTTGGGAAATCTTGAGGCATGAATTATTGTTGATCTTATTCATTATTAATTATTCTCTGTATTTTATTATGTGTTCAATACTAATTGCAAAAGAATAAAATCTGTCTATCAATATATTTCACCACTAATTTTGATAATAAATTTCGTGGAACAAAAATTGTCGCCGGATATTGCTCAAAGATTGTATGTATGACAAAACTATCGTTGTGTTCGCAAACGAAATATAATCTCTGTCAGTAACATGGGTATCTTCGATTATTTCCTAGTAAATTAAGTTACATCATAATTAATTATTCAAATCTATACTTGTTTTAGTAATAATAATATTATGAAATAAGTAATTGTGAAAGGAATAGTTATACTATCCAATAATTTACTTACCTGATATCCACACGTAGTAGCTCTAGGTGTAACTTTGTCGTTGTATTTGGTCGGCACTCCTAGAGCCAAGCTGACCCATGTTAAGAAATATATTGCCGGAATTTTCATTTTCTAAAAACATCGCTCATTAAATACTCAAAATAAATAGTTTATTAAAAAATAAAGAGCACTTAAAATTTTAATCTTGATGTCACTATAAATAAATAAACGAAAAAGAAGCGCATGCTAGCACTTGTGAAAGTAATCATGATTGAACTATGATACTGGTACTTCAAAAAAAAAAAAAAAAAACAGTTATGGTCAATATTTATCAACTTATTAACATATACGTACAAGTTAATTAAACGATATTGTAATAAATATGTGCTGCTTTTAAGGTAAGAAAAGCAATTGATAAATGGGAACAGATAGCGGAAAATAAAGTAGAGTGTTCTCGTTAAACATATTTATTTGAAGATTGAGGTAATATACAGGGTGAGTTTTTTTTCATTATTTGTATGGGGATCTCGAAAACCATAAGAGATACGCATTAGGTTAAATGGAGAAAGATTTGCATCTTTATAAGCCTCATGCAGATACGTTTTTGTCCATTTAAGAAAATGCATGGTTTACTAGATATTTGCAAAAAATAGAAATTCTCCAAAACCTTTTCAGTACTATAAGACTTCTATTCTTAAAGTTAGAAAAAAACTTTTTGAATATTGTTTTTAAGAAATTCAATTTCAAACAACGACAACTTCTTAAATTTTTAATTTTGCTTAGCATTTTTGAGTTAGCAAGCAAAGTCTAATTTTTTTTAAATGGAAACTATAGTTGGCTATGACATATTATAGTAGTGCATTTTTTTCTGCTTGCAATGATGTAAGGGTTGTGGCACTTATTTTAATAAATAACTGCACAATACAATATTATTATCTTTAACAAAAATCATGTCTTGCCATGGAAAATAAAAGAAACTTATAATATACAATGTAATACAAGAAACAATAAAACCGCTAAACGAATTAATTATTAACAACACGTAACACGCTAAATTTACATTAAGTGTTCGAAATGCCCACGATTATTATCGACGCACATACGGCACCTTTTCAACACTGAGTTAATAGCTCTCCTAATTTTGCGCCCATCTAAGCTATCAAATACATTAATAACAGCTTCCAATAGCTCCTCTTGGGTTGCATATGATCGCACATATACGAGATCATCAAAAATGATGTCTTGTCATGGAAAAGAAAAGAAACTTATAATATACAATGTAAGACAAGAAACAATAAAAACGCTAAATGAATTAATTATTAACAACACGTAACACGCTAAATTTACATTAAGTGTTTGAAATGCCCACCATCATTATCGACGCACATACGGCATCTTTTCAACACTGAGTTCTCCTAATTTTGCACCCATCTAAGCTATCAAATACATTAATAACAGCTTCCAATAGCTCCTCTTGGGTTGCATATGATCGCACATTTACGAGATCTTTTATTGCTCCAAAGACGAAGAAATCTAACGATGAAAGATCTATGGAACGTGCAAGCCATAAAACAAGACCATTTCTGCCGATCCACGAGTTTGGAAATAATTCATCTAAATATTTTTTGACCTGTGCCTGATAGTGAGGCGGGGCACCGTCGTGTTGAAACCACCGTAAATTTGTACAGGTCTGTAAATTTAATTCATCTAGGATATTGTCGAAATCTTCCCTAAGAAATTGCAAATATCGATTTCGGGTTAAAGTTTCATTAAAAATAAATGGCCCAACAAGTTGCGAATCAATAACACCACACCATAAATTGAAGTCAAACCTAGTCTGGGGTCGCCTTTCTTCTAAACGGTGAGGATTTATTTGCGCCCACAGGTGTTCATTATGGCGATTGAACATGCCGCAGTTTGTAAAACGTGTTTTGTCGGTCCATAAGATCTGCATCGGAAAGTTATTATTTTCATGGCACATATTTGCGAACCAAGCACAAAAACGTAATCATCTTTCATCGTCTGCAGGGTGTAGAGTTTGACGAACTAATTTTTTATAAGAATGGTACTTATGTTTTGATAAAATTCTCACTACTGTGCGTTGTGAGGTAGCAGCGCCTTGTGCAATTTGCCGCGTTGATGTTGATGGATTTTGATTAACAGCAGCTAAAACATTTAACTGCTTGTTTTCACCAATATTACCCTTATTTCTAGGTTTAACAAAACTTCCATACTCTTAAATTATTGTATAAATTCTTGAAGGTGTCTAACGATGGTTGAGGGCGATCAAAATACAATAAAAAATAGCGTTCGGCGGCTTCTTTACTATTTTTGTTACAAATAATGTAACATTCAATCATATCAAGTTTCTCAAGAATTATGTACACCATAACTAACTTTGTAAAGCAACTAAATCACTAAAAAAATCAACTATAGTCACCCTAATGAACGAACTGTCAATGATGAAGTAAACATAATGCTTCAATTATTAATATCGCGTTTTCCATGGCAAGACATGATTTTTGTTAAACATAAGAATAGTAATAGTAATAAGTTCTACAACCCTTACATCATTGCAAGCAGAAAAATGCAGTATTAGAATATGTCATAGTCAACTATGGTTTCCATTTAAAAAAAATTTTGCTTGCTAACTTAAAAATGCTAAGCAAAATTAAAAATTTAAGAAGATGTCGTTATTTGAAATTGAATTTCTTAAAAACAATATTCGAAATTCTTTTTTCTAACTTTAAGAATAGAAGAGTTATAGCAATTAAAAGGTTTTGGAGAATTTCTATTTTTTGCAAATATCTAGTAAACCATGCATTTTCTTAAATTGACAAAAACGTATCTGGATGAGGCTTATAAAGATGCAAATCTTCGTCCTAATGCGCATCTCTTATGGTTTTCGAGATCCCCATACAAATAATGAAAAAAAAAACTCATTCTGTATAAGGCTATCATATCATATTTTTATATGGTGTATCTCGTACCATCGGTAACTATCTAGGAGTCCAAGAATATTAAGTTTGTGTGTATAGACAGCACCAATGCAATTATCTTCTCACACAAACATATTGGGGATGATTATACCTTGCACATTGGTTGATGCTTTTTTATTTGTTTATTTTTATTATAGTTTAGGCTTTACTTGATAGCTAACATATATTAACTTTGTGTAAAATTTATTTATTAAATTGAAAACATTTTCTCGTATATGGTATAACTGTAATATAAATAATATGGTGTCTGTCAATTTGGCAATATTAAACAATGGCGTTATATATTACTATTTTACATTTATTTAAATATGTAATAATTTATCCTAACAAAGTAATAGTACCTAAGTGTTTCATTGGTTTTAGTGAAAAAACTACATAGCTTACTGTTATTTTAACAAGTTTATGTTATGGCGACTACAAAAAAATAAGCATACTCGGTAAAAACATGGAAAGATATTTTGTGTCTCCAGAAGAGAAAATCATGGCTAGAAGACTAAAAGTGGATAGACTTCTGATAAAATAAAATAACTAAGCGGGATTGACTTCAGATTTTCGGATTTTGTTCGTTTTTAGTTACATATATCGATAGAATATGATTTTTTTAAAAGTATTTTGGAATAATTTGAAGCAAATTTGAAGAACCTGAAAGAACCGTCAGAATTTCGATTTTCAAAATGGCGGCTGGGCAAAAATAGTTTTTCCTCTTATCTGGCCGGTTTTGTTTTTTGCTAAATACTTTGGAAGAATTTATAACAACCTTGGAATAACTGGGAACAGCAGTCAAAATTTCGATTATCAAAAAGAGGGGAGGGGGGGGGGATATTTCACTCTTTCGGATTTTTTGGATCTATAAAAGAGACGGTTTTGTTGAACAATGTATAGAACATATCAAGAACAACCTGTTGTTACAATGTTGTTCTCCGTTGATTTTGACATATTTTGGGACAATTTAGTAGAACAACCTGGAACAACCAACAGATTTTCGATTTTCAAAAAAAAAAGAAATTATAAAAATCGTTTTTCCATTATCTCGCCAGATATGATGTTTTTCAACATTTGTTGAAAAAATGCTTAGAATAACTAAAGTAACCTAGAATTGTCAAAATTTCAATTATCGAAAAAAGATTGACAAGGTGAATAAACATTTTTTAAAAATTATCTCAGGTGAATCGTGATCTAGGCCAATTTCGACTTTTTTTTTAAATAGTTTGTAAAAATTTAGAACAGAAACAACCGTCAATTTTTCGAAAACAGGATGGGCGGAGGGGTAACTTTATGTCCCGTTATATTAGCAATAAAAAATAATAGTACTGAGGGCATATAAAGAACGAAATATATCTCCACTGAGGGGTAATAATCAATCCTTTCTTTTGCTTAGAGTATCTGAATGAAGATAGATACTACGATGGTCTACATTTTGCATTTTTTCCCTTCGTCTAGGGCTTAAAAGTGGTCTACATCGGCTGTATAAGTGGTGTGACATTAGGGGGAGAAACATTGTTACAATTTGTTCATTCTCACTTTTTAATTCATCTTCATTTGGATGCGAAGGCGCGTTATCTAGTAGAACAAAAGCTTCTATCGGAAGATCCTTGTCTTTTAGAAACCTTAAGTTTCAAGTAAAAAATGAGGTGTGGCCACCACACGACTTTCTTATACGTATGAAAGTGTTACTTCTGGTCCGAATTTTGAAATTTCAATTATACAAAAAATATTCCAAATCCATCTCTAAATACTTTTGTACTCTTCATAAATATACATAGAATGCATAACTTACGACATATTTGCAAAAAATCGCTATTCGATAAGAGTAAAAGTGGTACTTCCGGTCTGAATTTTGAATTTTTTTTATATAAAAGATATTGAAAATTATGTTTTAAATACTTTTATACTCGTAACGTACTTGTCTTAAAAGCATGACTTGCGAGATATTCGCGAAAAACTGATTTTCGATAAGAGTAAAAGATCTACTTCCGGTTGGAATTTCAAAAAACTTTTTTAAGAAAATTTGTTTCAAACTTAATTCTAAGTACATATGAATTCTTTATAAATTTGTTTAAACTTAGTAATTGACGAAATATTTGCAAATTTCGATTTTTTCACTGAAGTAAACTACTACTTCCGGTCTGCCGATTTTGCTCAAAATCTAATCAGTTCTCAAGAGGCAGATTATACACGTAAATACAAAATTTGGAATTGATATCTACAGCGGTTTGACCGCTATCGTGGTCACACACACACAGACACACACACAGACACACAGACATGTTTTAAAAACCACTTTTTTGGTATCAGGGGACCTCGAAACGTGGACATCTGCAAAAATCTCGAGGTCGAAAATTTTCATCATCACAATACTTCCTTATACTACGTATAAGAAAGTAAAAACGTGATTTAAGTTTATGATCTAGGCAGTAGAAAATAAAAACTTATCTGAGGTACAAACGAATAATGAAACCGGTGTTTGGAAATGCCACGAGGGAGCGTTTTAAGTTTGCTCAATGACTCATTATTAGTATAAATACAAAGTTTTAACACAATCGCATTAGTAGTCTTTAAACTATTGTCGACCAAACAACTTAATCGGGAAGAAGGTGTGAAATATGGAGGAAATCGAGAATTGCGCTTTATCAAGATCACTACAAAACAATGAAAGTCTATTCACGTCATACTGGAAGAGATTTTATCGGTTTACGGCGATTCTTGCTTGGGAAAAACTATGGGTTTTAAATGGTACAGTCGCATTAAGCAAGACTGGGAATTCCTTGAAGGCAACCTACGGCCGGAGTGGCGATCCATGTGATCATTCTTGAACTTGTGAAAAACTAATAATGGAAGATGCTCAGCTAAAGAATACACAACTCGCAGAAATGACTGAAGTATCTGATACAATATTTTTTTAAATTTTTATGATCATCATGTTATGACTAAGGTTAAAGCAAGATGGGTGCTGAGAATGCCCACGCCCCCGCAAAAACAACAGCGCGTAGAATGTTCCCGTGCGTTTTTTGGAACAGAAAACAGGGCCACCGAAGAAAAACATGGAAGAGTATGATCTCAGATACGCTAAAGAGAAAAGGGCTCAACTGGAACAATACCAAGACAGATGCGAAGGAACAAAGAAATGGAGAAATACCATCGCTTCCACACCACAGGTAGAAGAGATTGGGATAGGTAAGTAGTTTAATGGCAGAGACTGTGCACGTTAACAATTATTTTACTTAAGGATTAGAAACAATAAGAGCTACTACTGGGTAAAAAGTTTAAACATTATTAGATTAGGCTAGGATTAAATTGCCTATTGGTCAGCTACGACTAGATTGCATTTAAAAGCTTTTTGAAAGTTTAGTAAAAGTATATCTTCATGATCAGCTTGCCTCTATGTGTTATAGATTTTAAACAGTTATCCAATAGCAGTGACAGAAGAAAAAATAAATTTGTTTATAGATCTGTGTTACTCAAGTTTCTGCAAACTAACTAATAAATCCCAACTAAGATTGTGAAATAATGTAATAAGAAGTGCAAACACATAAAATACAGCCACATGTAGAAACCAAATATAACCACTAATAATTTTTATAGCTATATTTCTCTGGTTAATATAGTACGCACCTGTAATTGTCACCTCTATAACTGTGCGTATTAAAAAATTAAAAATCGATTAGGAAAACAATGCCCAATAAATGTATGAAAATGCAAAAACAATTTTTGAAATTGCTCATTTAAAATGTACCTGTTAAATCCTTCTTTTATAGGTCTATACGTATAATACCAACATTTTAGTAATTTTATATCAAAAATTGTTAATATTACGAATTGAATTTTGTGCAAAAGATGAAAATGATGAAGCTGAAATCATAGATACAACCCCTGTTAGATGCATGTTTTCTGCTTATATTTTGTTAATTAATAAATATAACAAAAATAAAATGCGTACTATTTTATATCATTAATAGGTAATAGAATAAAAAGAAAGTTCTAAACAATATTACTTTACATAAACGTACCAAGCGTAATCCACTCTAACTATAGTATACACTGGTTTAAACTTGAACTAAACTACTGAATATTGTGTTTGTTTTTAAATAGCGCATGGAAATCACCTATCAATTCGGCTATCACAATAGATTACAATTCGAAAACTTGACAATTTGATTGCTAAACAAACAAAATAATGCCGTACGAACACACAAAGAAGAACAGCAAATTTTCCAATGCCGTTCTTTATTTAAAAAAGTAACAAAATTAGAATTCAATTTCAGATTAGATACGAATTTTTAAAATTTAACGGTTCCACGTTTATTATTATACTGGCGATTTTAAAAAGTAAAATGGAATAATTATACACATTACGAGTGTTTGTGTTTGTATATATGAATATGAAGTAAACCGCCTATTTATAAATTATGTATGTATGTAGTTGCCAGGATGAGTGTAATCAAAAGCATGTTGATAAATTTAAAATTTGTGGAAATTCAACACGTGCAGATGTAATTAATATAAAAAAAATGAGGTTTGGCCACCATACGACTTTCTTATACGTATGAACGTTTCAAATTATAGTTTTAAAATTTTTTTATATAAAAATTATTTAAAATCCTATTATAATTGTCGTAATAAATCTCTATAGAATGCATACTTTGCGAGATATTCGAAAGAAAGTGCTACTCGCTAAGAGTAAAAGTGTTACTTCCGGTCCGAATTTTGAAATTTCATTTATACAAAAAGTATTCCAAAACCAACTCTCAATACTTTTGTACAATTGACAAATATTTATAGAATGCATAATTTACGACGTATTGGCAAAAAATCGCAATTCGATAAGAGTAAAAGTGATACTTCCGGTCCGAATTTTGAAATTCGTTTTATACAAAAGATATTGAAAATTAAGTTCCAAATACTTCTATATTCGTAGCGTACCTGTCTAAAAAGCATGACTTGCGAAATATTTGCAAAGAACTACTTCCGGTATCAATTTCGAAAAATTTTTGTAATAAAATTCTTCTCAAATTCAATTTTGAGTACAAATGAGTTCTTTATAAATTTGTTTAAACTTAGTAGTTGACGAAATATTGTCAAAATTCGACTTTTTCTGCCGATTTTACTGAAAATCCAATCAGATATCAAGAGGGGATTATACTCTTAAATATAAAATTTGGTATTGATACCTATAGCGGTTTGACCGCTATCGTGGTCAGACACACACTGACACACGCACAGAGAGACATTTTTTAAAAACCACTTTTTCGGAATCAGGGGATTTCAAAACGTGGACATCTGCAAAAATCTCGAGGTCGAAAAAGTTTATCACACAATACTTCCTTATACTACGTATAAGAAAGTAATATCTGCTTCTGTCATAATTTGTTTAGTTTTTCTGATATAACTACTGGAGCTTATAGAAACAATACGATCGGTGGCCTAGAAGCAGCATGGGGAATATACAATTTTATTAGTTAAAACAGGGCATCAAAGGGTATCAATATATCCAATGAAAATAATAATATAAAGACATTAATTCTTTTAACATATATGTCAAATATATGAGGTAAAGGCAGTGGCGGCTCTTTAATGAGAGCAAGTGAGCAATTGAACCCCCTGAAATTTTGAAACAAAACAAACCAAGCGGCGACTAACTGTGAAAGTATTTATTTATTACGTATTCATAGTTATTGAACAGGAACGTGGCGTGTGCGGCTCGCGTAACAACCTACATGCACCGATCGTCGTCACAGATATAATGACGACTAACAGCGCACGGATTTAAAGACGAGAAACTATTCGAATGTTTACCCCTTCTACCGAGAGAAACATACCCATGAGCAAAGCCCAACCGTTGCTCCGTTAAGCCATTAACATTACATTGAAGGTGGGGAGAACTGTATTTTGTTCTACTTCCATATCGTATAATACATAGCGTGTGAGCAAGATCCCCAGTCTGCTCACCGCTGTTGTAAGATGAATTTCGTCTCTGCGTTACAGAATAACACGTTTTCGCGGTTAACGTATGATGAAAAAATCGCAATAAAAAATCTTAAACGGCCGATGCCTCAATTATGTTTAGAAAATAAACAATCTGTTAAAGGTAAAGACGTTATAAGAAAATTCAAAATGAATATTTATCAGAAAAATGACTGGATTTGTGGGTGTGAAATTAAAAATACTTTGTTTTGTTTTCCGTGTCTTTTGTTTGGTGGTGAACCGTCTTGGTCAAAGAACGGAATAAAAGACTTAATTCATCTTAGTGCTAAAATTACGAAACATGAAAATTCCGAAGGGCATTTGAAAAATATATTTAGTCTAAGAATGTTAGGAAAAAATAACATTCAGAATGTTTTAGATTCATCATATAGAAAAGCAGTTCAACAACACAATAAACAGATAACAAAAATTAGGCATGTGTTAAATTTAATAATAAATTGCATTAGATTTTGTGGCGCGTTTGAACTGGCACTTCGACTTCGGGGTCATGATGAACGGCAAACGTCGAATACCAAGGGCATTTTTCGGGAATTGATAAATTTTACGGCAGAATTGGATAAATCGCTCAGAGATCACATCGAAGCAGCACCGGTTTTTAAGAGATTATCAAAAACGATACAGAATGAGCTGCTTGATGCAATGTTGAACGTGTATCATGAACAAGTTTCCAGTGAAATTAAAGCAAACCGACTTCATATCTGTGATAACTGATGAAACCATAGATGTGTCCAATCAGTTTCAGTTGGTGGTTGTTTTAAGATATATTGTGAACGCTAGACCGGTCGAAAGATTTTTGAAATTTCTTCTGCCTAGTGGACATGATGCTAATTCTTTATCTGCCTCCATCCTTAACGAAATTAGTTTGCTTGTTGATGACCCAGAAAAACTGATTGCTCAGAGCTATGATGGGGCAGCAGTCATGAGTGGTGCTATTAACGGCGTGCAAAGACATGTCCAAGACCAGTATCCAAGGGCCAATTTTGTACATTGTTACGCACATCAGACAAATCTTATTATGTCACATGCTACATCGAGCAGTAGTAATTGCAGAATTTTTTTTTGCCAATCTGACGGGATTATGTACTTTTTTCTCCACTTCACCACAACGAGCTGCAAGATTGGAAGAATTCCTTCAATGAAAAAGCTTACCTCGTTCTTCAAAAATAAGATGGAACTTCAATTCTAGGACAGTGAATACAATATATGAGCACCGAGAAGAAATAATTGAAGCTCTAGAACAAATCGAGGGAGAAGCTAGTTTACAAACTACCATTCATCAAGCTGGTGCCAATTTGCGAATTTTAGAGGAGGAAAATTTTATCTATTGGTTAACTTTCTTTAATAAAATTATGCTACATGTGGACATATTGTTTAATCAATTACAAAATGTCAATACAGGTGCATTAAAAATCAAGAATAATTTAGATAATTTTGAACGCGCTATTGGAAAAATTCGAACCGAAATCGCTGACACAGATAATCAGTTGGTTAAACAAAATGACTCAGAACTGACTCCTCGACCATCAACGCGACGAAGAGTAACTGATGGTAGCCAAAGACGGAGGGAAACTATTGAAGTGTGCGATATTATTTTGCTTGAAATAAAAACTAGATTTCGGTATACAGGGCACTTAATATTAGCAAACTTAATTTCTTTTAAACAGTTCTCCCCTTTTCAAAAAAATTTCCGAAAGATTGCCTTAAAGAAGCAGTAAAATTTTATCCATGCCTTAATGAAAGCAGACTACGAACTAAATTAAGTGTTCTATATTCTAGAGAAGAATTTAGGCAAAATATAGAAGTCAGTGCTGTAGGTCTGCTACGCCTTCTGCTGGATGGATTAAGCGACACCTTTAATGAAGTTAAGCTTTTAAAAATTGTCATTACAATCCCAATGACAACTTCTGAAGCGGAACGCCAGTTTTCACGGCTGAAGAGAATAAAAACTTTCCTGAGAAATACAATGAAAGAAGACAGATTAAATGCCCTTACTATATTATCTTGTGAAAAAGAATTTATAAATGATTTCCCAAATTTGAATGAAAAAGTGATAGAACTGTTCTGCAAGTCAAAGACACTCAAAATGGACTTCGTTTATCGTCAGATGTAATCAAACTGTGGTGTTATATTTACTATTCCCTCAAAACAAACTGTACAATGAACAGTACCTGTCTGGAACAGTATGTCGGTGAAACTTATAAAGATTGGGTAAGCGTTCTTGTATTATACTTTTTAATTTTGAAATTATGCACTCCCTATGTGAACCACCCCGAGCCGCCACTGGGTAAAGGTGTATCGTAGCTAGTAACAGATTAAGACTAATATATAATCAAAAACTAGAGAATAGGAAGTCCAAGGGAAAAAAGAAAAAAACTAAGCGCAGTAAACATGAAACGTGAATGAAATACACATTTCAATATGTCTTTAGATTAAATATTTGAAACATTGTTTTTTCATATTGCAAATGCATTGCTAACATATTTCGTAGGAGCCTTTCCTTCTACATCCTATCAGGAATATGTATGAATATTTATATAACATGCGCGTGACTACTTGTGACTTTGTCTCACACAATGAATATTAAATGTGATATTTATTTCACTTTGGTCGAAAAACAAAAGCTGAGGAAAGTCAATTATCTGCAAATCGACAATGGTATTGAATAACCCAAATATTCAATTTGAGGAAAATTTGAAGAAAAATGGCATCACGTCTATTTCTTGTTTTTTGATTATCTTTCGTGGGATCGGATGGTACGCAGGTTGACAATGTCTTCGTCGTGGCAACATCACCACGAGTTGTTGTCCTCAAAACCGAGTATCTTCTAACTGAAGCTAAAAATGGCGTTCTGTTACCTGATGGTCTTCCGTGTATGCATACATCTCCAAGGTTATCCTACCTTATTCCTTGGCTACTCCGTACTGATGATGACCTATGACCCAGAAACATGTGTTTACGGTTTCTCTACAGCGGAATTTACCCAATATCCTTCTATTTTTTTGTTTTTTTCGTGTATTCACGATAATTCCTTTTCTGATTGTTTTTGCTGGGTTCGAATGGCACGCAGGTTGACAATGTCTTTCTCATGGTGATATTGGTTGTTGTTCTGATAACCGAGAATCTTCTAACTGAAACTACAAATGGCGATTTTTCACCTGATGGTCTTCGGTGTATGTTTACATTTCCAAGGTTATTCAACCTTATTTCTTGGCTACACCGTACTGATAAGGACGATTGAGATTGAAACACGTTGCTCTACAGAGGAATTTATTCAATATTCTCCTATTTATTGTTTTTTTTATGTATCTGGGATAATTCTTTTTTCGATTATCTTTCCTGGGTTCGGATAGCACGTAGGTTGACAATGTGGCCTTGTGGCAATGTTGGTTGTTGTCCTCGAAACTGAGAATTTAGAAGATCCGCGATTTTGAAAACAACAATCAACATCTGCACCATACACGTACGACCATCAGGTGGCAACCTGATGGCCGTACGTCGTCTACATGCAGTTTCGTTCAATGTCAAATATTTTATAGCTTGCCGTCCAACTATTTTATGACGTCGCCAAATTCCAATACTTTTAATGGTTGTGGATAGATTCACAGATGCGGGATGCGAGAATAGTCGTGCGAGAGAGATGAAAAATGCATGTCTAGATGCCACACATTTTAGGCTAACATCGCGACAATGAAAGAATATACAGGGTGTTTGGTGCATCGTTTGCCAAAGTAAATTGGATGATAGACGGGGACATTTGCTGCCTCTTAAGGCCCAATAACTCAATATTAGTCCCATAGGTTTTTTCTTTCGACTTCTTAATTTTTATTGTGCAAAATTCCAAAATTCAATATTTAAACATAAGTTTAAAAAAACTATGAGTTTTGGAAAGGGTAAAAATAAACTCAACTTCTAATATCTTCTAATACTTTGAAAAACTTCTCTAGTGTATTTCCTTTCCAACAGTATGGAATATGCCACAAAAATCTTGATTACAACTTCGCTAATTCTCCTAAGAGGACAAGATCACATATCGACAAATCTTACTTGAATTGCTGACCTTTGTTGCGTATGCATGGACGACATCTTTGCTTTATTTTTACAGTACTTGTGTGAACACGCATTTGTTGTTTAATGGTGTCCAAAGCCGCCTCAGTACGTTAGACTACATCGTCCCTTGTTCAATTTTCGTCTGTTGGCCTGGCCCCAGACGTAAAAATCTAACGGAGTTAGGTCTGGGAAACGTGGTGGTCATGGAATTGAATCATCTCTTCCAATCCAGGAATTTGGAAAACATTATTAAGGTACTCTCTGACAGTTAATCTCCAGTGTGCAAGACAACCGTCATTTTGAAAAACAATAGGCTTGTGTTTATTAAAAATTGCAACTCTGCTAATAATTCGGGCAAGTTATTTTGCAAAAGTCAAGGATGAGATTATGACAGCAACAGAATGAGAAGAGCGGCGTGTGGCATTAGATCGAGACAGTTAAATCTCGACTAAAAAAAATAAACCCATTGCGCGCGCTTGCCGAGCCAGTTTGTGGAATATCCAAATAAAAAATGACGTGTGGCCACCACGCGACTTTCTTATACGTATGAGCGTTTCAAATCATACAATTTAAAAAAATGTTTTGTACAAAAATTATTCAAAATCCTATTCTAAGTACTTCCAGTCTCTTAATAAATCTCTACAGGATACATACTTTATGAGATATTTGCAAAAAAATGCTAGTCGCTAAGAGTAAAAGTATTACTTCCGGTCCGAATTTTGAATTTTCATTTATACAAAAAATATTTCAAATCCAACTCTAAATACTTTTGTACTTTTGACAAATATATATAGAATGCATAATTTACGAAATCGATATTCTATAAGAGTAAAAGTGTTATTTCCGGTCCGAATTTTGAAATTTCATTTATACAAAAAATATTTCAAATCCAACTCTAAATACTTTTGTACTCTTGACAAATATATATAGAATGCATAATTTGCGAAATATTTGCAAAAATCGCATTTCGATAAGAGTAAAAGTGTTACTTCTGGTCCGAATTTTGAAATTTTTTTTATAAAATATGAAAATTAAGTTCTAATTACTTTTATACTCGTAACGTCGATTTTACTGAAAATCTAATCAGATCTCAAGAGGGAGATTATATTCGTAAATATAAAATTTGGAATTGATACCTATAGCGGTTTGGCCGCTATTATGGTCACACACACAGAGAGAGAGACAGACACACACAGACATTTTTTAAAAAACAGTTTTTCAGTATCAGGGGATTTCAAAACGTGGACATCTGCAAAAATCTCGAGGTCGAAAATTTTCATCATCACAATACTTCCTTATACTACGTTTAAGAAAGTAAAAACGAGACAGATGTAGATTTCTGTCGCCCAGAAAGGAGATAACAGTTTCTACCTGTTTCGCGCGTTATTTACGCAAAAATAAGTTCTCATCTCAAATATCGAATATCAACCTTTGTCCCGATACAAAAATTTAGTGAATTAATGAAGTTGTATCAAGATTTTTGTGGCATATTTCATACCGTTGAAAAGGGAATACACTAGAGAAGTTTTTATAGGCTTAAAAGATCAAAATCGCTTTTAGTTATTTTTTTCTTGCGATGTAAAGTTGAGTTTAAAGTTTATTTTTACCTTTTCCAAAAATTTTGCGAGTTAATAAAATGAAAACTGCATATTTTATTTACAAGTAATTTTGAATTTGTCGAAAGTAAACAAAAAAAACCATCGGACTAATATCGAGTGATTAGGTCTTAAGAGACAGCAAATGACCCCTTCTATTGACCAATTTAATTTGACAAACGATGCACAGACACCCCTGTATAAAATTCCTTCAGTGAACGGTCATCTCTTTCAATGTTCCAAAGTTTATAATTGCGTGATAAGAAGTTTGTATTATTTATATATTTCAAATTTGAACAATGATCAAAACAATTCGATTTATAAACAATTCTCTTCAAGCACACTTATATTTCATCTGAATATCCATCAAGATAGATTATTTAGATACGTGCATTTAACGAATAAAAACAATGATTTATTCTCATGTATTATTTATTAAAATCACAAGTAGAAGTACATAGAAACAGTATAATAATAAAAAAAGTCAGCTATCATTTCTTCTGAACATCGATAATAAACGTTCTGATTTGCATTGGGTTTAGCGTAACCGAAAAAGGTTCAAGGTTTTTGCTATCATCTGTTGTGTAGTGGTATCTAGGAAATACCGTGTATATATCATTAGAATTAATCTGATCATCATTGGAGTACTGAATATATCTTTCTTCCATGGAATACTTTTCCAAAAGGGTGTTCTTATTTTCGTTTCTAATATGTTGGTTGTCTTGCAGCCATTGATTTGCTCCCAAAGTGGTTTCGTTATACCAAATTATATCGAATGGTGTGAAGAGTTGCTGAAATGAAAGTGTAGAATAAACTGTAGTATTCTGTGTTTGAAAATATTTAACGTACTGCCAAGTTCACAGTCACCGGTTTTGATAAAACAGGATCTTCGTTCTTTTCCAAAACATGTTCCAGTCGCAACAGGAACGTATTCGCTTTCCACGGCTCCAACGTTAAAATTTGAACATTGTCGGGTAAGGATTCAGCCAACCCAGAGTACTAAAATAATGCAATATTAAAATTGACACACGTCCAAATAAATAAATCTCATATAATAGAGGGCTCAAGTCACAACCCTGTAAATGTGTAAGTATATTACCCGAATATTTATAATTATTTTATGTACGAGGGCGTATTTTTATGTTACCTACCTAGCCATGAAACAAAAGAGTGATGTCAAACAAATTATAGAAAAATTGCTCTCACTGTTAGAAGTACATGTGCTAAGTTGTGTTTAGTTTATGCTGTGCATAGAGATTTGATCCATTTTTCGATAAAATGAGTGAAACTAAAGTTGAACATCGCAGCGTAATAAAGTTCCTGACAAAGGAAGGCAATGTTCCAAAAGCAATTCATGAGAGAAGGGTTGCTGTATATGGGGAAGATACACCATCTTATTTCCAAGTAAAATATTGGTCTAAACTCTTTCGATGGGGCCGAGAGTCAATCAATGCTGATCCAAAGTCCGGAAGACCCGTTGAAGCTCGAACTGAAAACATTGTGCGAAAAGTCGAACATTTGGTACTGAAAGATCGGCGTGTAAATATCTCTGTCATTGCCAATGGAATCTGTATATCCGAAACAAGTGTTCTCAAAATTTTGCATGACGATTTGGGTATGAAAAAGGTGTCTGCACGGTGGATACGCAGATTGCTTACACCTGAACAAAAACTGTGCTGAAAAGAAGTTTCTCAAGAAAATTTGGTCAAGTTGGAGAGGAACAAAACATTTTTATCTCGAATTATTACCGGGGATGAGACTTGGGTATATTACTGGGACCCTCCTACTAAACAAGAATTCATGTAGTGGGTTCATAAGGGCTCTCCACCACCAAAAAAGGCCAAGACACAATTTTCTGGAAAAAAACTGATGGCATCTGTTTTCTGGGATGCTGAAGGAGTTTTGCTTATTGAATATATGCCGAGAGGGTCTACCATAAATGGAGAGGCCTACGGAAACACAATTAAAAATTTAAAAACTGCTCTGGAGGAAAAACGCCCGCATTCTTATCCACAAAAAAACTTGTTGCTGCACGACAATTGTCGGGTGCATAGGGCAAACAAAGTTCAGCAGATAATCAATGACTGTGGGTTTATAGAGTTAAGGTATCCACCTTATAGCGCCGACCTAGCTCCGTCGGACTTCTTCTTATTCAAAAATTTAAAAAAAGCATCTCAGAGGAAAGCGTTTTGCTTCTGATGAAGAACTCGGAGAAACTGTTGAAGAATATTTTGCGGGGTTACCGAAGCAATTTTTTTCTGAGGATATGGGGCAACTGGAAAAAAGATGGAATAAGTGTATTAGTGTTGAAGGGAGTTATGTAGAAAAATGAATTCTTGTTTGTTCAGTTATGTGCTTTTTTTCACGACTAGGTAGATAACATATATATATATTGTTTGACCTCTTGATCAGAATAATTGGGATTTTTCGGCAAGTAATTAATCAAACACGCTTTAGAAAATCATAATGTTTGCATTTATTTTTACGTTTCGACCTTCTTTTTTTTTGGTCTTCCTCAGAAAAGACATATACAGCCGAGAAAAATTATTTTTCTGAAACAACACCATGTATAAGCAAGCTGTGATGACATTAAGCTAATTTTTTTCCCTTTATCAATTTTTTGAATACATTATATATATATATATATATACGCCCTCGTACCTACAGAATTCCAGCTTATGAACTCACCTTCATCTTATATTTTTTCTTGTATTCTTCGTAGGTAAGAGATTGCGTTTCTGAGATAAACGTCCATGACGCTAAGAGTTTCCTTTGTGCAATATCACGTTCTCGGGCAGCCGTAGATGTACTTCCTGAAATACAGAGTTGAGTGTATGCAGAACATCAAGCATATAAATTAAGAGAAGTTTTGATGCCAAACACTTAAGAATGAATTAAATTTATTAATATAAGAAATGCACTTGTTGATAAAATGACATATTCATATACAGTACCGCCAGTGCTAGTGGAAGGTCCCACGACAAGGTAATGACTTCCTCTTGATACTAATCCTTCGCCAAAAGCCTCTTCTTCAAGTGCTTCACCAACACCGAAAGCATCATCATGTAAGCAGTTTCGATGTACCTAAAATACATACAGTAAAGTTTTGTTATTACTAATTTTCACACAAGCGGCACCCTCCATGACATATGTGATTTTAGAGTTGAAATTTTGTTTTATTTCAGTCATGGAAATAGGAAATTATGAAGAGATAGAAAGAGTATATCAAAAACCTGCTGAACCATGATGAAAATATGGAAAGTAATACGTGGAAAGAAAGTAGAAGCAAAATAGACGAGGAGAATGTCAGATAGGCAATTTAAACGCCAAAGGAAAGTGAAGACATTAGAGACGCTCAAGCATTTAGGAGAAAATGGTATACAGTGTCTAACCCAGATTTGTAACAGATGCTGGAACGAAGGAAGGGTACCAGAAGATTGGGAAATAACTGTCATCATCACAGTCTTTAAAAAGGGAAACGAACATGACTACGCCAATTGTCGGGGCATCGCCGTATCTAATATAGTGTTTAAATTATACCAGAAAGTACTTGGACATAGACTAAACCAATTAACTGAAACAAACATGGGACATTCACAAAGAGGATTTAGAAAAGGAAAATCGACACAGGATCACACCTTCACTATTAAACATCTACAAGAACTTACTCGAGAATTTGGAAAAATCTATCTCTTGGCTTTTTTAAACATAGAAAAAGCGATCAACAAAGTGTTTATGGCAAAAATGCTCGAAAGGTTAAGCCAGAAGGCAATAACGAGAAAGCTACAATGAGAAATTGAAAGTATTTATAGAAATAACAGAAATATTGTTAGAACAAATAACATGGAATCACAAGAATTTAGTATTCAAATGGGGACTACGAGTACTGAGTCCAATTATATTTAACATGATTATGGACGAAGTTATTAAAGAGACAAAAACAAGATCGCAAGCCATATACATATAAGCGGAGTATGCATTTGCAGAAGATTTGGTCGTATTAGCCTCTAATCTGGATATACGAGGTGTGTCTCAGAATTAATGAGAATGATTAGTTTTCAAGAGTTTTATTGAATGTATCTACAAATTAATATTGTTCCCTTCAAAGTATGTCCCTTGGGAATGCACACAGCGTCTTTAGTGAGTTTTCCATGCCTGGTAACAATACTGGATGTCTTGTTTCGTTAGGCTGTTTAGAACCTGCGTCGTGACTGTTTGGATGTTGTTTATTGTTCCGTAACATTTCAATTACCGCTTAAGCGTTGGAACATGAAAAAAATCACATGGAGCCATGTTTGGAATGTAGGACGGGTGTGGGAGTACTAGAATATTTTTCTCTGCCAAAAATTCTCCAACCGACAATGAGCTGTGACTGGGGGCATTATCGTGATGCAGGATCCACGAGCTGGCAATGTCAGGCCGCACACGCAGAACTCTTTACCGAAAACGTTCAAGGAAGTTGCGATAAAGAGTTTGATTCGCCGTCTGGCCCGGCAGCACGAATTCTTTGTGGACAATTCCACGCGAATCAAAATAGATGATAAGTATCGACTTGATTCAGGATTTGTTCATGCGAGCTTTCTTCGGCTGCGGTGATGCAGGTGTATGCCACTCAGCGCTTTGTCGCTTTGTTTCTGGATCATATTCTAATACCCATGACTTATCACCTGTTATCACTCTGTGCATGAATTTGGGTTGGGTTGTTAAGCGATCCCGCAATTGTTGACTAATGGAGAAGCGATTTTCCTTTTGTTCATCAGACAAGTTATTGGGCACCAGCTTTGCACAAATTTTCCGCACGCCTAGTTCCTTTGTCAACCGTCTGCTAACGCAGAACGCACATTCGCCACGCGTTCATCGGTTTTTGAAGTGGACGGCAGTCCGAAGCGATGGCCATCTTCGATGGTTTCGCGGCAATCTTTGAAAGCCTTGTCATCTCAAAACTTGTGCTGACGACAACGTAACATCTCCATATATTGTTCTTACCATTTGTAGTGTCTCTGAAGCAGTTCCCTTTTTTAACGCAAATTTAATTGCATATCGTTGTATTGGAACTTAACGCTAAATACGTGACGCTCATGCCACTAACACTAGACTTAGTGGCCTGCGCCTGTTCTGGTTGCGTTCTTAGACATTCCACTCACATGTAGTCGACTCCAGTCGGCTGCAGTCGTTGTCGTATTTAGCGTAAACAATTCATTTTCATTACTTCTGAGACATACTGGTGTCAACCACTATTAACCAGAAACTTATAGATTAACGTGTAGAAAACTATGGTCGACCGAAATAAAGCAAGTAGTAGTATTTAAAGAAGGAGCTTATATCAATAGCATTAAAAGAAACAAAGCAGAAGCATCTCATCGAAGAGAGATTGCAGCCAAATTACACCATCTAATGAGAAACGCTTTTATATGGAAAAAAGAAATCTAAGAAATATTTAGAAAACTAATGCAGCAGTGTTCAACCCAGTCCTGACTTACGGATGTGAAATATGGGTACTTACCAAAATAATGAAAACACGATTCCAAAGTATGGGCATGAAGCACCTGAGAGGAGTCCTAGGAGTAATGAAGAGACAATAAGAGAGCAGTTAGAAGTGGTACCATTTGCTTCAGAAATCGAAAGAAACCATCTCAGATTCTGAGATGGTACAGACATATAGTACACATTTTTCTCCTCCTCTCCCTCTTTGCTGGTACCCTTGACTCCCATATTTTCTTGACTGGTCCAGTCATGAAAGTATGAGAATCAAGAGTATCAACAAAGATGGGAGGGGGAGACCAGCCAAGACATGGGATAGGAACGTGGAGACTATACTCGAGGAACACTACCAAGAATGAAAGAAGTGACAGTGAACGTATAGAACCTTTACTTAAGGTAATCCGTAAAATTTTTAATAAGAAACATTGACGAATGACATTATAGAAATATTACTCCGCAGGGTAGTGTTTTGAGGTCGATTTTGTATCTAATTCATATATCTGATCTTATTATTTCACCGAAACATATTTACGATAATCATTTCATTATGCGTACCATTACTTCTATTTCGCCATCTCTTAAACTCGAACCACCTTCTGCTCTATCCGTTAATACGGCAACTTCTAAATTTCGTATGTCATCTTTTATCAGAATTTTCGACGTAACCGGGTAATAATTTCCCGATACCGGTTCATCTAGTTTGACTTCCCACGTAGGTCTGAAGTTTCTGACTCTCCTAAGCATTTCGCGTCCATTTGAATCCGTATAGAACGTAGAATTTGTCACTAAGTCCGTTGAGTATTTCGTTATGATTTCTTTCCCGTTCATGTCTCTAAAACAAGAAAATAATTTGCTCTCATAATAATTCTAATATACGATCCCCCTTTTTTTTTGAATAAATATTTCTAAATGTCTGCTTACGTTGCAGGAATGGGGCCGACTAACCAATCGAATTCGACAAAATATTCATCTTTGTACAGTCTGATAATCTGGCTTGTCCAATTTCGGAATACTTGATGTATTTCAGAAACAAGATCACCTTCATATACTTCGTACGTCGCTGTAGGTGCGATTTGGAAGGCCTCAGTACCGTTTGGTCTAAATATATAAGCACCTGATGATCTTCTGGTTGGGCTTCTGTTATCACCAATCATCCCGCGGTAGTAGTAGAAATCTTGTGACATTTCTAGATTGATATCCCCAACTGAGATGTTCGACATTTTGCCAGTCTTTGAATCGATGCTGATTTCCAACTGAACATCATTTGCGCCTATATTTTGAGAAAAACTGGATTTCTTCTTAGATTTTAACACTTGATTTCCAGGAATTTTTGAAACGTAAAAGGACAGGAAACCTAAAGGCGGTATGTCTGCAGCTCTAAAAATTAATTCAACAGTTGATGCACTAGATCTTCCTGGTATATTTTGGATAGACTCTGCTGTAGGTATCATTTGAGTGAGCACTGTGTCGCCTTAAAATACAAGTTACAATTATTAAATCACAATAAATATTTTACATGGTTAAAATAAAAATTCTAGTAAAAATCTTAAAACTTTACGACCCAAGTTTTCTATTCATTATTTTTTATATGACGTTAACCCTCTATTGCATTTTGTTGCCAATTGGTAACTCAAACTTTAAAATTTCCTGTCTATTTCGCATTACTATAAACTGTTCCGTGTATGTATGTCGTAAAAATTAAAAATGGTCACATAAATCATCACTATGTCATTGTTGTGTTTCTCAAATATGACTTTTGCATGAGGAAATCGAAACAATTACGTGCTCAACGAATGTTACCGTTCGGAAACGTTATGCATAGACCAAACATTTTCGTAAAATAAAAAATTATATTGATACATGAAATTCTTCCAGATAATGGATCCTAAAACATTTTACGGGCGAAAAAATGTTACGCAAAACTGTGCCATTCGTGATATCCCTCTGATAGTGAGGACAGTGAGTTGTCAGATGACGATGACACCCCTAATGAAGAGTTATTGGTGCAAGCAGGAGTTTCTTCAAACAACATTGAAGAGAGTGATGACGAGTTCTCAGATGAAGATGACATTCCTCTAAACAACTCCACAATCAAGCCTCGAATCCAGCAACCCAAAAATCCAGAGGGAAAGTAACTAAAAAACCAAAATTGAACTGGAAAAATTCAGTGACGAGTAAAGATGAAGCGGGTATACTGTTTTGTGGCAGTGAGTTACTTCCTGATGAAATTTTGAAATTAGATACTCCTCTGAAACTTTTTGGACACTTTTTATCAGAAGACTTTTTCACCGAAGTTCTTCGCCAATCTTGTTTATGTAGCGTCCAAACACGACCTAACAGACCGTTGTGCACTAGTGTTAAGGAAATACAACGGTTTGTGGGTATGATAATTTGGATATCGATTATTAAACTACCTAATACCAGGAGCTATTGGTCTCCTCAAACCAGAATTTCGCAAGTTGCCAATGTTTTGCCAGCAAATAGATTCCAGGTAATCAAAAGTTTATTGCATTTTTCAGACAATAGTCAGAGTACAAGCAGTTTAGATAAAATTATGCCAGTTCTGGAAACAATCAGAAAAGCCTGTTTGACCATTCCTCTTGAACAGTATCTGTCTTGCGATGAACAGATCATCCCGATTGAAGGAAGGATTAGTATAAAAACTTGTAACCATTTATGCCTGATTTGGGGGTTGCAAGTAACGTTGTACTTCGATTGAGCAGACCTATTCCACATGACAAACACCACAAAATTTTCTACGATAATTATTTTTCTTCGTTGCCGCTAATATCGTACTTAGCGAAACGGAAAATTCATTCTGTGGCCACAGTCCGCCAAAATCGATTGCTTGATTACCAAGGACAGACAGAAACACAAATGAAGCAAAAAGGAAGAGGTACCATAACTGAAAGCACAACTGAGTTTGATGGGATCGATATACATGCTGTGCAATGGTACGACAACAAAATTGTTTCTCTAATTTCTGAGTATTGTGGAAGACGACCTATCACCAAAGTAAAAAGATTTTTCAAATCTGAAAACTGCAAAAAAGAAGTAGATTGTACAAATATAATCACAGAATACAACCGCCATATGGGGAGTGTTGATTTGCAGGATTCGCTAATAGGACTTTACCCGATAAAGCTAAAAAGTCGAAAATGGTATCACCGAATATTTTATCATATGATGGATGTTGTGGTGGTAAATTCTTGGCTATTGTATAGACGAATAAAAAGGCAACAAGGATTCACGGACAAAATAATGCCGCTTCTCGGATTCAAAACTCTTTTTGCAGAACAGCTTTGTTCTACAGGAATTCGAGCATCTAACAAAAGAGGAAGGCCAAGCGGGTCAAACAATGGAACACCAGAACCACCCAAAAAGTCGCGAAGATGCCTGGAACCGAGACCAAACAATTTTGTTTAGAATGACCATAATAGCCATTGGCCAGAATGGACAATTGAATGCGAAAGATGCAAGTTGCAAGGCTGCAAGGGGCTTTCTCGCGTGAAATGTCAAAAATGCCAAGTTCACTATTGTTGCAATTCCAAAAACAATTGTTTCTTACAAATTCATCAATAAAATTACTACATTTTCTGAACTTAAGTTTTTTTTTTAATCTTTTGTTTTGTTGTATGGGTTCATAATGGTAACCAAAAATAAAATTTTGAAAAACTTCAATTTTGCCGACCAAAATTATTCCAAACCCAATGTAAGTTATTTCAACTGTTTGTTCAAATTTTTTAGAAACATAATTACAAATTTCGATAATTCATGTATTAGAGGGTTAAGTTGTGCTAAAATGCTCAGTATAATTGACTGCCAATAAAATCTGTTTAGAACTGAATGCCATTCGTCAGAAGCGCCTCACATTTTCGGAATGCTCCATATGAAATATAGTGTTTCCCAAACTTTTTGAAAACGCGACCCTCTTTTGGTAAGAATTTTGTATGCGGCTCCCTTTCTTATCATACCTAATTTTATATGTAGAAAATAAAACAACAACACCGCACAATTAAATTCAAAGTGGAAAACGCGTTTCTTGTTAACGCCATCTATGATAAAATAGCGCAAGTTTTTGTTCTGTATTTCCCGAAACACCCAGCATGGCCAACAAAGAGGTATAGGGGTAAAATGAATTGCTTCATATAAAGTGTGAATCTTGTTCACCTCAGGCGTTAAGATTGAATGCCTAGCAACTTTATTAAAGGACAATTAGCACATATTCTAATACATAATGTCGCCACTTCAAATATGCTATCTTACCTTTATAGTCAGTCACCTTGTACGCTGTCCCTGTAACTGGTAAACGTACAAAATGGGAAACAACCCTGCTGAGAGGGTTATAAACGGTAACTATGAAGTTATCCATAGTTTCGCTTTTCTCGCATTGGCTCACATTAGCCAATAGGCATGATTCGAATGATATTTCAGGTGCAGGATCGCTACGTTCACTAGATTTCGCATGTCCTGTTACTATTTTGCTGAAAGAATACGTGAGTTAGTTTGTGGTATGTAACTGTATGCATTATTATATTTTCTTTTATTATTTTCTCAGTTATGCTGTTGAAGAAGATGAATATATGTATAATAATTTTTTCAAACTAAATAGGAAGTAAATCGTGCTCGCTTGGGTCGCCGCACTTGTATGGTAGATATTGTCTGATTAATATCAGGCGCACTTGTAATCTGAGACATGAATGCCATGCATATATCGTTGTCTGGAGAATGGAGAAAATGCCCCGAAGAGGGATGAAAAAGGGGAATATACCTACTTAAGCAGAAAGGCCCCGATTATGAAAAGGAAGCGTACAAACATGAAAAAAGAGGACAAGCAAGAAAAGCAAGAGAAAGAAGTGTACAAGCATAAAAAGATGTGTACAAGCACGAAAAGATGTGTACAAATGTTATTTTCATCAGCACATTAAGAAATGGAACTGCTGAATTGTGCTATAGTTTAATAACTTGGAAAAATATTTTCACCAAACAATATATATTCCGCAACTCCGGCTTTTGCCACTAACCATTTCCTACTTTATATGATTTTGTAACCTTTAAGCAATCACCAAACCAACCACGGCAAACTGCGCTTTCATCCATCTCAGCTAGTGATGTTCAACAGATAAATAAAAATGCACCTACAAGCCAAGAGTCTTGAATATGAATTTATAATTACCAATTACCATTAACTTCACCAGAAAGAACAGAAGCAAAGTATGCAGGCATTGCCAAAGTGGATGATGGGTGAGTGTCGCTTAATTAGATGTACTTGTTGTTGTTTATATTCAGAACAATGGCCTGCAGACTTAATGATCTCATGGCGAACTGGTAACAAGCGGTCATAATGGCGTTTAAATCTGCTTCAAGAAGACAATAGACATTTCATTGGCTTACTTTAAGTAAATGCTATGATGTACATACAAAATTTACAGAAATGCTCTTATTGTAGTTACATGTTGGAAGAGCTTTATTTTGCATACTATGTGTCATAGATGACTCAAAAACAATTAAAGCATTACTAAAGTGAATCCAGCTTCAACATTTTTCCCTTAACTTGCTCGGCTGCGGAATATACATTGTTTCGTGCTTGTATACTTCTTTCTCATGCTTGTAAACTTCTTTTTCATGCTGGCATTCTTCTTTTTCATGCTTGTCCTCTTCCTTTTCATGCGTGTCCTCTTAGTTTTCATGCTTGTTCTCTTCTTTTTCATACATGGGGATTTTTTGTTTAAGTTTATTCGTTTTTTTTTCTGCCCCCTTCGGGACATTTTCTCCATTAGCTGGTACATACCTTTTCAGTCGCAATGCAAATATTGAAATGAATAATTTATATGCAGTAATTAATATAACAACAATTTTTACACACATTAAATATTCAAATAATTAATATCAATTTAGTGATTGTTTACTCCCGAGCAAACTTTAATTCGCCTTCTTGTTGTTGTACACTCTGTATATAATATTTACATTAATTTTCGAACCGGACCCTTTCTTGAATTACAGGTACCACATCTGTTATTTGTTCAGAACACGCTCACTGTAAATTCTTGCCATTATGTACTTTTACTTTATAGTACTCACCGAAACGAAGGGCTTGACTTAGCCTAATGAATCTTTTAAGCATTTAGAAACATGTAAAGATAGTTCAACTGCAATTTTATGTATTTTAGTTTACTCATCCCTTTGTAGCCATAAATCAATATTTGTTTTCTATAGTGTTAACATTGGTTAGCAAGAAATTGTATTTTTTTGTTTTACTTCTTAGAAACGTCAGTTAGGTATCATGCGAACTCTGCTTGCAAGAAAAATTCATATATGAAGTCAGTTCCATAAAATACCTCTAATCATTAACAAGGGCTCTGCATTTTCTGTAACACTAATCTAACAATACAGCTTGTAATGCGTAACTTCATTCGATAATGTTATTAGTGTGATACTTGTTTATTTTAATAATTAAAAAACTTATGGATTTTACCATTTTGATTTGCTGATCTATCTATGCAAATATGCTGCATGACATGGAAAGTGCAACACCAAGAATGGGTGCGAATTTTTTGATCAAACTTGGTAGAAACGTATAACTAGTCAAAAGCAATAATTGATTAAAATTTTGTTGCGATAGATCAAGTGGTCATGACACATCTGACACTTCATTCAGTTTTCGCTGACATTAATGTGTGGTGTATTAATTGTTTGTTTGAAATTAATTTCAACGGTTTTGTCTTATTATACCTTTGTTGAACGTGTTTAAAGAGTTTTATTATGCCTAGAGTGCGGCAACGTGGAAATTATCGCCAATTAAGCGAATTCGACAGAGGTCGAATTGTTGGTTTGCGAGAAGGTGGTTATTTATACAGGGAAATTGCAAATCGCCTTAACCGGAACCAATCCACCATTATGCGCTGTTATCAATCATGGACTAGGGAAGGTCAGGAAAGACGCCAAAGAGGAACCGGAGGCCGAAGAAGAACTAATGAGATACAGGACCGCCGCCTTCGCTTAATGGCACTAAGAGACAGGTTTTCCAGTACCAGATCAATTGCTGACGTGTGGTTAGGTAATATTGGTCGTCCTGTTACCCTTCGAACCGTTTATCGTCGAATTAGGGGTTTCGGCTTACAATCTTATCGTCCACATCTTGTGTTACCACTTACGGCTCAACACCGACACCAACGTTTGGAGTGGTGTAGATTGCGACTGCACTGGAACGTGGAGTGGCACAGGGTGGTATTCAGTGATGAATCTCGATTTTGTCTAGGGATGCATGATGGCCGTATGAGGGTCAGACGAAGACGTGGGGAACGTCGTGATATTCAGTTTTCCGTTGAAAGGCATGTGCATCGAGCAGTGGGTGTTATGGTATGGGGTGCTATAGCATATGGGAGTAGGTCTCAATTGGTGTTCATCCAAATCACCATGAACGCCCAGCGTTACATTGATGAGGTGGTAGAACCCCATATTCTACCATATCTTCAAACGCTCGAAGACCCACTTTGCCAGCAGGATAATGCCCCTCCCCACGTAGCGAGAATTTCTATAAATCGCTTGGAAGAGGCTCATGTCAATATCTTGCCATGGCCACCCAAATCCCCCGACCTCTCGCCAATAGAACATGAGTGGGACATTATGGGACGAAAACTTATGAATTTAGCCAATCCCCCGCAGACACTAATAGCTCTCCGGCATGAATTACAGGTGGCTTGGGACACCATACCCCAAGAGGATATCGACCACCTAGTCGAATCAATGCCACGAAGAGTGAGGGAGTGTGACACTAATAGGGGCGGTTCAACACATTATTAATAAAAATTATGTTAAATTGTGTTAGTCTTTTGTTTTTTTTCTTTGAAATTTTAATCAATTATTGCCTTTGACTAGTTATACGTTTCTACTAAGTTTGGTCAAAAAATCCGCACCCCTTCTTGGTGTTGCAGTTTCCATGTCATACAGTATATACGAAGTTTTGTGAGTTTGTGTCTTCTTAATCCAACTAACTGTCGCCGATCAATTAACAAATACAGCCTATACGGCCTTACAACCCGTGGGTGGCGAGCTCATTGAACATTACGCATTTGACATAATAAATTATCAGCGTCAAATAGTGCTACTGTTCGCAACAACAGTGATATTAATATTAACAAGAAAATACATAATCATCTATTGTGTTTGTGATTGAAATCATTAAGAAAGCTTTCGTACGTATATATAGGGTTACCGATACATACGTACCAGGCTATGCGAATCTTAAGAATACGTATAAATGTCTAACTGGAAATCAAAAAAGAAATTTATTTGTAACTCATCAAAAATTTCCAAATTTTTAGGGCCAAAATGCAGTTAAAGTCGGTCCATAACTTTGTTTATCCTATACGTATTTACGTACATACCACTAGTAATTCGAGTTTAAAGTTCTTCCAAAAAAACGATAAAAGCAAATACTTCCTTTGTTAGAAATGAATGGCAGTTGAAAAGATTTTCTTTGGCGATGTTTTTTTTGTGTGAATAACACGCCTTTATGTGGAAAAGGTCGACAACCTCGGTGCATTACCATGCTCTTTTTTTCGGTAAATAGAAGTATATTATTTTGAAACTTAAATTCCTCTATATGAAAATTATTATGTTTGTATATTAACTGTGACAGGCTTGGACTCGAGGAAAGAAAAATCAGTTTCTCGTCACTGCGTGCACACTGGACCCCAATTTTTTTTGTACGGGCATTACTCATATTTTTCTTTCACCCCCTTTTTTTTAATAACGCTATTTAAAACTAACCCTGTATAATGAATGATGTTATTATAGCAGTCAAAATTTTGAAGAGTTATTCAATATCAGCACGTCCGATAAATTCGCAAATTTTTTAAATTAAAAACAAATTAAATCACGCCAGTCTGAATTGAACCACCATTAAGTGTAGGTATGAGGTGTGGAATAACTAGAATTTTTGAAAAGTTTCTGAACCTTAAAGTTTAAATAAAATCTGATTTAGCCGGATTTTTACAAACGGAAAATTTTTCCTAATAGAACTTAAGTCGTAGAATAATTTATTATCATGACTTCAACCTTTTATTTCAAAAAATGACGATGCTTTATTGCATCAAAGGGCGATTTTACACTATTGACATTCCGAAAAATTTTAATAAAATCGCTTCTAATGAAGATTTTTGAAACCGGAAAAACTGTAATTTGTAAGACATGTGAGGGTGTCAAGTATATTAGGGACGACGGTACAGATTTCTTCATTTTACTTCTGCCTGGGGCCCGATTTTTGAAAGTAAGTATATAGATATTTGCAGATCGTGTAGGAATCTCAAACTGGAAACATTACAGTATGTTTCCAGTTTGAGATCGAAGGCAGAATAGGAACATTGTTATATAGAAATGTATATGGATTATGGATAGTTTTTCGTTAATAATCGAAACAGTAAACTATTATTAAATTTCGTACAAATCATAGGTACATGTTTAATATTACAATTTCATTGTAGTATAATATCACACGCTGCACCTAAATATATATTCACAATTTTACGACAGTCATTATATTTTAGTGGAAATTAATTTCTATTGTTACAGTTTATGGGAATGCAATCATAAATTTCTCAATGTAATAACTTCTTAAACGTATTACTTGATTACACTATTTATAAATATTTAGGACTTTTAAATCTCATATAATACAAAGTATACCATAAACACTAAACCGAAGCATTCTAATTGCAATATATTTTTTATATTAGGACTTTTGATTATAATGCTATAAATTGAAGAGATAAGTAATAGGCATTTTCCCAATTATAAAAACGACGTCGAGGACGTTAATATAGTTCTTCTGTGACATCGTTTAATTCTCGATTCACCAAATAAATATCCTCTGCATCCATCAGAAACAAGAGACGGCAAGATCGAAGATCTCGGCCAAAATGTAAATGTATTAATGTTAACTTGTTTTATCCAGATAACATTGCAAGTAACTTGCAAAAGATCGGGTTTGAAAATCCTTAAAGAAGTAACTGATTTCCCAAAGCAGGGAAGAAAATACAAGCAATTTATCTGCAGGTTGACCAAAATCACTGATCACTTTCCACAAAGAAAACATTTTCTGCATCCATAAAAATCAAGTGACGGAAACAAGAGAAGAAAAGCTCGTCTTGGTCAAAATGTAGATATATTAGTTCAAATGCCTGTCTACTTTTCCTTCCGTAGGTCTAAGTTCGCCGGTTTTTTAGTTTATAATAATAACAATAATCTTATAATAGCCTCATTATTTATAATATATTAACATTAAAGTAATAGCTTTACCTAACTTAATGTTTTGGAGATTTTTCTTACAATTACTGTTCTTTTGATTTCTGGGGTTTATAGAATTAAGATATTGTACATATTTCAAACTGTTTTGTCGTTTTTATTGTACCAATCGTTGACGCTGTTTGGGTGGTGAATTTCACGGTTTGGTTGGATGTGCCTTATCATTAATGTTCGTGACGTATTTAAACGTAGAGACAGTATTTATTAACACGGCAAAATTTTATAAACCAAAACAAAAATGCAAGAGAATGTTCACAGGTTATGGCTTGGTTATGTTATAAAATATGGCAGATATCGCTTACTTATATTTCCTGGCTAAATTTGCTTACGCAGTAACCAATAAAATATGTATCGTTTTGGCGCGATATTTGAATCACTCTTTATTCTGAGACAAGGTAAAGTTATAGCTTGAAGTAACAGTAAAAAGACAAAGTAATTATGGACGTAGCCTTTACTAAATGACTGTCATTGGTAATCACGTTTCGCTTGCAACGCACCTATGACCAAAATTTGTCTTAAAATATATAGAATTCCTCCTATTCAAACATACAAAAAAAAATCCGTTCTAAAAACTGTGCAGGAGCCAAAATATAAAATTGAAATAAAACAAAACCATGAAAAGACTGTAAATTCAGTCTATATAAATCAAATGAACTGTGAAAACATATTTATTAGAATACTGAACTATTGGGTACGTTCTGAAGACAATATGACCATATACATTTCTGTTTTGCATATTATTATTATTATTATTAGATATGATATCGCTCAGATGCAGCAGCCTGTAAGATAATTACAAAAGTATCAAGTAACAGAAAGAGTTTTGTTTTGAATCACGCAAACACACTGCTGTTTATTTATTGCATAGTTTTGTAAAATAAGAAAGTCGAATGGATGAGTATCACTTAACCTTCAAAATTTTAAAAGTATGTTAGAGGATAACTAAATTTATAAATAAAATAAATGTAACTTAATTGTAAATGTATAAAAAATAATTTTATTTGAATTATGTATTTAGTGTATTAGCATATTACAATCAACATTTTGAGGATATGTCAAACTATATTATATACTGTGTGTCCAAAAAGTCTGGAAACACCCAAATAAAATCGAAATGGATGATTTTTGAGAAAAATGCAAAAACAGGTCAATTAGTCTTTTCAAAAAACTACTGGCTGATGGTATCTGTTTGGAATTTTTGATGACCTTGAAAAAGTTATGATGTCATCAAAAAAAATTTAAATGGCAACGTCGCACTTTTTATTTTATTTTTGATAGATCTTTTAATTGTCTAAATGACTGTAAAAAAATTTTCATTTTACTTAAGAAAATGACCGAGAAAAAGTTAATTACTTCTACGAAAATGGAAAAGTTTGTCTTTAAAAAAAAAACATAATTGGCTTAAAAGTCGATTATTTTTGAAACACATTTTGTTTTATTTGTGACATTCTGTCAAATATGAATTGTGCGTAAGTTAAAAAAATCTGTTTAAAAATGGTTTTAAGTGAGAGGGAACGTATTCAAATATTGATGATGATTGGTTTTGGGGATAGGGCTCGTTCAGTTAGAGAAGTTTGCGACTTATTTAATACAGAACATCCGGAGCGTGCCCCAATTAGTATTTCTGCAGTGAGTAAAATTCACAAAAAATTTCAAGAAGAAGGCCATGTTCGAGATCGCCCTAGAAGTGGTCGTCCAAAGATCGCAGAAGATACGCAACTCGACGCATTATTGTCAGTAGAGGAAACTCCAAATTCTAGTACACGGCAGCTTGCTCGGGAGTTTAACGTGTCGAAGAGTACAATTGGTAATATTTTCCGGAAAACTAACTATCATCCCTACAAAATCTGTTTGGTTCATGAGCTGTCTGAAGACGACTTCGACAGGCGTGTACAGTTTTGCGAACTGCCTGTGTGTGATAATGATCCGTTTTTTATCAGAAATATCTTATTCTCAGATGAAGCTACGTTCACATTACATGGGACTGTTAATAGACAAAACTGCAGGTACTGGGCACGCCAAAATCCACGCTGGATGAGAGAGGTACGAACTCAGTATCCTCAGAAATTAAATGTATGGGCTGGTTTAATTGGTAACAGAATTATAGGGCCTTTTTTCTTCAACGGTAACCTGACGGCGGAAATGTATTTGGGTTTTTTACAAAATTATTTAATTCCGTCATTAGCAGAAATATTTCCGAACCATGAAGATCCTAATTTGCCCAGACAAAGAATTTGGTTTCAACAAGATGGGGCTCCACCTCACTATGCGGGAAATGTTCGGCATTATCTCGAGAATACCTTCCCAAACAGGTGGATTGGCAGGAGGGGGTTATCGAGTGGCCGGCTAGGTCGCCCGATCTAACGCCTATTGATTATTTTTTGTGGGGTTACCTAAAAAATAAGGTATAAGCAACTAAACCTGAAAATTTTGAAGACTTGCGTCAACAGATTGAGATTGAAGTACGAAGGATCACTCCTGAAATGATAGAAAACGTTCAAAATGAATTTTATTATCGTTTAGGATATTGCCAAGATGCTCAAGGACAACATTTTGAACATTTATTGTAAGAGTTTTTGCTGATTTCTACGATTAAAATTTTCTTTGTTTTCTATAATGATTTTTTTTTTCAAAATTTTTCTTAAGTAGAATGAAAAATTTTTTGACTGTCGTTTAGACAATTAAAAGATCTATCAAAAATAAAATTAAAAATGCGACGTTGCCATTTAAATTTTTTTTGATGACATCATAACTTTTTCAAGGTCATCAAAAATTCCAAACAGATACCATCAGCCAGTAGTTTTTTGAAAATACTAATTGATCTGTTTTTGCATTTTGCTCAAAAATCATCCGTTTCGATTTTATTTGGGTGTTTCCAGACTTTTTGGACACACAGTATATACTGAGTGTCCCGTAAAAAACGCCAACAATAATAACTCTGTTATTCTTTGTCCGATTTTATTCAAACAAAAAGAAACTTAATTTGCATCAAAAATGCTACAAAAAAGCAGTATTTTGTTTGTTTTCAGTTGTTTTTATTAATGTCAAACGATAGTCAACTTTTTTATTTTAAATGGAAACAGATATATTTTTGGCTATATTCGGATTGGATTTTTTTTTCTGAATTCAACAATGTATAAAATGTCTATTTTTGATAAACAATTATTGAAAAAAAATATAAAACACAGTGTGTGTGAGTGTCTATTAAGTCTTATTTATTGTTCTGCTTGAACGTTTTGCCACAAAAAAAAGTGTATTCGTAAAAATGAATAACAATGAGTTAACAGACATGTTGCAAGTGTTTTTTGAATGTAATAAAAATCGTCTTCAAGCAGTTCGGCGTTACAGCGTTCGTTTTCTGGACAGAGAAGTTCCAGATTCGAAAATATTTCAGAGAATTGAAACGAATTTGAGGAATTATGGATCATTTAAAAAACCTAAAACACAGCGACGTACATTCGCCGAAGATACGGAATATGATGTTCTTCTTGCACTACAAGAAAATTCACGAACTTCGACTCGCGAAATTGCACATAATATTGGGGTATCAAAAACTACAGTCCATAGTATTTTAAGAAAACACAAATTTAAACCGTACATAGCTCGAAAAGTTAATGCATTAGAACAAAATGATCAACGCCGAAGAATACAGTTTTGTCGACTTTTTTTAAATGCATTAGAACAAGACCGGAGTTTTTACAGAATGATAATTTGGTCTGATGAATGCACTTTTAGCAACAATGGTATTTTTAATAGAAACATACATCGACAATGGAGCCAAGACAATCCGAGATTTGTCATTGAAAATAATTTTCAAAGACGTTTCAGCGTAAATGTTTGGTGTGGTATTTTAGGCGATCAATTAATTGGGGTGTTTTTCATAGATGGTTGCTTAAATCAAGAAAAGTATCACACTTTATTAAACGAAAATCTCCAAAACTTTTTAGATGAATTACCTTTGGCAAATTTAAATAGAATATTTTATCAACAAGATGGGGCCCCCGCTCACAACGCCAGAGTAAATACTGATTGGTCGAACACCCAATTTGGAAATAGGTGGATAGGAACATCCGGTCCTATCGAGTGGCCTGCGCGTTCACCCGATCTTTCGCCCCTAGATTTTTGGTTGTGGGCAAAATAAGAATCCTCCCTGGACAGGGTATATCTATTAATAACTACATCTTCCGGATATTTATTAGGAAAGATTTTCCACATATATTATTGATATTACCGAATTTTATATTCATTTGCATCTCTGGTCATGACTCCTACAATGTATTACGATGAAATGCATGTATATATTTAATGTTTTTAGACTCTAATGAATGGTTTCATTATTATTAATAAAAAAGCATTTTTAGTCTACTTAATTTATGCTAATGCAAACCTTAAAGCAGTGGCAGCGACGAATTCGCATTCTTTAAAACCATTCGAAAGAAGTCTAGCATAGTCGTACGCGACGTGTTGCTTCTCAGTACCAGTTACAGCGTCATGATGTTGCATCACACCCATAGCTTCTCGAAGGGCATTTAGATCTGCCCAATCTTCAGGACCCAAATCAGTTAAGCTATATAGTTGTTTGCATACCTAAAAGTTCCGGTAACTTTCTTATATATTTCTTTAATTTGATGAAGCACTTACTTGAAGGAAATTATTACCCATACGTTCGAAACGTTTCAGAGTCGGTCTGGATGTGAAATAACCAGTCCAAAACGCGTGCGGATCAGATGCGTATGGGAAGAAATCGTCGGTCTTAATTGTCCATTGCACTCCAGTACGGGCGGCAGATTCTTGAACCGCTTTCAGGTAACATGAAGGTGTTGAATAGATTAAGTTATACTTGGAGCCATCTTTTTGTTGTTTATTGGAATATCTGACAATAAGACAGATTATGTGAAATAAGATTTTTTTAGTGATATACAGGGTGACTCACGGAAAATAAAAGAGAAGGATTATTTTTGAAATTGATGAATGGTCATTGATGAACGAGAAAGCGTTTCCTGTTATGGTTAATAAATTTTGTAATAATCCATATTTTTTTCTATGGGTCACCCTGAATGCAAGCTAATGGTGAAAACACTGGCAGATTTATTTATTATTATATTATAATATACCAATATTGTCATTAAGTCTTTCAGGGCCAGAGATTCCTAATAAGTGCTTTTGTGAGGCAACGGAAAAAAATATTTAAAAAGGTTATTTATTGCCATGACATTGAATAATAAAAAAAATTCAAGAAAAATTTCAATAGTTCTGACGTGGTATATTTATTGCAACTATTATTTCATGTTGTGATAATCGTTAAAGCAGCTTTTATTTTTTTCTTAGCTGACCGGAAATTTGCAGACAGTATTTATACACTCAGAACGTACTTATTTGAGGTGCTACATTTAGCATAGCGACGTAAGTTGATTTTTTCTTAGGTATTATTTCCTGACTTGTGTTAGGTCTTCTATTGTTAATAATTTGTTCGGCCACTAATCCCAGTGATATTTTATCTTTGCCAGTTCTGATTTTATTTCAACTTTGTGGATGTTTAGATTTTTCTGAAATTTATCCACAAAATTATGTTTTAGTTTATTTATTTATTTATTTCCAACAGTAAACATGAATACATATGAAGCCAATCTACAATATAACAACTGTTGACATACAAGAATTCAGTATGATAATAAGTAATAATAATTACCTATCCTGCAATAATTTGCTCAACATGTAGAGATATGATATTTATATAGGACGTTAGTATAATTAGCCTCACAATAAAACGAGGATTCGTATGTCTTGGAACATTGAAGCTGGCTTTATTCCGTAGTCATGCAAAGTCAGTATGCTTAAGCAGGTGGCTAGATTCAAGATCTGACAATCGTCCACAAACATCATACATTTTAGAAATCTTCTCTGTACTGCTTCTATCTTGTTAATATGGGATTGATAGATTGGATATTATACTGGTGAAGTATATTCTAATTTGATCTAATGTAGGTGCAATACAAAATACTCAGGAATCTTGTATTAAAACGCCTACTGTTTCTGTAGATAAATCCATACTTTATATACGCCCCAGCCACAATATGGTTGACATATTCAACGACAGACAATCTCGTGTCCAAGGTAACACTCAGGTCCTTTATCGTCATGCAGTGCTGAAGTGGTGCGGTATTCACCTTATAGTCAAACTGTATTACATCAATCTTCCTAGAGTAACTCCTTGAGGTGAGACCAATGTGGTTCCTCCGATACCACACACCAATGGCCACCAGGTTCCTATGCATCCTCAGGCAGTCATACAGTGTGTCAATTTCATGAGTGATCATGAGATCGTCAACAAAGAAAAGCGTCTCACAGTTTATGCCTTTAGTAGGTATTTATAAATTGAAAACAACACAGGCCCCAGATTAGATCCCTGAGGGAGTAAATAAGGCACATTGAATCTTGTTCGACAAACTGCTTCCTATCGAACATTTAATATTTAAAGAATCGTATCATCGATGGAGACACCTCAATAGCAGATAGCTTGTTTAGTAGAATGAAGTAATTCATTTGGTCGAAAGTCAGTTTGTTGTAGTTTGTTAATGCTTGTGGACGCTGTACGTTCGATTTAGTACAATATTTTTCTTTCTGGCTACTTCTGCGGTTACCAGTGGATCATGTAAGTTTCATCAGATCAGCTTTGAATGTGAATAAGTTCCTTCGGTTAGGATTTACTGTGGTGCAAGCATGAATACTTTCTTCCTTAAGATCTTTCAAAAGTTGGCTCCATTGAAAAAATTATCTTCTTTATTTTCTAGCCCCCTTAGCAAGTGTTTCACAACCCTGGCACTTATTTTTTTTAATCTCGAGACTTGTCGGTGTAAATTGACTCAACAGTTACTTAGTCGGTTTCATGTATTCTTCAAAACTCCTAGATAATGCATCGAGCAACGGGCAAAGTTTATATAATTTATTATTTAGGTGCAGATGTGAGAGCATTCAGCTAAAGTGATACAATGATATTAGGGAGCTAATATAGCTATTGTGAAAATTAGGTGCAAGAGTTCAATAGTCCCTATAATAACGTAGTCACTTTATGCCCTAAAATGTTCGAATTTCATTTAGTTTCGTCGGGTTTTGTTTATTAAATTTCAGCTGTGCTTATAAAATATCATGGACCACGTCACCCGAGTAGAATTGTACAAATATCTTGCAAGAACTTGGATTTTCTATTTTTTTACCAATAATGTAATGCTGGCATCTGACGTGAAATTGGATGAACTTGTTGGAAAATTAGGATGAGACCAATCCAGAATTCTCCTATTATGATGTTTCTGATTAGGTAAAATCTGATTTGAAGTCTGTTTTAAAACTGTATAAGTTGTGAATAATCTGTTTATCTGGATCGTTCAAACTGGAGATAAGATGTTCGTCAATATCTACTTCTTCCTTCAATGAAATTTCTAATTTTGGGTCGAACAAAATTACTTCTAAGTTATTCTAATCTCTTCTTGAATTTCTTCGATTGTAATTGCATCTAATCTGAACGGTAAATTATCGAATTTGAACATCCATATTGAAAAAAATAATTGTAAACTTCACTGACACGGGCAGTGGTAACAATATCCTATCATAAAATTATTACGAAAAGTGAATTGACAAATATTAATATGAGGATACATCATATTCAACATTAGTTGCTTGGTTTTTTTAGATAAGATCACATAAATCTGCCAGTAAATATTCTTTACGTATGGCCTTCATTTATGATTATTATACTGGGTTTTCTAATGATTTTTAAATTAAAGGGAATGCATTAAATTTAAAATATGACTAGGTATGTGATTTGGTTTAGGAGAAAAATCTTATCAACATACTATTAACTAACTGCGTACACAGTTATGTTGGAAATATATAATTTAAACAAAACATTACTAAATAAAGAAGTAAATTGCTTTGAATTTGACGAAATATAGACATTTTGAACACCCTACTTACAAAATCAACTTATCGAGATTTGTAAACCAGACGTGTGCTGCCTGATAGTTAAAATCTTCACCCATGGTAATGATCAGATTGTCCGTGGCGTAAGCTTTTGTAACGTTATCCAGATACTCGAAGAACTCTTTCACCTAAACCCAAAAGCAAAATATACACCCACCTTATCAAAGCGTCAATATTGTCGAACCATTTGTGGGCGACCATATATGTGAAGTCTCCTCCCATTGTCACAATAAGGTTGTCTGTTTGGTACACTTTACGTTGTGATTCCACAAAATGGATGAACTGCGCATACTAAATAACATGCACAAAGAAATGCTTTCAGTATTGTGGTTATGATAAGAAAGACACTCTCGAAAAGCTGTAGTGTACAAATCAAAAAAATATGTTGTTATCTAGTTGTGGCGTTTACCATTAATCAAAAATATAAATTATCTTATGAAATATAGATTCATATTCGTTTAAAACAGGTGGGATTACTTTAATAAAAACTAGGCGCCAGCGAGAGTCGAGGTGACAGCAGGACAGAAGAATATTTTCGGTTGTTTTAAGGGTGATGTATACCAAACTAAAAATTTCGACGTCTTCACTGCGGGTATCGGGGGGTACTACTCATGGGTGGGGCTTGCCAATACCAAGAAAGTATGTATTTATATAGTTTTGGGTTTTTAGTAATAATCAGATATACAAACTAGTTTATGAAATATTGATACTACAATTTTAGAGAATTATAAATATGAAATAGCGTTGCACCAGTAAGAATTCATAAAAAAAAATGAAAATTAATAAACCACCAATTAATATCATAATTATTCTTATCCTTATTACCTACTACGCGGCAAGAATGCGACACGCAACGTATGGAAAAGTGGTGGGGCAAGGGCAAAGCGCCTAGCCGAATCGGTGATCAACATCTATAGAGTGCCATGTTACGCCGGCATGGTGTGCGGATGTATGCTTAGTAATAGGATTATTTTTTCACTTATTCCTAATATTTTCTTGACCTTGATGAAAATTTTGCTGTTGTTAATTTTAATTATTTGACTATTTAGTTTATTCTTATATTTTAGTCTTTTTAATTATTTAACTACTATACTGCCGTTTCTTTAATCATGTAGTAACTGAAATAAACAACTATGCCAAGTTACTTGACTCCACGTTACTTTCCTGATAAGAATGGAAAATTTTGTGTAAATTGATAAATCTCCAGATTAAACTTGACAAGTTTGCATTAAAGATATGAATACATATTATCGAAACCTTGAAAACTTGCCAAATTTGATCTGGAGGTTTACCAATTTACACAGAATTTTCTGTGTTTATCAGTACAACATTAAGTAACTTAGCATAGATTTTATATATTACAGGTATTTTTGAAAATAATATAAGAGGCATGCCTACGAGAATGCAGTCTGTCTTTTTTATAAGTATAAATGTATACTTTATGATTTAGAATTCTCGCTTTTGAAGAATATTTAAAATGGCAGGCTTCAATTTTTTTGCGCATCTTGAAGCGTATTCCATTTCTCTGCAATAAACATATTAAAATTTTCTTTTGCCAGTGGAACCACCAAATTCTTCTAATTGCATCTAGGTGAAGTAACAAAACTAAAGAACACTTCACACGCACAAAAATTCTACTACGTGGCTTTAGGATTCAGTAATATAGGATAAATATAAGACTTGTACGCGGGCTATACCATAAAAGAAGAAATAAAAGTACAATTAATCGTCAATGTGACTCTATCATTATTGTCACGAAACATACAAGTAAGCTTTACTTAATAGTCGCTATTATTATGTCTCCTAAAGGTATATTAATGATGATATATATCTATGACTAGGTATCATTAATATCATTTATTTTCGTGACATATCATTCTTCTTGGTTACAAATTTGAATTATGTCACCTGTTACTTTATGATTGACAATTTGAAAGACCTGTATATAAAATTACTACACACTTCCCATCAAAACACTCAAGAGATGCGCTATGTTAATTCTTTACCACGGTACATTAGACCTGTGATGGTATCATAAAAAACATCAAGATTTAACATTTATTTTTTTGATATGTACACTTGTAAGCAAGATGATAAAATGATTAACTGTCAAATAGTTCCGACCAACCTAAAATAAACCAAAAGAGTGTATCCAGAGGATGTCGTGTAATCTAGTAGACGTCTCCGGTGCTGTGTTTTCCCTTGAAATGATTAGTGATAAGTTATAATTTTCATGCGATTGAAATGCATGCAGCTAAAAGCAAAATGCAAGTGTTAGTCCAAACTCTGCTTGTGCCGCATCATTATACTTATTTTCAAGTCATGTAGAAAATGCATAGATAATGAATTCTGCTATATACAGTATTAACCAATATGCATGATAATGAAATAGGTAATAGACCTTGAAGGTAACAGTAACTCTAACATAATTGAAATACTTTATCAAACTGATGTTTCAATTACGACTTAAGGTGGCCATCTCGCCCATCTCAATTACATTGCAAACATGTTGCGAACATATCGCACCAGAAACCGTTAGTACGCAATAAATTAAAAATTAAAAAATACGAGCATAATCTACAAACTTATCTCCAGGGGACTGGGTAATTTTAATAACGGAAGTTTGTTCGATTAATGTGGAAAAAAATGTTAAAAAACAGGAAGTTTTTATACCAAAAATCTGCTAGTTTGTTTCGTATTTACTTGGAATATATAGATAATTGCCAGATATTAGGTAGCTTACCCCCTAGAGAAATAAATTCTCTTTCTTTTGATGCTTGATACAAAGCAATTAAGCGTATTTTATAGCTGTCTTGTGCTTTTAATTGTTTTTACACGGCATTCGGATTGATTCGGACATATCTGGACAATCTTTATTATGAAAAGTAGATTCCATATATCATAATCAGAGTGATGGGTGCAGTAATTCTTAAACAGAGGGCGCTGTCGACAATAATATTAGTTTTTAAAATTATTCTGGAAATATAGTGTCCGCACGAAGAGCAGACAAACTTATTGTATATCTTACTCAGTCATACAATGACGTTATATATGTCTTCTGTCAGACACCAAAAGAGTAACGTTTAAAGAAAGAAATCGCAATCGCATATATACAAATAACATTAAATTGAACTGATATAATACTATTCGTACAAAAAGCCGAAAATAGAACTGATGCATCTCGTATTCTTATTTAGTAATATATCTACCGAAAATATCTAGCCCACAGAGTATTTTACAAAAAGTATTTATGTTTTGGTGATCAAAGTGATCATACACAGAGTCTTACAAATTAAAGCGAATCTGAAAATACTTTTGGATTTAATTTCCATTTAATTTGTAACATATCTACACTATGTTGCAAATTATGTGTAAATTAAATAAAAATGAAATGAGAAAACATTTTCAGATTCGCATTTACTTTGAAACACAGCGTAACACTATGTTTCAAATTAAATGCAAATCTGAAAATATGTTCTCATTTAATTGGCAAATAATTTGCAACATAGTCTACATTAGGGTGGTCGTTATTTTTCAAATTTGAGATTTCTTTCGGGTACCCCCCTATTTTTTTTTCGTTAAATGTAAAAATATACCACATAAAATGTCTACTTATTTGATTCATATTAAGGGGTACCGCAGAGGGGTTAATGTTCCCTCCCCCATTCTGGAAAAAATCAACTTTTTCGCTTTTTCTTCTGTTGAATTAAAGTGCAACTTATTATACATGAATAGATAGATTTGAAATTCAATGTAAAAAAGTACATACCTTGATTTTTTCTAGAATAGCAATAGCTAATGAGTAAAACGTTTGACAAATTCCCAGCCTTAGGTTTAGCTATGGCTCAGTAGTTGTCCTAACAACAGTCGATTTGTATGCGTCCGGAAATTCTTTACGGTATTGACTAACTACTTGTAGAATATATTGCTTTTGTCATTCGTCTTTCGACAAAACATTAGTAGCCAAAGAGAATGCTGAAAAAACAATTTTTCCTAACACATAATGGTCACCCTAATGTACATATATTGCAACAGATTTTCGACTTATATTTCAAATTAAATGCAAATCTATGGAAACTAAATGAGAAAGTATTTCCAGATTCGCATACTGTACAAGTTCTACTTCTAAACAAGTGTTTTGGTCAAATATTTTCAAAAAAAATAAATAACTCAAAAACTATTGGCTCAATTTTGAAAAAGAAAAAACAGTTGAACAGATAATTTAAAGCAGTACTAGAAAATCCAAAAATATATAGGATCAGTTACTTAAAAAAATTAAGTTTCACGCATTTGCGGTGGAACTTTTTTAATAAAATTCTTTTCAAATTTTATTTTGAGTACATATGAATTCTTTTTAAAATTGTTTAAACTTAGTAGTTGACGAAATATTGCCTAAATTGCCTAAATCTTTTTACTGAAGTAAACTATTACTTTCGGTCTGCCGATTTTACTGAAAATCTAATCAGATCTCAAGAGGCAGATTATACACGTAAATACAAAATTTGGAATTGATCGTTGTAGCGGTTTGACCGCTATCGTGGTCACACACAGCCAGACTCACACTGACACACACAGACATTTTTTAAAAACCACTTTTTCGGTATCAGGGGACTTCAAAACGTGGACATCTGCAAAAATCTCGAGGACGAAAATTTTCATCATCACTATACTTCCTTATACTACGTATAAGGAGGTAAAAGGAATTTTATTATTTATCTCAGTCCGAATATTGGAATTTTTTTTATACAAAAATTATTCAAAATCGAGCTTTAAATATGTCCATACCCGTGATATATCTATTTAAAATGCATGACTTGCGATATATTCGCAAAAACCTGTTTTACGATAAGAGTATGTACCAGTAGGAATTTCAAAATTTTTTTTTTAAAAATTGTTTTCTAATTTAGTCTTGATCGCTTTGGTATACTTTACATTCTAAAATTAGTAGTTGACGAGATATTGCTATTATTTGATTTCTTCACTGAAATAAAGTACTACTCCCGATTTATCGATTTCACTGAAAATCTAATTAGATTTCCGAGAGAGATTATATTCCTAAATATACATTTCGGTATTGATGGACTTTACCGGTTGGCCGCTATCGTGGTCACAAAGAGAAGGACAGAGAGAGAGAGAACGCGCGAGAGACTTTTTGTAAACGTGGAAATCTGCAAAATCTCGAGGTCAAGAATTTTTGTCATCAAAATACTTCCTTTTACTACGTAGGTATAAGAAAGTCAAAAAGGAATTTTATTTATGAAATAAAAATTACCTAAAATAAGTCTAGACAATTTTGGGTTAAATTTGCGAATACATGTTAAAGTGTATCTCATTTATAATTTTTTTTAATATTTGTTGTGCATGTATATATGTATTTTGTAAATTTATGCCCTGATCTGTATATTGTTGTGTTTTACAGAATGTTCTGACAGAGGGTAATGATAATTTTTCATTATTTCTTTCTTAGCGTTTCCTTAATAAAAATTGGAAAAATTTGGAAATTCTTTGATTACCTTTTCCTGTAGAATTAAATTAGAGGAAATAGTGAGATCACAGGGGTTATTTTTTATATTATATCGTACAGTAGCGGAATTATCCAGAATGTGAGGGGCAGAATCTGATTTTCTGCTAAAACCATTCCTTGTTAAATCAGAATGCTGGGTGGAGACACTTAGATGTAAAAGGCAGCGAAGGAATACTCTTAATTGCTTTGGATCAAGCATCAAAAGAAAGAGAATTTATTTCTCTATAGGCTAAGCTACTAATATCTTACAAGTATTTATATATTCGAAGTAAGCACATTTTTAGTACAAAAACTTCCTGTTTTTTAACAATTTTTCCCATATTATTCGGACAAACTTCAGTTGGAGACAAGTGTGCGGATAAGCCGGAATTTTTTTGGTTATCAACGGATTGTGGTGCGATATGTTAGCAGCATGTTTGCAATGTAATTGAAATTGGTGAGGTAGCCATCTTAATATGACAAAATATATTCTTTAGTTTGTATATGAAAACTAGCATACTATTTCATTTTTGTGAAACCCTAATAAAATTGAAATGAATAAATAATACAACTGTCTAGGTATATATTAATACATGACGAAAAAGCTTTGTACTCTGGCATAGATAGTTAAAGTTCATATGAATAAGGAGTGCAGAAAGATAAAATTTATGTATAATATGTGTTACAAATAAATACATTAATTAATTAAATTACAAAGTTATGGTATTAGGGGTGAGGCTTACTGTTGGTTTGAGAGTTACCTGTTAAATCGCAGACAGAGGGTGGTGATTGATCGACTTTCGTCTGATACCAGAGTTTCGTGTAGGGGGGTTCCACAGGGGTCGGTCCTTGGACCCACTCTTTTCTTAATTTATATCAATGACCTTTCTTCATTTCTCGGGATGGATTCTGATCTTGTATTATATGCTGATGATATTAATATAATAATTCGATCTAGCAATTTGGCTGGTTTGTTTGAGAGTGCTAATTGTCTTTATGAAAGATTGTGTGAATGGCTTTGTGCTAATGGTTTGGTTGTTAACACCCAAAAAACCAAATGTATTTTGTTCCGCAACCGGCGTGGATATAATGTGGATAGTTTTTCTCTGGGTGGGAATGATGTGAAATTGAGCAGGTCTGCCAGACTTCTTGGTGTCACCATTGATGAGGATCTTAGGTGGATTACCCATATAGATAATATCTGTAATGAACTATCTAGAACATATGTTATGCTTTGTACAACCTGAGAAGGTCTTGCAGTGCTCATGTTCTTAAAACTTATTACTACGCCAATTTCCATTCCAGGCTGAGGTTTGGAATAATTCATTGGGGATCTGGTCTTGGAACGGAGCGTCTTCTTATATTGCAGAAACGCGCGATTCGTACCATTTTCAATCTTTCTTCTCGTGAATCTTGTAGAACAATCTTTGGTAGACACAATATTCTTACTGTATATGACGTGTATATCCTTGAAGTCTTGTGCTATGTTTATAAATTTAAATGTCGATTTTCGACTGATACTCCGCATAATTACAACATGCGTCAAACGGATTATTTGCTGCCTCCGACCCACAAAACCACTCTGTTTCAAAAGAACTTAGGTTTCATGGGATGTAAGTTGTATAATAAACTGCCAAACAGCATAAAATCTTGTAAAACTTATTGTAAATTTAAGTATACTGTTAGGGCGTATTTGTTAACGTTGTCTTGTTATTCTATTAATGAATATATGTCGCAGTGATACTAAATTTTAATTAATGTAGTTTTCAAATATTTTAATAATATAATAGTATTTTTTTAATTTATGATATATATGTATATTTTATGATTGATGATTTTATTGTAACTCCATTGTTCTTTCTCTTTGTGACATATTTCCAGTACAAATACTGCTGTGTTCCAGGGTATTTTGTACTTTGTTTGAAATGAATAAAGATTATTATTATTATTATTATTATTATTAATTAACTCGAAAATTAATGGATAACGACGTATTTCTACACGTTCGCAGCTAACGTAATAGAAAATTCAAAAAAAATTATGTGCAACGGTTATAGAAGTATACTTTTTGAGAAAAGAACCTGAATAACTCAAACTTAAAAAATTAATGAATCAAAGTCGAATTTCGGCCACTGATCGACCACTGGTATTAATTATTAGGCAAGTTATTTAGGTACTTATACAAAATTTTTAAACTATTTTCTTTAATTCTGTAATAAAAATTACTTACATAGGCATGTAAGAAATTTAATTTTTTTAATATTCTTCAGATCTTGTTTTTAATTATATTTAGTAATTTATTATTAACGTGCGAAATGCACACTGTCGGATAAATTTCATGGCGGTCTTTGAAATTTTTTTCCAATTGAATTGGTCATTCTAATAGTTGATACGGTATCAGAACTTAATAAAACACTTGATGACAAGGAAGGCATTTTATAATATCCAAGACAACTGTCTGAGCACACATGTATATTTAACTTATTTAATTAGACTGTTGTAGGTATGTGATATATATTGATTGTTTCTCTTTTTCTTACTTTTACACACATTATAGGCCTTGTGTTTCTTACACTGACAGGTTCACTACTTACGGGTTTTCTTGAGCAGAGTTCTGTTCTTTTTATTATTAATGGTCAAAAACGAATTTGAATAAATACATGGTGACCGTCTAAATTGAATCAGCCTATATATTCCTTTATCAGAAATGCAATAATCACTAAAAATACCTGTTTATTATCTAAATCAAATAGGTAAAGGACATAGAACTACATAGGTATTTACAAAACAAACATTATATGTAAGTATGTTCCTATTATTCTTGTAAGGACGTTATTTGCATTTTTACAATTTAGGGTAAATATCAAGGATTTCAAAATAGACACATATTCTATTAAATCGTGTATGTATGAGACAAAAACTCTCTTTTTTGTCTCATACAAAAAAAACGGTCTGGTCTATCAGTCTCTATATAATTTGGTTGAATGTAAGACATACGTTGCGTTAGTAGTGTCATCTTTTATCCAATAAATTTATTTTACAAATTATATCGCTGCTACTTTCAACCAGATGGCTAATATAAATGCAGTTACGTATGCAACACATAATACACGCCTAATGGTTAGAAGAGGACAGAGCAATGTGGCGATTCTCTTTCTATTAGATGGCCACCTTAAATTTAAACATTAGTAAATTTCGTGTCAACATTATGAGTGAGTAATGTGATCCAGTCAAAACTGCGCATGCGCTACAAATTATTATTCTATTTTAGGTCTGTTTGTTTGTCTCATAGACGAATTATTATAGACATTTAATTAAAGTACGTATATCGTCAAACAACCATAAGTAAATTGTTCTTATTAAATAGTGAACAATAATTAAACTTCATATAAATTATTGAAGAAATATCATAGGCGAACAAACGAGCATATTGACGAAATTTATTTGTCACAATTTGTATGAATTGTGGTTATGTTGTAGTAAATTAATAAATTAAATTCGTAGATAGTTTGAATGCGATGCAATTGTTTTGTATGGGGATATTATCCTAAGATATCATGAGTAGAAAGAAAAATATCTCTGTGTAGGCCATGTCCAATAATTTAAGACATAATAGCAACTCCAATATTAATTGTATTGACATACAAGAATATAATTCACTCTGCAGTAGAATATGCAGGCAGATATGTATTAATATCACTTTCATAAGATAATTCGGTGGGCTTCCAAATGTTAACCCACTTTTCGATATCTGTAAATCATGCATAAGACAGTATATAATAATGAATTAGATAATTCTTGACTGTTGTAGCAGACACTTCTTGGTGAAACATTTTTAACTTCATACATTAAATAACTTAAAACACTTGGCTTGTTTCACTATTAACAATACTCTGACATATACATTTGTGTGTGGTGGGGTGTTATTATGTTGTTAATGACAGTGTCTAGTGTCTATGAATGGTGTATTGCGAAATTCTATCTGTGTGTTGGTAACTAATCGTTTTTGTTTTTGAGCTTGTTTTATTTCTAATATTTGTAAGAGATCTAATCTTTTGCTTTTTGTAACATTATGTATTAACTCGCAGTTATCTGTGTCGGGAAATGGTTGTAATCTATACAATGTTCGGCAAAGCCAAAGTGAGAAAAACACAGGCTTTGCCGAACATTAGAATACAGCTTAAAATGTTAGATGCTCCAACAGCAAAACTCGAAAAGTAGTCGGTCGATTGACGTGAAATTTTGACACTACGCGCGTGTTTATATACCGTATGTGTCAATTTTCATTAAGTAAAGGGATTCAATGTTTACGTGCGATTTATACGTATACAAATAATACGTGGCAACGTGTGTCACCAATCCCGGCAACAATCGACATTACAACAATTTGCTCCGATATCCCCACCAGATTTTACATTCAATCTTTAGCTGCGAACACGTTGTGATCTAGTCTGCAATAAAAGCCGTCTTATTACTGGAACGGGAAACATCCAATGGCCGCCGCGATCTCCTGATCTAGTAGTTTATTATTATTTTCAGAATCCTTTTTTATTTACCTCATTTCTAATTTTATTAGAATTACGCTTTTGTTTGTGTCATGCAGCCTGAACGCAGCTTAATAATTCTCTGCATTTTCTGAAAGGAAAAAGAAAAGAAAATCCTTGCAACGCGTAAATATTATTTCTGAACGCATTACAAACACCCAAGTCAGTGGTCCAACAGTTACTGCTATAAGTTGATCTTGTATCGGTCGCGCTCGCATTGGAGAGGAAAGTAGGGGTGCCATGTTGTCACGTATTGCATGAATTAATCGCCTATGGCTAATGAAAATTGACACATGCGGTATACGGCGCGACACAAATCTTCCCGCACCGGTGAAATATTCGGTGCGCTTCGACATAAGTAAACAAATAACAAACAAATTTTTTTGTGAAAAACATCATTTTTCTTCCATGCCTTTCATTCCACATAGCCACCGCAACGCAAGGCGGTTTACTGAATTGAATGATGTGTTTTTCTGTGAATCTATGTTTGCTACAATATTTTTATTTCCTTTCTCAATCATTTCATATCAGACTGAGCTACAGCGAAGGGTGGCAGGCTTTAGCTAGTATGTTATAAAAAATGGTTCTTAAAATATTATTTGTATGTGATTTCTGTTTAATTCCATGCATTTCAGCTCTAAGAATTTGATATTAAATGTAAATTATTTTACTGATAATTCCAAACGGATATTTTTGATATCTTTAAAATAAGTGTAGTTTACTCTTATGGCAAAATTACTTTTTTTTTTAATTTTCTCTCTAACAAAGTATTACAAAGCAACTTTGATCAAACAGTATTAGATTCCTTGTGATGTACGGTCTTTTTTTCCTATGAAGTTTTCTGTGAAATTAATAATAAAAACATTTCCCATTTGCTAATACTCATGTGGACACGTATACATACCGATAGGTCCAGCTCGCGACGGGCCATACATAGGCAACAATATACGTATGGAACGTGCTATGTGGCAACGTGTGTACGATACCACTCCGCGTGCTCCTATTTTGAGTGACTTTCTTAAAATTTGAATTTATTTTGTAGAATTATTGATTTTTTTACTTTTATCTTTTAGAAAACGTTATTGTTTTTTTATTACTTAAAATTACTTTTCCGTAGCAGCTCAGAATACAATAATAATAATAAATTGGACCTTATTATGTCTGAAACAAATGGGCAAATTACGTATACAGAACGAATATGCAAACGACTATATCCTTGCGCGGTTTAAGTCTTACTAAATTCTTAACTGCAATGTGCTGCTGCTGCGGGTAGAGGGGTTTCGGTGGGGGTTTCGGTGTTGCCACTCATTGCTGACTATGGCCCGTTCCGAGCTGGACCTATCGGTATATGCTTGCTACCAAAAAAACTCGTGAGTGCTACAATATCAGAGTCTGGTATAATTGTACTGTTCTAGAGAGGAAATGATCAATTTTCACATGTCTTTTTCTTTTTGATATTACTTATCCGTTTCAGAAAAATAAGTAAAACAGAGACTCATTTTGAAAATAAGACAATGGCGTAAGCGTCAGATTTACCAAGTATCAGGTGCAAAATAAACTGTACAAAAGTAAACTGATACCTCATTACGATCCCACCAATATGAAATTTTATTCTTACCCTTCTGGGAACGTTATAATCATATCTGGTAGAGTCATCAATGATAGGTTCGTCGGAGCATAGAATGTCAAAACAGAATCCTGGCGGTGGCGAGTAGGTGTTATACATTATGCTTGTGAATATTTTCGATTTTTCCCCTAAGAATTGAATTTAAAAAAAAATATTATGCACATATTTTGCTTTTGCTTTTACCTAAATTGTCACTGCCTTGCCAAATAAATTCAGGTGTTCGGGTATCAAATCTTTGCTGTTTATCTTCATGGTCTATTCTGCCCAGTAGTATGCCGTCGTAGCCTAATTGTGAGAATATGGATGCCATTTCTCTGCTGTGACCGAACGGATCGATTTGCCAACCTATTTTCGGACGACCACATTCGCCGAATGTATCATTTAATTTTCTGAAACGTCATTGTTATTATTTAATTTGCTATATAAGAATTAAGTTATTCTAGATTATGTGAAACTTCTTTTACAGAAGAATAAAGAATTGGCAGTGATTGCGATCTTGGTTTTAATAAAACTATTTGACTTTTCGATAAATAAATTACGGCTCTGTCAAGTTGGCCCCCCTGAGTTACAATTTATATTGTATAAAATGGGTGTCAATTGTGCTCCATTTGTGCTCAATTGTGCCGATATTAGTTTCATTTGTGCTCTTCTGTTTTCAGAGATTTTTAAAAAAATCGAAGGGGGGGGGTAACTTGACGATTGCCCCCCCAAAATTTGAAAATCTTTTTAAAAATCGGTGGCTTCGCAAAGCACTCCAATTGTGCTCACCACCAAGTTTTTAAGAGAATTTCAAATTTGGGGGGGGGGGGGCAATCGTCAAGTTAGTCCCCCTTTGATTTTTTTAAAAAATCTTTGAAAACAGAAGAGCACAAATGAAACTAATAACGGCACAATTGAGCACAAATGGAGCACAATTGACACACATTTTATACTATGTAAATTATAACATGTGTGGGGCGACAGTAGACTTTCGTCAATTTCGGAAATTTTTTTTAGGTATAATTTCGAAACTGAGTGGTTGACGGAAGAACGCTATACGACACAATTGAGTACAATTGGAGTGCTTTGCGAAGGCAACAAGTTTTAAATAGAATTTCAAATTTGGGGGGCGGGGGCAATCGTCAAGTTAGCCCCTCCTTCGATTTTTTTTAAAAATCTCTGAAAACAGAAGAGCACAAATGAAACTAATAACTGCACAATTGACACCCATTTTGTAGTCTATAAATTGTAACTCCGGGGGGGGGGGGGCAACTTGACAGAGCAATAAATTACTAAATATTTCATGTGAAGTAATATCCCTTTCAATTCTTGTAGATTTAAAAGTATTAAAAAGCATTGAATTCATCTGCCAGTTAATTTTCAAATTTTATCTTAATTTTGTAACTCCATATCCTTTCTGCCGTTCTATTTCTGTACTTTTTATAATAATGCAAGGGTCGTTTTTATATTCCCGAACTAAACATTTTTCAATTTTATTATAATTTTTCATTATAGTGTTTTATTATCATACATGCTTTGGTAACGACTTTGACAATTTACAAAACAATGCAGCAGTATTAGTTTTAGTATCTGTCAGTTTGTGTTGTCACGTATCAAAATGCACAAACATAAAACTCTTGACAAAACAAGGAATATCTCCAAAAATTATTCGTGAAGAAATGTTGGATGTATACGGGGATGATTTTCCTTCAAAGTCAACTATTTGCGAATGATCAAAATTGTTTAAACATGGCTGAGAATCACTGAATGATGATCCCCGTCCAGGTCGGCCTGTTGACGTGATCACCGCCGATGTTGTAGAAAAAAATGTTTGGTACTGGAGGATGCAAGATTAAAGAAGCAACAATTAGCAGCTTCATTAGGAATTTCAGAAAGCAGGGTTTTCAGAATTCTACAAGAATACCTTGGAATGACAAAAGTTAGTGCCAGATGGGTTCCGCGAATGATTTCGCCATTCCTAATGTGTGTGAAGATGGGGACGTGTGAACATTTTTTGGCGCCTTGTAGAGACGAACCAAGTTTAATTATCAATCGACTTGTCACCGCAGATAAGATCTGGGTCCATCATTTTGACCCTGAGTCAAAACAAAACTCAATGCAATTGCATGTTAAAGGTTCTAGCCCTCCCAAGAAGTTTAAAGTCACCCCTTCAGCAGGAAAAATAATGGCAACAATTTTTTTGGATTTTGATTGATTTTCTACGTAAGAGTAGTACGGTAACAGGAGAGTATTACGCAAGAATTATACATCGCCTAAGAGATTCTATTAAAGCGAATAGGTCTGGAAAACTGACGCAATGTGTCCTATTGCTTCACGATACTGCAGCAGTCCACAAATCAAGACTTGCAAAAGCTGCCGTTGCCGAATCACAGTAATAGACCTTCCACCTTATAGTCCAGATCTCGCTCCGTGCGACTATTACTAATCTCAAAAGAACTCTAAGGGGAACAAAATTTATGGACTATGAAGAACTTATAGCGGCTGTTGAAAGGTATTTTGCAGATAAACCAAAGGATTTATTTTATATTGGATTAGAGATGTTATTAAAACAATGTAATATTTGTATCCAAAAGCAAGGGGGCTATATTGAAAAGAATTTTTTATTGTTGTTCGAAACTTTTCTTCATGCCTAGTCCGGGAATATAAAAACGACCCCTCGTGCCTAATCAAATTAATCTAAATGTTATTATTTCAAATTCTGTACGCTGAGCAATCACAATTGAGTGCTTCAGTATATTTATCTAATTTTAAGAATAATAAAAGTATGTTTTATTACTATGATAAAAAATTAAATACGTGAAAGAATAAATCAATGAATATTTTTTTAATTACAAATACCGAACTATGTGTGAAACGTCAATGTATATATTATACTCATGTTTTTTTCTTTAGTACACAAATACTTCTTTTTAATAAATGAAAATTCAAATATTGTAAGTGGAGAATTAATAACGTTTGGAATAAAGTCGGAATACTCGGAAGTGTGTTTTTGAAACCTACTAGTTATACCAGTAATGTAAAATTACCGTAATTTATATTCTCGGTAAATTACCGCTCTTTGAATTACCATGGTAATTTACTTAAGAAATGGTAAATTACGCAAGAATAAATCTTCGTAAAAAAAGAGCGGTAATTTACCAGAAATATAAATTACGGTAATTTTACGTCACTGGAACTTATACCGTGTGTCCCAATGAAGCGGTAAATTCTATTAATGGCATCTAATAATACAGACAGCAAACAATTTTTAATACAAAAATTATAGATAATTATGAGCTCTACAATTTAAAATATTTTCATTTATACAGAGTGTTTGACAACGATGAACCAACACAAATTTAAGTTTTTTAGATGGAATACTATGCATTTTTATTTTCTTATACGTAGTATAAGTGAAGACGAATATTTTCAACCTCGAGAATTTCGCAGATGTCGAAGTTTTGATATTCCCTGATACCGATAAAGTGGTTTTTAACAAATGTCTCTGTCGCTCTCTCTCTCTCTCTCTCTCTCTCTCTCTCTCTCTCTCTCTCTCTCTCTCTCTCTCTCTCTCTCTCTCTCTCTCTCTCTCTCTCTCTCTCTCTCTCTCTGTGTCTGTGTCTGTGTGACCAGAATAAAACGATCAAACGGCTAAATCTATCAATTCCAAATTTTATATTTACAAGTATAATTTTCCTCTTGAAATTTGATTAGAATTCCAGTAAAATCGGCAGACCGGAAGTAGTAATGTGCTTCAGTGAAAGAATCGAATTTTAACAGTATTTCGTCAACTGCTAAGCTTAAACAAATTTATAAAGAATTCATATGCACTCTGAAGTTAATTTGAAAAAAGATTATTAAAAAAGGTTTTCGAAATTCCTACCTCTTTTATCTAATCGAAAATCAGTTTTTTGCGAATATCTCGCACGTTATGCATTCTAGCCAGATGCAAAGCCTGACTGTCAATATTTTTTATACAAAAAATTTCAAAATTCGGACCGGACACTTTTACTCTTATCGAGTAGCATCAAAAATAAAGATTAACTAACATTTGATTGGTATCGAGGTTGGGAAATGAGGGCGGGAAGTAAACGTGAAGAAAGTCACACTTTCAAACTTTTAAAAAGTCAGAAATGCCAACATTACGCGTATGGTTGTAAATAATAGTATATTACATACCGAGGTGGAAAGTGTTTCATTACTGTCGAGAGATTAAGTAGTTAACCGAGACGCGAAGCATTGAGGTTAACTTTTATCTCGAGACAGGAATGAAACTTTTCACCGAGGTTTGTATACTATTTTATTAACAACCATAATTATTATATTTATTTGTAATAAAAATTCCGGTGAAAGTTTTGACATATTGAATTGTCAGATTTCTGATGTTCTAGCGTAAACGTCAAATAACTGTACGTCAGTTTTTTCGATGAATAGATTATAAAAGAAATGTTGAGTAGTAGTAGTCTTCAAAGACTGCACTCCACTGGAACTGAGGGAAACTGTCCTCTCGTAGCAATCCGGATATCTTAGCTCGAATGGAGAAGCACAAGAAATTACTATATCATCATATCAGCAATAGCAGGGCGGTCTATCTATATGGGTTCAAGCTTCCAATAATTCTAATGTAACAATTAATTTTATTTATAACCATATAATTAATAATTATTTGTGATAAAAATTCCGATGAAGCTTTGACATATCGAATTGACAGTTATGTGATTGACATTGAGGTTGGGAAATGAGGGCAGTAATAGAGGGCGGGAAGTAAATGAGGGCAGTAATAGAGATCGGGAAGTAAACGTGAATAAAGTCACACTTCGAAACTTCAGAAAAGTCAGAAATGCCAACATTACGAGTATGGTTGAAAATAAACTCGTTTTCCTACCTTAGTCCCCATGCAAATTGATCAATAATAGATTGATAATGTGTTGTTGCTTCGTCGTTCATGCTCCAAGCTCCCCCGATTATCTCCAATTGTCCACTTCTGACGTATCTTTGCACTTGGTGTTTGACGACGTCGGTCTGCTTGGTCCACCATTTCCAGAAAAATGCCGTTTCTACGTATATAAATCTGTACGAAATTTTAATTTTATTACTCATTATAGTCAATTTATTTTGCTAATATATAGGCGACGGGCGAGTCAAAAAATTAGTGAACAACTATTATGACAAACGCTCTGGTTTTTTTTGAATACCCGATGCATATGTTAATAATTCAATACCTTCTGTTTGGATCTTTCCTCAGCGCATCCACAACTGAGTCGAGTATGTACTGAACACCGGCATTTTGAATACTTTGCATACCTAAAATAAAAAAAAAATGTACTGTATAGAATGGAAATCTGTTTAACTACGGAATTGACTTACTTCCATAGTAATACTGGTCAATAGTTTTTAACCAACCGACGTCATCGTGTGTGTGCGGTACGATATGAACATTAATGTATCCTTCCTTTACAGGATGACATGACTGCAACATAGAAAAAAATGTTAAAAGCGCAAAGTCAGTACTTGCTTTAAAGATATCTGTCTGGCCAAAATAAACATTATATTTTGCGAACGTGTTTGGCTCTAATAGACTTGTGTTATTTTGATCAAATACAGCACTTTTGTTTCCTTCAAAGCATTTTATTTTGTCGTGTGACTGTGCTTTTGGCTTGGTCAATACAAATTTAGTATGATTTTATTTCACTTATAATGAAATTATAAATGACTCCTCTTAACTGAAGTTTGGGGGGGCTTGAATTTTTAAGTTGGCAACATTGACTAGTTGATAATATTGGGTAATACTTGTGTATAACTATAATAATGAGCACATATGGTTTTGAAATATTTATACCTGTAAAGAAAATGAAACAAATAAGATTTTTAATGTTTAGAATAAACGAAATCATTTTGATCATAATTTTAGAAAACGTGAGTGTTTGGAATAAATAGAAAAATTCAGAATATGTCTAACAAGAAAATACCTTAATCTAGGGAATTTTAAGTGACCACCACGCTTCACTTGAGATAGATCACTCTGTATTATAACATAATAACAACAAATGCTCTGAATGCTTTCAAAATGAATTAAATTAAGACTGACGATGTAGGGATTTTTTTAAGAATTGGCCGTTTAACCCTTTCAGGCCCAAAATAAATGTCAACGAAAACATTTGCTTTAAGTCGGTATATTAAGTCAAAATACAGTAACTTTACCTGAAATTAACTGATTATGAAATAAAATTTAAAAAACTATATAAAACAAAGGAGGTTTCACTGCGCGACCACTGAGTTGCTATCGAAGTAGTGTTAATTTTTGATGATATTTTAGAAAACAGTTACTTTTGTCACTTAGACAAAGTCCTACTATACATATACTGTACATATCCACTTTGTACGATGTGGTTCACTCTTCATACTGCAAAATCCACATCTAAGTAAGTAGCACTGTTTTTACAGAAACTCAATCACTCCCAAAAACTGAAAAAATTGATTTTCTGTTTCTAGATTAGACTCCAAGATCCATTAAAGCTAGCAATTATACAGTGTCAGATTTAAATAGCGTCATTAAAAAAGGGGTGAAAGAAAAATATGAGTAATGCCCGTACAAAAAAAAATCGCGGTCCAATGTGCACGCAGTGACGAGAAATTGATTTTTCTCGAGTTCGAGGCTGTCGCAATTAATGTACAAATATAATAATTTTCATGTAGAGGAATTTAAGTTTCAAAATAATATACTTCTATTTAACGGAAAAAGAAACATTGCAATGTACCGTGGTTTTCCACATAAAGGCCTGCTATTCACAAAAAAAAAACATCGCCATAGAAAATCTTTTCAATTGCCATTTATTCTCTAACAAAGGTTGTAACTCTGCATTTTATTGTTTTTTTTGCAAGAACCTTAAACTTGAAATACTAGTAGTATTTACGTAAATGCGTACAAGATAAAACAAAGTTATGGACCGGCTTCAACTATATTTTGGCCCTAAAAATGTAGAAATTTTTGATAAGTTAGAAATAAATTTCGTTTTTGGTTTCCAGAGTTACACGTTTGTACATATTCTTCAGATTCGCATTACCTGGTACCTTAGCGGTCACCCTGTATAAACAGTTTTGTAATGAATAAGTAACCCAGCACATGTAAAGAGCAGAAAAAAGTAGAACTGCTAACCGAGCAAGCTTGCACAGAAAGACTTCCAGTGCATAACTCCAAATTAAAATGTTTAGAAATAAAATTCTATGGATGAAAGATTCTTAGAAAGGATAGACTCATATTTTTTTTTGACTTTCAATGAAATGTTTGTGTTTTTAATAACTTTTATTTCAGAACTAACCTAAGTACAGTCGATTTCAGAAGAATCGAGTACACCATCGAAATCCTTGATATTTTCTATTATTTTACGGGAGTGAATCGCTCTCTGTTGCATTGTCAACGTTTATTTTTGTCATAGGCTAGGATTAGAGAAAGAGAAATATTATTATCGGGTGTTCAGAAAAATTCGACGTCAAGTTATACCAGAAATCGTATGTCCTAACTTAAGTCTATGATTTGTATTAAATATTAAATGTCAATTGTTGTCTGTCAATAATAATTGTCAGAATCGTCCTCTATCTCACACATGACTTCAAATTTTAAAGGATTTCTTTGACTTCGAATTTTCTAAACACCCGTTACACATATTAAATTATTCTATTTGTCATAATATAAACAAAAAGTGTCATTAACAAGAGTGATTCACAGGAAATTCGTTGTACTCGATTTTATTAAAATCACCTGTACATTTTTCAAAATTAAATTTTGGATGTGGTATTAAATTTCTGCAAAATTGTTCTATTATTTCCAATGCTCACGGTGCTCAAATATTACTTATTATAACTGCAGAAGAATTTCGGTTCCTAAAACGGTATTGCAATGAGACTTTTTTTTTCACTTCCCAAAAACCTGTTCAGAACCTGACAGTACTAATCTAGTAGGCCAATAGCCAATAATGATCATAATCGTGTTATTATTATTATTATGTTCATGTTTTATTTAATCAGAATGTATTTAGAATTAGATAAGAATTTAGACATATCGATTACATACAACACACATCAAACATATTCAAATACGCAAATTAAATGATTAACTTAAAAACATCTTTTTTTTACATAGTTCATATACCTACTAGAAACAATTTCGTACACACTACGAACCTGATATCCGCATTTGTCGTTTTGTTTTGTGGGCAGAGATAAACCGCAAGCGCACAAGCACCATAGTACGACACAAAATTTTAGTGAAAACATTTTATCGACCATTCGATTTACAAACACATCTGGCTAGAAGAAGACTGATAGAGCGTGCAGTAAGTAAGTACTTCGCTACAGATCGCTCGAACCGCGACTGCTGCGGACTGTGGTATGACGGTACGGCCGACAACATACACAATTAATAAAAATCAATGGAAGCATGAACGTTTCGCTGTTGCAGACCGAATGTTTTCTTTGATAAAGATTATTTGCATTATGATGTAAATATTATGTTAAAATAATCTAAAACTTATTTCTCCCATGCTATACGTTTATATATACATACACGTAGGAAGAATGTTGTATGTATTCTGCTGTATCATTCGGTAAATGTTCTGTACAAATAAATGCGACAAATTGGGGTAATTTTCAACCATTAAGTACTCATATCTGGCGTTAGGATTTTCAGGCAAGGAAAAAAATGCATAAATATTGAGAAAGGCATCTTAATTATATTAAATAAAAATGAGGTGTGGACACCACACAACTTTCTTTACGTACGTGTGTTTATACAAAAATTCAACATGTTAACGGTGTCAGGGGTCCCCGAAGGAATATGCCTATTCGAACTACATCGAATATAAATATTAGCAGACTCCAGTTTTTTGCGTAAGCTATAAACATTATATTTGTATACTAATTTTAATAATAATAATGGTTTTTTTATTCACTGTCATAAAAACATTACATGAAAATCACAATAATAAAGAAAACAATACTTACAAGTACCATGATATCAATCTCAAATGAGGTGTGGTGGTATCTTAAATTCTCAGATTAGGGCATTTTCTTGTTAGACAGATACCAATCCTGAATTTTTCTGTTTATTTGAAACACTAAGGTTCTCTGACATTGCGAAGTAAATGACTTTTTACTTTGTTATACGTAGTATAAGGAAGTATTGTGATGATGAAAATTTTCTACCTCGAGATTTTTGCAGTGGTTTTTAAAAAGACTCTCTCTCTCTCTGTCAGTGTGTCTGTGTGTGACCACGATAGCGGTCCAACCGCTATAGCTATCAATTTCAAATTTTGCATTTACTCTTGAGATCTGATTAGATTTTCAGTAAAATCTGCAGACCGGAAGTAGTAGTTTGCTTCAGTGAAAAAATCGAATTTTGCCAATATTTTGTCAACTACTAATCTCGCAAAATATACATTCTATAGAGATTTATTAAGAGAATAGGAGTATGTATAATAGGATTTTGAATAATTTTTATATAAAAAAATTCTTAAAATTCTATAATTTGAAACTCTTATACGTATAAGAAAGTCGTGTGGTGGCCACATCTCATTATTTTTATAAAAATTGAAAATCTTATTTGTTCATTTTCCTTACTATCTACAAATATTTCTCAATACTACCAACTAGACAATGTTGCCAACTTAAAAATTTAGGCCAGGCAACCTTCACTTGAGATTGATCACATTGCATAAACAGTTCATAAAATTTAAAACTTTGTTCAACGAATAAAAACTATGACCCAGCAAATATTGCTTAATTTTATTTATGGATATTTCTGATCCCAATAATCTGCACTGCCTGGCAAAGTAAGTATCACTTATGAAAACCTGTCTACAAATTTCCCTGTTTTCCATATCTCCTTCTTGTGGAATAGGAAGATTCTTGCTGTAAATAGGGATGCTTCCCAAAGCAGAATGCCATACATGATCTTGCTGTGAAAGTGAAAAGAAGCCATTTTATATGTAGAAACGCTTCTTATACAGTGTATTTTGATAGTGATTAATGTTTTCGCTAGTTTATATCTTCAGGATAGTTTGCAATCAATAGTAAAGCCCAGGTGCTGTACACTGTCCTAAGATTGCTCGCAGAGAATTTCAGATAAGGCTTCTCTCCATTCTGTTTTAATTTGTTGTCTTAACTATATATTTGCTAAAGTCCTTTGTTTAGATATCATTTATATATATCACAAAGAGCAAGAGCTCCAATATAGAACCCCGTTGGACTTTTTTCACGACAGATTATATATATATATATCTATAGAGACTCAGAAGAAGACATATAATCAAATTTATTTATCAGGGAGCGTTTTTAAGTTCTCGTATAAGGGGAAAAGGAATGAAAAAAGTAATTTTTATATTTCAATATATGCACATTCAACCCTAATACATTTTTCAGATCAATCACTTAGCTTATCTATACCTTCATAAAAAATGTTTTATCTTTGTCTGAAAAAAGTCGAAATTGCATGCTTTTCATTCTTCATCGCTCGTATATTTTTTTCCCATGCAGCTCTGTTATTATTTTATGGAAGAGGTAAAAGTTGCTACGACGATTACCATTACCATAGTCGCATCTATTCAAATCCAGAAACATCTAAACAACTGAGTAGAGACGAAGGAAACTATCTCCACCACTCCTGAATCCTGAATCTTGAAAGGAGAGAAAGTAGAGCGGTTTTCCTTAAAATGTTAAATATCGTATTCTTGAACAGAAATTTACATTTCTTGGCATATATCGTAACAGCTGCTTATTAATTAAAGTTACGTTTTCGATCGAGGGCGCCAGTTGTAACTTTTGCTATCGTTTCATCTAACGTGGCGACGCTTATGCTGTGCATCTTAAAACATCAACCAAGTTTCTCTTGATAGAACCACCAACTTTGTGCCATAAATGTATACCGCTCCTTATTCGCGGCTCATTTGATTCAAACATTCATGCGCATGGAAGGTTTCACTACTACGACATTTCATCCCTACTTCTACTCGCCTTTCTATCTGATAATGACAGTTGTTGTGTTTGATACATTAGTTATGTGAAATTCTTAAATTAACTGAATTAGACGTGTTTAATGTAAAAAGGATGAGGATATATCAAAACACGTCGGGTTCGGTCAGCCGGATTTTTTATGGTAGGTTCATAAACTTTTAATTACTTTTAATCCCCCTTACTTGAATTATAATAATCATTAAAACAAGAGAGGGCTTAGACACGTAAGTTTTATTTAAAAAGAAACATATTTGAAAATCAATAATTATTCCTGTCAAAAGCATGTAAATGTAAAACAATAAATTATTAAGTTCAAGAATCGGCCCCCCGAAAATCCCTCATTCAAACTCAACTGAACCATAATACTAAACACCTGCCAAGAAACGCCCGTTTGCTTCAAGGATCAGCAACCCTGAAGAGGTACGTCACTCTAATACAGTTCTTCTCGGGCAAGAATCCCCGTAAATGGATGACATCTTTTCCAGTATGGTATCAAAATCCTTTCTCCTTGTTTTGTAAGGAACTTGATAAAACTGAAATAATAGTGTTCCTCTATATTTCACACTTTCTTGCCGATTAAGTTTGTTGGTTGACGATGGTTTAAAGACCACTGCCGCGATTGTGTTAAAACATCTCCTCTATTCCGGAAACTTCAAAGCGCTCCCTGAATCTGAGGAATATCCTAAAGTTATCCGTGAAGCAGGGAACCAGTTTGAAATCATAAATGTTACTCAGGACATAATTTTAAACTTCAAGGATTACTTCTTAGCAAAATTTCGTAAAATAATCTCTACAAAAAAGAAAAAAGTTTATGATATCAAAATAGAGACTCTTTAAATACAATATATATAAGATGCATGAAATGCCCAATATACTCTGTGTAGTGAATATGTTGGAATGATTGCGTATTCAAGTTTCGAAATTTTGAAAAAAGGAGAAAATATTTCCTTGCTTGTTGATAGTGGAATTCTATACACTAAAAATCGTATTTTAAAAGCACAAAAGTTTAAGCATGTCAGGGATCTTTCTAGGCAATATGTGTTGCAGTGTGGCATGTGGTTTTATGACAATATTGAAGAAGCACAACTTCAAGCGTTCTCAGGAGATTATTCTGAATATGGTGACTCAGAATGATAAGATGATTTAAACTTTTACTTGTGGCGAAAATGCATATAAAAAAGTTTATTTTCTTTTTGATAATAAAAAGAATATAAAGTGGTCAGTGATCAACTTTTGTCAATAATCCTCATTACTAATATTATTATTTTTGATTAAACAATGTTTTAAATCAAATTATGTATTTATGAGCTTACCTTGGTTCCTGCCAGGATTTAACGTCAAGTTTCTCAAGTACAAATGTATGAAACATACATTTATTGGTGCGAGTTTTTCACCTCATGTAAAATTTCTAATTTTGGAGATGCCTTGTTTTTGCACAGGGTCCCTCAATTGCATTCTTTTTAAGTGAATCGCCTACTGTGATTTATGATTTAGGTAACATACATCGTCTTACTGTTAAGTGACACCAGTTGAAGAGGGTATTACTTACGTGTTAAGTTTTAACACATTTATAAAGCCAATTTAATTAAGCTTGAATATAGAAAAGTTCATGACCTTTATATAGATGCATAAAATATATACATCATATGGTATTACGTATGTAACTTTTAATTAGATTCTACGTACTTGATGACTGTAATGATTAGTGAAAATTTCGCTTTATTTCTGTAGAACAATCATTGTTTTCTTTAATTTAACCTCTGAGCCAATTATAAAATTTTCTGATCGTCTCGCTTAATATACATAGAAAAGCTTTTGTGTTTAGATTGCGAAATAAGACATTAATTTTTATCAACGCAAGTACATACATTTGTAAGATTTAAATGAAGCGAACGAACACGTCTTATTTTATTAACTTGTGACAGGTTGGTAACAAATTCGATGATTTGATATCGCAGAATTTAGGCCTTTGATGTTGATACGAGCATTCGCTCAAAGCAAATATTTTTGCCATTGTTTGTTTGATCGGTTTCCTACAAGAGGTCAAAGATCGAAATAGCAGGAACTGAATATGTTTTATCTTCAAATACAGTTTCGTATGTCTAAACGAAACAATTAAATTTTACACAGATCTAAGTATTTTCCGTCTATATATGCAGTAAAATTCCTTTATTGACTAAATACAATTACTTTCCCTTTAAAATTAAATTAAATTAGATTGTGAATCAGTGAAATATCGTGTATGAAATCTAGGATGGTTTAATGAATTACTTTACATAATTTAAATTGACTCCAGATCATTTATTTATATGAAGCACTTCCTTTATGCAAAAGAATTCTAATACTGTAAATTAACCAAATTAATTACTAGACATTTTTTCCTGTCAGTAAGACTTGAACTAATATCTCTAGGTATGCTGGACCTATGTGCTACCAACTGCACCACGGCAGGACGTAAGAATGAATCATTCTCAACGTCATAAAATGTATTAAGAAAGATATTGCCACGAGTAAATGTGCGTTGGTGGGAAAATATTCATAGAAAATTAAGTGCCAGTCCCAGTTTTTTATAGGTAGGTACATAAGTTATTCCATTTTAACTATTATTCTGTCAATAAATCTGTGCATATTGCATCATTTCCAAGATATTTACAAAATGATTTTTAATAAGAGTAAAAGTGTTACTTCCGTTCCGAATACTGAAAATGTTGGTATACAAAACTTGTAGTAAATTAACTTCTAAATACTTTTTTCTACTCCCATACTTTAATTGTATTATTAGATATGCCGAACCTGTACTTTAACGAAGTCCATTACGATACAGATTTTCATTATGATACAAGTTTATATCCAATAGGAATACAGATTTTTCATTACGATACAAGTTTATATCCAATAGGAATGCGACATTCCAATATTCAATATGGCGACTGCATATCTGACATATATACAAATTAAATAAATGTGACAGTTCTCTGCAATTTAAAAGTAATTATTTAAAATGTGTGCTTTTTTGAAAATATAAACGGTAAAAATGAGGGATAATGACAGTGAAATCTAAAATTTGAGTCCACCAGAAATTATGGAACAAGTCTTAGTAACCACGAACAATTTATTACCAGCTAAATTCGCAAAGGTGCATGGAAAATTTTAACCTCTATTTATGAAGTGGAATGTTCAAAAAATAATGTTTTATTATGGGGTCGTAGAAAAAATAGTGTATGCAACTCGCATTTAATGGCTATTAAGACACTCGTATTCATTACAATACTCGGCTTCGCCTCGTATTGTAATTTTCTTACTCGTGTCTTAATAGCGATCATTAAATGTTCATTGCATAATATACTATTACACTCTTAGTCACAAGGACTATTATTTTGCTTTGAGTGTAGAAAATTTTCTTGGAAGAAAGGGAATTTTAGGAGTAGTTTGTGGTAACTCTAATTTTGTGTAGCAACAATAGCTCTAAACTGTATTCTACGGTATTCCTTTTATACTGGGGATTTTTACCTGGCAATGCACGTCATCTTTTTTCAACATTTTATTGTTGTAAATGGGTATACTTTGGAGAAAAAAGATTACTACTGTTACTATAAAGACAAATAAATAAAATATGAATAAGCTTGCGAGTGCAATACATCTCCTATATCACTTTACGGACGACACATTGGTCTTTGATTATCGTTCTTTCTTTCTCAAAATGATTAATATCGGAAGCAACTATTCCTTTGTGTGTTTTTTATTTAACGCTTTGGCATTATTCCTTTGCTTTAAAATTCACGTTCAAATTCAAAACTCGCCAACTGGGGTGCGTTCAGAAATGTTGGATAGGATACTGGAATGGTCAGGTCATATTTTATGATGTCATCCACTTAGTAAACTTGGAGCGCTTCACAATCCTGAACGCCTGAGTCGAGTTAGTTTGTGGCAAAAGTCAAAGGTCAAAGCGAAGCATTGCAGAGTTAGAGGTTATGTATGAAAAAATAAAGTCATCAAAGAAATAAGTTGAAAATTAAAAGTAATTAGAATAATGGATCATAATCGAAAAAAATTTTGGATCAAATTAAAATTGTCCAAAAACAAACTGTTCAACCTCCAAGAAACACACATATGGCCATATGATATGAAATGACATGAAATTTATACCTGGGCGAGATAGGGGAATACAGTTCAGTTTCACTCAGACTAGACCGACTCGTGTTTTGCCGGCTCTCGGGCACCATATTACCTACCGGTTTTCCCGAGAGGCGACAAAACACGAGTCGGTCTAGTCTGAGTGAAACAGGACCGTATTCCCCTATCTCGCCCATGTATAATGATTATAATTATAACCTTAAAAAACACTCAGAACCCGAATGCGCATGACTCGCCCGCTATTAACCATCACAAATAGGTGGGTGATGGAAGGAACACGTCGCACCAATCATTTCTGAACAGCAATGACGTCATAATTTTGGGACATCTTTTAGTTTCTGAACGGCAAGTGTGAAATTGGAATGACACTTGGATAACATTTTTTCCTTTTCTGAACGCACCCCTGCAGTGGTCATTCAAGTATATATACCGCCAAGTCAATTTTAACCAGTAGATGCATCGGAGAGTATCACGTGACGTCTTGGTGAGCGACATGGGTGTTTTACTTTAGTTTCAGTTGTCATTAATAATTGTTTATTCGTATAAAGTGCAGAATGGAGTCATTTGAAACAAAGTTGACAAAAACACTGCCAAAAAAAAAAGCTGGAAAAAACAAAAACGCAAACACCATAATCATTTAGAATGTAAGACTTTAAAAATTTGCGATGTCACGGCGTTTCGTAACTTATTTTACGAAAAAAAAGGACAAACTATACCAAGATTCAATAATATATAAGTATTGCACTGCTGACACAAAGAAATCTAGGATTAGAGATAATACCAGAGGGAAAAATCCCTTACAAATAAATATAGCATTCGGAAAGCTGATGGAAAAAAGACGAAAGTTTTTTATGAGTATCCTGAATATAAAAAAGGAGTAATGAGACAATACTTGACAGAAGGGACTCCTCCAAAAGAATGTCGTGGAGGTAACAGAATAAAACAATGAATGACCATAAGAAGAATGCAATTTCAACATTCATAGAAAGTCTGACTTGTTCTGAAACCCATTACTGTCACAGCAAAAGAGTAGTTAGAAAATACTTACATTGTGATCTGAATATCCGAAAATTGCACAAAATGTACAATGAGTCAGTGGATGAACAATTAAGAGTGAAAGAATCTTTCTTTAGAAATTATCTTAACAGTCATTACAATATAGGCTTTGGAACACCTCTGACAGACATGTGTTCAGATTGACTAAAAACGCAAGAAAAGCTAAAGACTAAAACAAACCGGAACGTAAGAAAGGAACTTAAGCTTTCTACTGGTACCTTTAAACCGAATACAATAATATTCAGTGTTTCTCATTTGATTGTCAGAAAAATCTAGCTTTGCCTAAACTAGCCGACCAATCAGCATATTTTTTACAACAATTCAGTCTGTATAATTTTACATTTGTAAAGGGGCTATCGTCTACTAAATCAAATCCTGAAAATATAACTTCATACTTGTGGACAGATCAGCAATTACCAAAAAACTCTAGCATCATAGCCTCAGCCATCTTTCACGTTCTCTCAAAATTTGACTTTTCTGGAGAAATTGACACTGTTCCTCTTTTTGCTTATGGGTACGCTGGGCAAAATAAGAATTCCATCGTTCTTGGTTTGCTCGCCGCGTGGCTTTATAGAGTTCCTCCAAATCATATTTCTAAAATTGAATAAATTTTTCCCGTGGTTGGACATTCTTACATGCCTCCCGATCGAGTGTTTGAGCTCATTGAACGAAAAGTAAAAGAAAAACCGCAATTACAAATCCAGAAGAATATTATAAGATAATTAGCGAATTGTCCAGTATCCAGATTCTAGGAAAATACTGGGATGCTTATAAATGGAAGGAAGTAACTACTTCGGTTTTAAAACTCCAACAAATTGGCATTTTCAGTTTAACTGTGCCATAAGACTTATTTTGGATAAGATGGATAACAATATTAAAGTACGCGGCCAAGTAAATTACAGAAGCGATATCGGACTTTCAAAAAGCATTATGAAACGTGACAAATCAGTAATTATGTTAAATCCTGATATCATGGAAGTAGGAAAACATGCAGATCCTCAGAAACCGGTATCCGTCGCCAATTTGTTAAGTAAACATTAAGGAGATGAGTGGAGAGTATTGCCAAATTTAATGCTCAATAAGGAAGTAATTGACCAAGAACCAGAAGTTATGCAAATGCACATAAAAGATAATGGCGACACTGCTTGCTGCCAAAATAACGATGGTCTTGGAATAGACATTGATTGAAGGGTCTAGAATTTAGTTCACGAATTTTTTCTTTATTTTAAATTAAAGTTTCTTTTTTGTGTTGTTAGGCATTTTCTAATGTTATTTCCAATATTTATTCCGTTACATTAAAAATAAACGTAGTATTTATTCAAAAATGTTTAACAATTTTCTTTAAGCTCAAATGCAAAATCCGCCAAGTCATTTTTTGAAAATTTTATATTAATGCACCTGACCGTTTAGATTTTATAAATACATATTTATGCTGATAAACTATCCTATATAGCACATTCTAAGAATACAAGCTACCTAATAAATAGTATACATTGCTTTCTGAAGGTTTTTCTTGATTTTCTCAGAAATAGTTAACAGTGACTTGGCGGTTTTTGCATCTATACGACTCGTATATTTATGTTATTATAAACATTATAATACATTTTATTTACTGAAAATTAAGAGAATTATTATAAACAAAACGAATGGAAGAATTAACAATGTTTTGTAGTTCTGAATAAAACATTTTGATTTTAATAGGCGTCACATATTTTAAAATTTCCAGTCATACGAGGCGTAAATTATATAATAATTAGGGCGCGGACACGTACGGTTGATGACTCATCGTCCATGGGCGCACTATTGAAATGTTGTATTTTTAAAGAGGTTTTAATTTTATTTATATAATTGGATAACAAGTGGCTGGTGATCTATAAAATACAAAATACCTTATTATTTGTTCATTTTATCATCTGTAAGACTTGTTCTCTTTGAATTAAGTACATCCTTGTAGATAGAAAAAGTCCTTTCTACATCGCAACTGGTTATAGTTGCGTACTGGAAATATTCTTTTATTTAAGCGTATTTAGCATACACAATTGCCGCAATGTTATTAAACCTGGATTTCTATTAAAAACTGCGTCTAACTTTTGCCGAAGGCCACATCCGAAGTCACTTGGAATACTTTTGAAATCATTAATAGCCCACGTCTAATGTGGTTAATCCATCTTTTAATTTGAGATTTCGATTTTCAAAATATGTGATTAGTTTAGGCAAATTTCCAAAGTGTTCCTGAAGGAATAACAATTGATTTTTTAAATTTGGTATTTGTATTAGTTCCTTGCACTCAGTAATACTTCGAGCATCGTCATTTAAACATGTAACGATATTTTGTAAACTATCGAAATTCTCTGAATAAAAACTATTTCTGTGTTTTAGCAAAGCCGAGTGACGAACGTGCTATATTTTGGTATTCTGTAACGATATTTTACGGACTTTGTAGTAACTTTCGGAATCACTGACGTTTCATTTTCATATCAGAAAAAGTAACATAAACAACGTTCCAGATCTAAATAAATGATAACTAAAAATGTACGCGTATGTTATTGAAACTAAACGAAAACTAGTGCACACTTACGTCTAAATAATTGGGAGAAGTCGATTCAATAAACCGGTATTAAACAGACTATTACAAAAATTACGAAGAACGTAATTAACAGTCAAAACAATGAAAAAACGAAACTAACGTAAGTATGAATAAAAATTTTATTTCTCTTGCGAAATATAAGGTAAATATAATAAATTGTAAAAACCCCTCACGCTCCTATCTACGCCGATGAAAAAAGGATTTTACTCATAAATTCCTTACTTTATGGGCATTTTTGCTCTCATTCTCGGGCACTTCTCGGGCGTAAACAGATGTTGCAGTTCATCATATGAATTAGTGCTATTCAGTAAGCGTGTGTTGTTTACATTATTTCTTTGCTTCGTTGTTACTTCGTCGTAGTTTAAACCGGTCATGTCCGCGCCCTAATGATATTCGTCACATGTATTACCAGCCAGATACGAAATGAATTGAAAGTCGATATTGAGAAAAAGTAAATTTTACTACCTATTTTCAGCAAATGCTTAAATAAGAATTCAAAGTTTATAAATATATAGTATCTTATATAAAAACATTACTCTTTGAAAAATGGTACATTTTATTACTACTTTTTGATTATTGCAATAAAACGTATTAAAATTCGCATATGCTGCTAGTGTCCATCAGCAAGCAGCTAAAAGTTTATATTTTGCGTATATGATCCCAACGATCTCTATTATTAACCATACAAATTTCAGCTGCTCCTTTTTGCTCCTTTCTGAGAAAATGACATCTCAAGAAGTTCGTAATGGATGTATATAAACTTATTGCAATTTCAATTTACATGAATTTTTGTCGTAAATATGCAAGTGTTGTTGCTTCTATCTTCACACTATACATACAATTCACTTTAATGAAAGAATTAGTTTTACATACACACTATATACATTTCTACAGTATCCGTATTTTAAAATCTAAACATTTTCATACCTTTAACAGGTATAAATAACTACCATACAATATTGCCTAAATCATACCCCATAAGAGTGGATTTATGTTGCTGTATAAAGCAAACAATTTTGCCTTCTGTATATGTCGGCCAAAGTACTCGGTTTGTGTCATTTCTAACTGTTTGCTCTCTTAACCTGTCAATCTTTATGTTGTTCGCCGTTCATTTCTCGAAACTAAGTGGTCTCAGTTTACTTCTAAAGGAGGCCAGATAAATTATACGATCGTTTATCATTCGCATGTGATACGAGCATCGCAAGTTTCTGGTTTTCCAATTTATAGCAGTAATGATTGATTGGTTGTCTATACGACAGTTTGTACCATGTGCGTTCCTAGCTTTTAGACAGAAGCTGTCCTAAATTAAGTTTTAAATACATACTTTTTATCCTCTTAATAAATCCGTGCGGAATGCATTATTTGCAAAAAACATATTTTTGATAAGAGGAAAACATCCGGTCCGAATTGTGAATAGAAGTTCTACATATTAATACATATATAATTCGTGGGGTGTTCAAATAAAACAGTTTTTTTAGATAAAATTTTGTTTTTATGAAATTGTTGTCTAATTCGCTTTTGAATACTTTTGCATTAAATTTGTTTAAACTAATATACTGACAAGATATTGGCATAATTTACTATCGTAGAGAAATGAACTACTACTTCAAGTGTACCGATTTGCCTGAAAATCTACTAAAAACTTGAGAAATATTAAAAGGTTTCAGATACTATAAATGTTATAAACTAAATAAACATTAAATTTTCAAGTTCAAACATTTATTATATACAGTCATAGGCAGTAAAAACTAAACGAGTACCGTTTTGCGATATTTTCGCTAAATTGTTACATAAAAATACGGAGTGGTATTTGTGTCTCTATTCCATCTTCCTTAAGAGTTTTCTGTACCACCCCGTTGCATTAATCGAGAGTGAAACTCATCGGAATACATTCAGAGTTGCTAATAGGACGTTTAGGAAAAAAGGGGTGTAAGAAAATTATTTGAACTGCATTGTTTAAGCAACCCGGGCACCGATATGCTATGATGATTTCTTGAAAACTACTGTGTTCCCGAGAACGCCGAAGTTCATCTAAAAAAGTAACTGTCAATTGTCAATTGTAAATGTTTTATATCACTCTTTCTTTGACTTTAACCGCACATTTCTCATAGATAACACGAGATAATTTTAAAAATAATTAGATTTATACGGGTACAAGGTAGGATAACTAATTTAAAATGAGATTTCGAATAAAAGTGCATTTGTCAACATCTTTAAAATGAGGTGTGGCCACCACACGACTTTCTTATACGTATGAAAGTGTTACTTCCGGTCCGAATTTTGAAATTTCATTTATACAAAAAATATTCCAAATCCAACTCTAAATACTTTTGTACTCTTCATAAATATATATAGAATGCATAATTTACGACATATTTGCAAAAAATCGCTATTCGATAAGAGTAAAAGTGGTACTTCCGGTCAGAATTTTGAAATTTTTTTTATACAAAAGATATTTAAAAGTATGTTCTAAATACTTTTATATTCGTAACGTATTTGTCTTAAAAGCATGACTTGCGAGATATTCGCAAAAAACTGATTTTCGATAAGAGTAAAAGACCTACTTCCGGTTAGAATTTCGAAAAACTTTTTTAAGACAATTTGTTTCAAACTTAATTCTAAGTACATATGAATTCTTTATAAATTTGTTTAAACTTAGTAATTGACGAAATATTTGCAAATTTCGATTTTTTCACTGAAGTAAACTACTACTTCCGGTCTGCCGATTTTGCTCAAAATCTAATCAGTTCTCGAGAGGGAGATTATATTCGTAAATACAAAATTTGGAATTGATATATACAGCGGTTTGACCGCTATCGTGGTCACACACAGACAGACAGACACACAGACACACATACATTTTTTAAAAACCACTTTTTTGGTATCAGGGGACCTCAAAACGTGGACATCTGCAAAAATCTCGAGGTCGAAAATTTTCATCATCACAATACTTCCTTATACTACGTATAAGAAGGTAAAAAAATGAGGTGTGGCCACCACACGACTTTCTTATACGTATGAACGTTTCAAACTATACAATTTTAAGAATTTTTTTATACAAAACTTATTCAAAATCCTATTCTAAGTACTTTCATTCTCTTAATAAATCGCTAGAGAATGCATACTTTGCAAGATATTCGAAAAAAAGTGCTACTCGCTAAGAGTAAAAGTGCCACTTCCGCTCCGAATTTTGAAATTTCATGTACACAAAAAATATTGCAAATTCAACTCTAAATACTTTTCTACTCTTAATAAATATATATAGAATGCATAATTTACGACATATCTGCAAAAAATCGATATTCGGCAAGAGTAAAAGTGGTACTTCCGGTCCGAATTTTGAAATTTTTTTTATACAAAAGATATTTAAAATTATAATTTAAATACTTTTATACTCGTAATGTACCTGCCTATAGAGCGTGACTTGCGAGATATTCGCAAAAAACTGATTTTCGATAAGAGTAAAAGACCTACTTCCGGTTGGAATTTCGAAAAACTTTTTTAAGATAATTTGTCTCAAATTTAATTTTGAGTACATTTCAATTCTTTATAAAGTTGTTTAAACTTAGTAATTGACGAAATATTGGCTAAATTCGATTTTTTCACAGAAGTAAACTGCTACTTCCGGTCTACCGATTTTACTGAAAAACTAATCAGATCTCAAGAGGGAGATTGTACACGTAAATACAAAATTTGAAATTGATATCTACAGCGGTTTGACCGCTATCGTGGTCACACACAGACACACAGACACACAGACAGACAGACAGACAGACACACACACAGACATTTTTTAAAAACCACTTTTTTGGTATCAGGGGACCTCAAAACGTGGACATCTGCAAAAATCTCGAGGTCGAAAATTTTCATCATCACAATTGTAAAAAAAAACAACTAATTATCAAGGTGTAACACACCGTTGTATTTTCTAGGTAGGCAGTACTAATGACTGTACCCAGTAAAGTAAGCTTATGATTAGAGACTGGAAAATATGCACTAAAAAGTTTGCCAAATATGCATGCAATATGCACTTAAAAAATCCCTAAATATGCACTTACAATATGCAATATGCACTTATGTTGTGCCTTTATTTATTATGTTTTAGGATATAAAAATTTATTTGTCGTATTTACAAATTGTATATTTATTTATTACAATAAATTGTCGTATTTACAAATTATATATTTATTTATTACAATAAATAACCATATATTTCTTTAAATTTTCCATAGTTAAATTATGTCTACGATCTGTAAGTATGTTTATATTGGGAAAATGTTCTTTCAACATCGCAAGATGTGATCTGTGCATTCTTAAAACTAGGTATTAAGGAGGGGCTTATATTAATGTCTTCATTAAAATTGCTATTAATTACATTATTTACAGATTTGAATGTAACAAAACCTCCATTTTTGCTTAGAATTGCGGCTAATTTTTCTTTAATTCTTTTTCCAGTCAATCCGTTGACTTTTCCAATTTTCTCTTCAATATCATTTACAATGCCAACACCATCATTTAAAGATAAATTTCTATCTTATAATCTAGTAATTGCCTGCTCAATTATCGCAAAATTACGTTACACTTTTCTATGGCAAGACTGGTTGCTGAATCAAATTGAGTTGCAACATTTTTGATGCCTTCGTAATTATCGGCAAGAAACACAGCACATTTAAGCCATGTTCCCCATCTTGTTAAGATAGGTTCTGGTGGCAATGGAATGCCGGGAAGCATTTCGTTATATAATTGCACTCATAAGGGCGCTTTTAAAAATACTTTTTTGATATTACTAATTAAATTATTTACATCTGGAAACTCTAATCTTACCTTTTCAGCAACCCTATTTAAACCATGAGCCAAACAAGTACAATGGATTAAATTGGGAAAAAAATTTTCAGACTTTGAGCTGATTTTAACATATACGAAGCGGCGTCAGTTACCATTAACAGACATTTTTCAAAAGGTACTTTGTCGGGTAAAAAGAAATTCGCTAGGACTCATTAATAAACCTGGCTATGGTAACATGATTTGTTTTGTCTAAATTACCTAAATTAATTAAATGTCTTTTAGATTGAGTTGAACCATTTAAGGTTCCAATAAACAAATTACCAACCTGACGACCCTTCGTGTCGGTAGTTTCATCAACAGAGAGCCAAAGATTTTGGTTTTTCAACTCCTTTCTAATACCATCGGTAACATCTTCATAAATTTCGTTGATGTGTTTCTTGCGTAGAGCTGAGGAACTGGGTACATAAATGGGTTTATCATCGACTTTGCAATAAGTTTTCAGGAATTCTTGAAATATCGGATTGTCCAATTTATGTAAAGGAATATTACAACCCACAAAAAGATTACACAAATCTTTGGAAAATGCTTCTTGTGGATTCGTCGAATTATTGAGAAAACTTTCCTCCAAAAGTTGCTGCCGTGGTTAATTCAAATTTTCAGAAACCCTGTTCTGATGAAATGTTGTGTTCAAATGTTGCACTACTTGAAATTTCTTCTGGCAGGTAATCTGTGTAACAAATATATATTTTTAACATTCAGTTATAATAATTATTATTAATTACTATATTACTACAAAAACTAGAAAAATAAATTGCCTGGTTTTGTAAAGTTCTCCAGTTGTTTAAATTTGATTGATTTTGGTTATTTTGGTGTTTATGACAAAGAAATATTACAAAGATATATTAGCTTTAAAGAACATAAAATTAAACATATTTAATAATAATTTATTATGAAATTGTTTCATTATATTTATGAACACAAAAAAAAATTCTCATAATTCTAGAACTCGTTATTGACAAAATATTTCAAAATTCAACTTACCCTTTTGTCGTAGAGTGGGCACGAAACACTTTCTTCGTCAATAATTTTTAGTGCACTGCAATCACTTATCCAATTTTTTATTAGAGATGACTTCGCTTTAGCTATTTTCGGCATTTTCAAAACTTTTTAATTCAAATAATTAAATGAAGTGATGGAAATCTCTTGGTGAAACATGTCGAAATATAAGCAAGTAATAACAATTACTTGCTTATACTTTTTAATTCACTTTTGTTTCACAAAATAGCACAGACCTTAACACGTTTACGAATGAACAAACTATGAAGGAAATTATTTCTTTTTATTATATTGATATTAGTCGTATGGTATAATATACCTGCATTAATACCTACATTTCTGAAAAGGATTTCTTACGCAAGTTCTAATTGCCCTGTAAACCGATTATCAGTAGAGTTAAATCCTATTTTTGGGAAAGTCCATGCAAAGTTGAAGGAATGCAATCCCTCCACGTTTACACAAACAAATTTAATATCTTTAAATATCAGATTTTATTATGGTTCTTATGAAAATGGCGAATATATGCATTAATATGCAAATAATTATGAAATATGTACGTGCATATGCAGTTATGGAAAAGTGTCCAAATATGCATTATATGCACTAAAAAACGTATTCTGAGGGTGGAAAATGGATAAGTACACAGTATAGAAGGGATATACCAAAAAACAACAAATATGCATTTTGCATAATATCCAGTCTCTACTTATGATACTTGAGTAAGTCCACAGCTAAGGGAGTTGAAGTGAATCAGTTATCACAATAATTTAATAATTTATTATGAAATTGTTTCATTATATTTATGAACACAAAAAAAAATTCTCATAATTGTAGAACTCGTTATTGACAAAATATTTCAAAATTCAACTTACCCTTTTGTCGTAGAGTGGGCACGAAACACTTTCTTCGTCAATAATTTTTAGTGCACTGCAATCACTTATCCATATTCCGATTGTGCCTCATATTGGTTCAATTACTCTCTCTAAAAGGGCTGTTATCGAATTTTGAAGAGCCAACGTAATGGGTTCAAACGTAGACTCTTAAATTGTGTATAAAGAACGATTTAGAATTTACTAGCACTAAGATTTTCAGTCCGCATTTTGCCAGCGAGCTTATTTGGTATATATTGCTGAAAACGGCACCTACTACGAATGATTCTAGCATCACATCAATCGTCACATTCACATCCAAGCAGTATTTTTTCAATTATCAATAAATTCGTCTAGTAGTTCTTTAATTGCTGCCAACTTATCTATAACTTTCCATTCTTAACGGCTATTGATGTCGTGAAGGCAGCGTCAAATAAATCTAAAACGATTTAAGCCCATGGCTAATAGCAAATAGACCACTGCAAGTCCATCTCTTTGCCACAGGTCACTAAAATTCTGACATCTGTCAAATACGGTGGTCTAAATACATTCCTTCATGTAATATAATCCTCCATTTCTCTTACACTTTTATCAGCAGCTTGTGTTTTATTCTCATACTAATTCATCACTTTTGAATGAATATATTATTAATAATTATTATAATCTACACCCTTTTGGATAAAGGTATCTGGAAGAAACATATGTCATGCTTCCAGCACGCCCTCTGCAAGCTTTGCAATGCTCTAAGACCTGCTTTCTCCTTGATAAGAATATGGCTACTAGTTTTTATTTTATCAGGCGCTGGAAGTTTGTTCCATTGTGTTGTAGCATCTTTACCAGTGTAATGCAATATTGGATGAACAAAGAATCTAATCTAATCAATGGTATTACTTGCCTGAGGAGTATACGCTCAGAATCGCTATTCCTAGAATCGGGTTGTGGAGAAGATACATCATTCTCCAATCGTTCTCCTCTTCTTACTGCTCTGTATCACTATAATGATTTAGTTCCTCTACATTTTCGCTTCATCATCTGGAATTTCATTTTTACCCGCTACGTTATTCCACAACTGTAGAAGACGAGTTTGTTCCCGTTCGTAATCGGCAATTCTGTCAAGATACAGATTGTTTTAGTAAAATCATAATAATTATTTCATAATTACCAGGCAAGAAATATAACAAGTTAATACTTCAAATACCAATACTTATTGATAATAATCAGAATATTAAAAAAAAAAACTATAGAAAAATTAGGAATCGTAAAAATTGCTAAGCTATCCACAAGTTCTTGATAACAACACATCCGAGCCTACACGAAACCGAATTTTACGACCCTGCTTCGAAAGTGTAATACTGTGGCGCATAATACAGAAATCGAAGACATTATACATTATTCTAATTGCATGACGTTTAATTTTTTCAAGAAAAATAAGAATAGAGGGTTAATCTACATAGATGCTAGAAAGTCTGACTGATTTTGCATTAAGTTCAGTCTCTGAAATTACGAGTTCTTGATAACAACACATCCGAGACTACACGAAATCGAATTTTACGACCCTGCTTCGAAAGTGTTATAATGTGGCGCATAATACGGAAATCGAAGACATTATACATTATTCTAATTGCATGACGTTTAATTTTTTTAAGAAAAATAGCAATAGAGAGTTAATCTACATAGATGCTAGAAAGTCTGACTGATTTTGCATTAAGTTCAGTCTCTGAAATTGTGAATCATTAGGCTTGTTTCTACATAGAATCACAAACGTGTCAGAATCAATCAAATGTTTTAAAAGCAATCACAAACTAGTTTGTGATTTCCCTCAACCAATTGCTTCTGAAAACTTACCTATCGTAAACTTTCTCTATGAATAGTATATCATCACCTGGATATTCAGCATATTATCATATAATTCGTTTCCAGTTCAACTTTGATAATCAGTAATTAGAATCGCGGGTGTATGATTATTTATGTACCGGCAGTCATGGGTTTATTGCAGGACTACACTTAAATGAATAATGTAATTTGAAATTGAGCACAGGACTGGTGATGAACTTAAAGACCGGACTAAAAGGCACAAAAAAAACAGAAAAAGGCACTCATGGTTCTGTTTTTTTTTTGGTGCATTTTAGACCAGTCTTTAGCGATGATACTAAGAGTACATTCCAGGGTTAGACTTAAATGAATAATGTAATTTAACATTGGGCGCAGAAATAGTGATAATATCACTATTATTGTGCCCATTTCCAATAATGATATAACTCATTACGAGTGATGATTAACGAACTCTAGTTTGTTAGTGTATACAAATGGCGAAGTATTAATTGCTGTATACAAATATCAATTTGCCGCATTGATAAGGAATTTATTTCCGTAACTATACATTTTAAATATGTAATGTGCATACTGTAAAATATTAAAGATTATTATTTTAGTAGGAAGCATGATCTATGCACCCGATATATGTATTTGGGATATACGATAAACACGAGGCGATCACGTGTACAGTACATGTTTTTGGGTCGAAAAACACGATTTGCTCAATGGTGTATGTCGATCTACCTCTATAAAAACAGTCGCATTTTGCACGAAAAGGGAACTAACCAGTCATCCTATTAACCTTTTTGTTCACTCTGACGCTAGCATAGATAAAGTACATATAAAGATAAGGTACGGCAATAGTTAATTTTTTCGACTCTTACAGCGCCATTGCATGTGGAGGAAAGAACTAAACGCCTTTTAAATTTGCGCGGCTTTATTTTCAAAATTTATTTAGATTTCAGTTATTTTATATTTTAATTTATGTGCTATTCAAGTCATATTATGACATGCATAACACATAAATTAGAATATCGACGTTACTAGTCAAGAAAGCTTAATTGGGTAAATAAAACTTCAATAATAATAATCTTTATTTTCCATATTTCATTCGCGTTGGTGTCATGTCCCTTGGAAGAGATGACCATAAGCAGGACTGGTTTGGTTTTTGTAATGATGTACTTACCTGGTCAAAACAAAAGAAAAAAATTCACATGCTTGATATATTTGTTAGTAGTATATAGAAACGCCTCATGATCCAAGTGCGGAAAATTTATGCATCATTTTCCGCACTTGGATCATGAGGCGTTTCTATACTGTGTTCGTACAAGTTGTCACACAACACTGGTTTACCATGATGCGAAAGTGGTCGCACTCAAAGTTGATAGAAAATTATTTATACATAAAATAGTATTTATATACAGAAATATGAGACGCACAAATAAAAACTATACTGGTAGGTTTTCTGGTAACGCAACGATTGTATAGCGCATGTATCAGTCCCCACAACTGAACGACTACGTATATGTACTCCCCTCCGTTAACCAGAGCGGTGGTAGTAGTATACTACAGCCGTTCGCGTCGGGGAATACGATAACTGTAGCGAGTGATAGTGGGGACTTGGACACTCCTCTGTCGTTGCTTCACCCGAAAACTTACCGGTATACATATACCTTAAACTAAAAATATAATAAAATAACTAATATATTGAGGTAGTACTAGGTACATACCGTCAATATAAATATATGTTTATAATTAGAAATAGCATTATAAAGAGAATAATGGTTTATTAATGTTTTTATAGTTACGGTTGGTCCTTATTTGATTCTATATAGTTTGTTGTGTAAGGTCCATGGTTCGTCTAATGACACAGAAATCTGTAAAATAGAGAATTTGTATTTAATTGTTAATTCAATATGTTATATAAATTTGTAAAAACTTGTTCAATTGAAGTTAATGAAGAGAAATGGTATTAAGAGGTAAATTTTATTATAAGGCATTGTCAAAATTGATTATAATTTCCCGCGTTAAAATATTTGAAGGAACTGTCAGTGGTTGTCAATATTGACATTTATGTACAGAAAAGTTATTGGAGATTGTGTTAAATGGTTCTGAATACATAAATTTTATACTAAATTCATAGAGAAAATTATCATAATAAGAGTAATGTTATATGGAAAGGTATTTATAAAAAGATTAGCATAATGGAATTTATATTGAGTATAATAAAGAGGTGGATAATGGAGATTGGTCAATTTAAAAAATAGGCAGTATCACTAAGGGAATGGCATAAATAAATAAGGAATTCGAAAAAAATAATTTTCGCAGAGTGAGTTTATGAAATTGGCGATCAATTTATAATAGCCATAAATTCATAAATTAAAGATTATTTAAAGTGTTATTGTATTGGAAATTAATATTCAAACATTTGGGAATATTAGTAGTATTGAATACGAAGTATTAGTGTGTTAAAAAAATAAATGTCAACAGTTTTTACTAAACTGTAATAAAGGAAGAAGATAGGAGTGCAATTAAACTGGAATATAATTTAAAAATACTTACCAGTAAAGAAGAATCCATGTTTAGCGAGATCACAGTGGAATTGGAGCATCACAAGCTGTATAATTAGACGAAGAATTTCCTGGACGGAGTTAATGTTTTATTGGAGTATTATTTAATTAATCAAGAAAGAAATTCCAATCTTATTAGGACCATTTTCATTGTTCCTGTATCGATAGTCACCTTTAGGAGGCACAGACAGCTGTTACATAGTCCGAAGAAGTTATTGCTGTAGGATTTGCGTTCATCTAAGGCTACAAAGGTACAAGAAAATATTAAAAGGAGCTACGAGATAAGAAAAGACTGTGAAATAAACCAAGGTTGTATTGAACTATTTTCATTTTCCATTTGGTTTTTTGCTATTATAATTTAAATATTTGTGGAAAAGTACAATAAAATAAACCACATGACAAACTATATTCATATATCCGAAAGAGATCATAAATAATTGCATAAGAATATAAGTCAAATAAGTTTGTAATAATTTTCATAAATTTAAAGATAAATTTATTGAATAACATACCTTTAAAAAAAAAAAGAGATTGACATCTGTTCTTTTCATAACCATATTCTATTAATTGAGCAAGTTTAGATAGGATGTTGTATTAAAAGTGGCATTTTCATCAGAGCACCAGAAATATTGTATTAATTTATCAAATGAATATATTGTTTGTTAGTTTTTATATCCTTGTTTTAATGGTAATATAGTATCTGTTAAAAAAATCACTATCATATAAAATATGGAAATACCTAGAAATAAAAACATCAATTTAATGTATGGACTATAAATCATATCCGATAAAAAAATACTTACTCCTGAGATTAAAAGAGTTGTTATGCAGTAATAAGATAAATCTTATAATATAGATTTTGTATCAAAAGAAATTAGTATTTGAAATCTAGTTATAATAATTTTCAACTTGAAGCGATACTATTGTCAAGTTCCGAGTTACCAACTTTACCAGAAGATATATCACTACTAGAATATAATTTGTTAAGTGAACCAAAAGGTACAGGTTCGGACTAAGGAATATTATTGTAAAAGAAAATATAAAAGTAGGAGTTTTTAGTAGATGAATATAATTGAAAATGAAATGTTAGATTTATGATATCAGTATTACATGGAATATTGTTGAATGTGTTTGAAAGAGATAACGAAGTACATAAAAATTATACGACTGAGTTAGTACGGGCAAATTAATAATTCATTGAAATTGAAAATACATATTGGCAACCCAAATTTATAGATAAGATATTGTAGTATATTTATAAATGTAATAGATACACCTTTAAAAGGGGGTATTTCTACATTAATATGGCTTCCGAACGTGGGGCGTTTTAAAAGAAACTCGCAAAGATTGTGTTTTCGATAATTTATTCACCTTTTTTATAATTAGAAAAATACATTTTTTTTATACAAATAATAAAACTAGGTTTGAAAGTATAAGACAGGTTGTTATAGTAATATTACATACAATTTATTAATCATGAATACCAGGTCAAAGAGTAGTTCTGGAATGAATAGGACAGAGTTTTCAAGCGATAGCGAGGAAGAAACACAACAGATAGGCAATATCCAAGATGGAGGAGAAATACCACAGGTACAGGAAGAGACACGACAGTTAGTAGCAGGACATGATAGGGGTGATAAGACGCAGATACAAGGGGAAATTTTGGAAACAGGAACATCGCCAGCAGCAGTAGATATGGTATCTATTATGCAGATGTTAAAAGAAATGAGAGAAGATAATAAGAAAAATAGAGAGGTGGATAAAAGAGAATTAAATGAAAAATTAGACAAGACAAGCGAGGAATCTAAGAAAAATAGAGAGGAGGATAATAGGAAAAGTGAGAAAAATAGAGAGGAGGATAAAATAGAATTAAATGGAAGATTAGATAAATTAGATAAGACGTTTGAGGAATTAAATGGAAAAATAGACAAGATGATCGAAGAAAATAGACGACAAAGGGAAGAAGATAAAAGAGAATTAAAAGGAAAATTGGATAAGTTGAAGGAACAAGTGAGTGGAAAAATAGACAAGTTAAATGAGGTTGTTACAGAGAATATTGTACAATTGAAAGAAGAAGTTATGGTTACTGGAAAAGAATATAAATGGAATATTGAAAAATGTAAAGAATCTTTAGTAAGAATTCCAGAAGAAATATTATCAGAAAAACAAATATGTGTAAAGGACAAAATAGATACAACTGAAGAAAGGGTAATTGAAAATTGTGAGAAGGATGAAATAAACTGTATCATCTTTGAACAAAATACAGCTGAAATCAAGAAATCTTACACGATTAAGCCTATACAAAAGAAAACTAAATACTTAGATTCCGGCAGGAAAATTTTAAGATCATATTTGGACTCACTTTTATTAGCAGAAGAAGAGGATAATATTTTGGATTTATATTTGTTAAGACAAATAACAGGGATAGATATAGGAGACAAAAAGTATATGGGAAGAAGTTTTAAAGTTGGACATAATATAATACCAACTTATGTGGAAAATGACTTGAAAAATGAAAAGATTAATATGTGTAATAAGTATAAAGAATTGGTAAATGGAAATGATTCTGTGGTGAGTAAAAGAGATTCTTCAGAAAAATATGTGCGAAGAAATGTTCGTCATGTTACAATGATATTGGAGTTTAAGTGCAAATTATTGGAATGGGATATTGAAGTGCAGAAAGTGACAGAGATATTTACATCTAGAAATGCAGATGTTATGGGTATATTTGACCAGGTTGGAAAATTTGTGAATAAGATGTTTTACAAAACTGAAGAAAATGAGTCATGGTATGAAGAAGATGTGGATAAAGAAGAAACATATGGAACATTGAAAAACAGAGTAAGATTAAAAATTATAATGGATAAGATGTCTCGGATAATACATGATACAATATAACATTTAAATCATGGATATGGACATGGCAGTTGTATACATGGGCGACAACTGATGGTACCGGCGACACCATCCTACCAGAGCTAAAACAAGATAACAGCCCACATCTAAATCATGGATATGGACATGGCAGTTGTATACATGGGCGACAACTGATGGTACCGGCGACACCATCCTACCAGAGCTACAACAAGACAAAAGCCCTCATAAAAATTATTGTACACGAACAAAGAATTTATGGACATGACGGATACTTAAGGACAAGTATTCATGGGTATTACTAAACCAATTATATACACAGCTACCACAAATTACAAGAGCGCATACAAACAATACGGTAAATAGGGGCATAGAGATGGACAAAAGACAATGATATGATAGTGAAATTTGATACATTACATATAATAAGAATTATAACTATGTTTATGAGAACTTACAGAAACGACTGATTCATTAATAAGGTAGGGGCAGGTATTATTTAGAATCTCATCCGGAATAATAGGTTAGATTTAGAATTAGGAATATTATCAATATTTAAATGAGTATATTAATTTATTTAAAAGTTATTCCCTTATTCCATAATGTGTTTTGTTAAAAAAAAATATGTTGTAATATAAGTAGAGAATACTAGAACATGTGTGTACAAGAAAAGGAATTTAAATAAGAAGATACCTGGAATATTAGAAACTTAAAAATTAAAAAACATGTATGGAAAGATAATATTATACAAGAAAAAGTACATTTGAACATTATAAAACGAATAGAAGAGATAATACAAGTATAGATGCACGATAAAGTAGGTCGTGTTGTACATAAGGTGATTAAGATATAATAAATTATTAAGAGGAAAGAACAAAAGCCTTTTATATAGAAAGATGATATACGTATAAAAAAATGAAATGCTTACTATAATAGAGAAATATAAAATGATCCATGAAAGTATGGAATAATAAATGTTAGAATATATGAAAAAGGGTATAAAATGTATAAGACGAAAATGTCTACATATTATTAAAATGGTAACGTACGCCAATAAAACGAAAATATAATTAAAAAACTTTCGTATGATGAAAGTAGGGGATAAGACGAAAAGGTCTATAAAGGGAAATAAGGGTTATGTTCGAATAAGAACAATATAAATAATTAATATAAATGTATATGTGAGCATAAATAAAGTATATTTTTAAAAAGGCAATCTAAGTCCAAAGGAATAATGGAAAGTTGAGTAAATATTCACCATAAAATAATAAAGGTATTACAGGAATTAGTAAGAAGATAGTTTTTTTTTATCAATGCTAAAAATCTTCATATAGAAGAGTTCAAAGTAAATAAATGTATATCTTGTTGGTACTAATTATTAAGTTACATGACCAGGTATCCAGAGATTAAAAATAAATAAAAACTTATTTATAACGTAAATTTCACTGAAAATGATAAATTTCCTAATACAAAGTACACGTAAAAAGAAAGTATAGGATAAAGATAAAATTACTAAAGAGTATGGATCGATATTGTAAAGAAACTTATATTACAGTCAGATAAATAAAAATTGAAGTACATGTATATAATTTTTCATAGAGTATAAAGTTATTAATTGTTGTTAAAAATTTACATGTTAAATAAATGATGAAGGTGCCATAGTACAAGAATATTGCAAGCACAATGCAAGAATTTACTTTTAAAAGTTGTTAATAATTTGAATGTGTTATGAGGGTAACAGATTATAACTTTTAATTTATACAAATAATTTCTTATTTAATAAATGAAAATTATTCAAACAAGTTGAAATTTTACATTTATTAAAGGGGCAAAATGAGGTAGTACTAGGTACATACCGTCAATATAAATATATGTTTATAATTAGAAATAGCATTATAAAGAGAATAATGGTTTATTAATGTTTTTATAGTTACGGTTGGTCCTTATTTGATTCTATATAGTTTGTTGTGTAAGGTCCATGGTTCGTCTAATGACACAGAAATCTGTAAAATAGAGAATTTGTATTTAATTGTTAATTCAATATGTTATATAAATTTGTAAAAACTTGTTCAATTGAAGTTAATGAAGAGAAATGGTATTAAGAGGTAAATTTTATTATAAGGCATTGTCAAAATTGATTATAATTTCCCGCGTTAAAATATTTGAAGGAACTGTCAGTGGTTGTCAATATTGACATTTATGTACAGAAAAGTTATTGGAGATTGTGTTAAATGGTTCTGAATACATAAATTTTATACTAAATTCATAGAGAAAATTATCATAATAAGAGTAATGTTATATGGAAAGGTATTTATAAAAAGATTAGCATAATGGAATTTATATTGAGTATAATAAAGAGGTGGATAATGGAGATTGGTCAATTTAAAAAATAGGCAGTATCACTAAGGGAATGGCATAAATAAATAAGGAATTCGAAAAAAATAATTTTCGCAGAGTGAGTTTATGAAATTGGCGATCAATTTATAATAGCCATAAATTCATAAATTAAAGATTATTTAAAGTGTTATTGTATTGGAAATTAATATTCAAACATTTGGGAATATTAGTAGTATTGAATACGAAGTATTAGTGTGTTAAAAAAATAAATGTCAACAGTTTTTACTAAACTGTAATAAAGGAAGAAGATAGGAGTGCAATTAAACTGGAATATAATTTAAAAATACTTACCAGTAAAGAAGAATCCATGTTTAGCGAGATCACAGTGGAATTGGAGCATCACAAGCTGTATAATTAGACGAAGAATTTCCTGGACGGAGTTAATGTTTTATTGGAGTATTATTTAATTAATCAAGAAAGAAATTCCAATCTTATTAGGACCATTTTCATTGTTCCTGTATCGATAGTCACCTTTAGGAGGCACAGACAGCTGTTACATAGTCCGAAGAAGTTATTGCTGTAGGATTTGCGTTCATCTAAGGCTACAAAGGTACAAGAAAATATTAAAAGGAGCTACGAGATAAGAAAAGACTGTGAAATAAACCAAGGTTGTATTGAACTATTTTCATTTTCCATTTGGTTTTTTGCTATTATAATTTAAATATTTGTGGAAAAGTACAATAAAATAAACCACATGACAAACTATATTCATATATCCGAAAGAGATCATAAATAATTGCATAAGAATATAAGTCAAATAAGTTTGTAATAATTTTCATAAATTTAAAGATAAATTTATTGAATAACATACCTTTAAAAAAAAAAAGAGATTGACATCTGTTCTTTTCATAACCATATTCTATTAATTGAGCAAGTTTAGATAGGATGTTGTATTAAAAGTGGCATTTTCATCAGAGCACCAGAAATATTGTATTAATTTATCAAATGAATATATTGTTTGTTAGTTTTTATATCCTTGTTTTAATGGTAATATAGTATCTGTTAAAAAAATCACTATCATATAAAATATGGAAATACCTAGAAATAAAAACATCAATTTAATGTATGGACTATAAA